>BSBK01013010.1:0-122500 GCA_027943335.1 Chamaecyparis obtusa | reverse complement strand
GGGGCAAGAGGTATATTTATTCCTATCTTTTAGAATCCATTATGAGCTTAATTGGTTATGTTTTCATGGTTTTTATTATGATAGCCTTTCATCCATTGCTCTCTTCTATTATTCAAGATATCTTTTCTAGGACATGTGTTTTGAAAAGATAGATCCCTTGCCTTTCATCCCTGGGGGGCAAGGTTCTTTCTTCTCTCTCTTTGTCTAGGGAATGACTTTCCTTAGCTTAGTGGTATTTTTTTATATTGCAATATTATTTCATCATATTGATAGATGTTTTGATTATGGATAACCTTCTTCTATGAGAAGTTGTTGTCCTAGGTCGTCACTTCTTCTCTATGTTGCAAATTATGTTTAATATAAACTTTTATTCTTGCTTGGTGTTAAAAAAATTTTCCTTCATTCTAAAGATTCCTCTTCGTCTTCTTCACAGGGGGCTTGATGATTGAATCTTTGTTCCTACCTTGTGAAAGATGATATCTTATCTAAATACATTCTTCTTTGGTGGGGATCTTGGTGATAAGATCTTTTTCCTTGAGGATCCTTTTCCATAAGTGACATATCCTTTTCACGATTATCTATACTCTTAGATGTAGGGGTCAACGTCTCTCGCTAAGGATATACTATACATTGTTGTAAACATGATATCTCCTTGCTTTGTGAAGTAGGTATCCTCTTCCATCTTTGTTCCTACACTTGGGGGGCAAGGATGCCTTATCCTTCTTTTATGTCTTCAAGTATTCACACATAGAGTAACAAATACAAATTGTGAGTTCGGTAGAAGTACTTTAACCTTAGGGGCTTGGTATGATTTTCTATCTTATTCAAATCTATGCATTGTTATTCCATACATGTTCATGCTGGGGTTTTGGTCTCGAGGATATGATCTTAGCATTATCATTTTTTGTTCCTTTCCAACATGGAGTCACAAATACAGATTGTGAGTTTGGTAGAAGTACTTTAGCCTTGGAGGCATGGTATGATTTTCTATCTTATTCAAATCTATGCATTGTTATTTCATACGGTATTCTCTTCTTTTCTAGGGATTCACCTCTTTCCTTGGTTAAGCAGTATTTATCTACTATGTGATATCCAATCATACATGAAAATTATGGTTTGCATTTGAGGACCTATGTCCTCTATAAAAACCTTATTTGTTGTTTGACATTGAGTTTCCATGGTTGATACATCTCTCACCTTGGAAACTGAATAGTGTGGTATCCCTCATTAAGGGTTACTTCCTTTTCACTTCTTGCATGATATCTCTTTACATTCGTCTCTTCCATGGCCTCATAGGAGCTATGACCTTCTTGGCTTGGACTGGGAGTTGTCTACGGATATTGTCTTGATGCTGAAGAAGGCTTTATCCTTGTTCTTTTTCTTTCCTTAACATGACAAAATAGTATGTTTTTGCCATCTTAAGGAGGGGGTCATATATAGGGTCTCCCTTGTACTATAGTTTTTTTATTTTTACATGCTAAATTTTGGAAGGTAACACATATAAGTTGCTAAATCCTAAAAAGACATGCATTCATATGCTAAATCTTCTGAAGGTAATGCACATAAGTTGCTAAATCCTGAGGAGACATGCATTTTTCAAAATTTTCCAAATATGCTAAATCTTGGAAGGTAACGCACATAAGTTGCTAAATCCTGAAAAGACACGCACGTATATGCTAAATCTTCCGAAGGTAATGCACATAAGTTGCTAAATCCTGAGAAGACATGCATTTCATATTCATAGTGATACAAGAAGGTGGATCTATGGGTATTCTAGAAGCCATCAGAAGAAGCATTAAAATTGCAAGCATAGTTTATGGGTGAACCTATTGGGCTCTCCCTCCAGGGTGATTCATGGTAAGGTAGGCATCTTACCGGGTGAGGTAATCACTTTCTCTTTTCTCTCTTTTCACTTTCATGCTAGTAGGACTGGATCATGAAGCTTTGTTGTCTATAGTGTTGCTCTTGTCTTTCTTATGTAATCATTTATGCTTTTATGATAGCTTTCCAAATATGATATTGGTATGAGAAATATTTCTTAGCAAGGTTTCTTATGCTAATTGATTTGGGTTGTTTATTACTAACTCTTGTTCTTTGGTATACTCTCATGTATGTATGTTGAGTTAGAATCCATGGTCTGGGGGCTTGTGTCTTCAGCTAAGTGTTATTTTATCTCATTTTGAATCCACTAGGATCTCTTCTCTCTTCTCCTTTACCAAGAGTTTGCATCGAATCCATACTCTTGCTAAAGTGGGGGCTTAATGTATCGTCTAAAAATGGAAGCACTTCCATGTTAAGAGTGTTTAGCCCTTCGAGTAAGTGGTTTAGGGTCATGTTTGGCACCTTGATTGGATCTTTGCATGTATTTGGCTTTCTCACCACTTTCCACTTCTTCTCCGTGCTTGATTTCTCCATTCTAGGTGAAATTAGGGTTAAGATCTTAAGGACTTTCCTAATTTTCCCTCTTTCATGACTCTATTTTCTAGGTAGGATTCAGAAATGAGACCTCCTAGTCCTTCATCACATCAGACAAAGGATTTTCTATCTATTCCAAACATCTAGTCATGTTCAGATATCAATTTCCAAGTTTCTGACATCTCTGGGATCTCTGCTACAAAACTTGACAAAGTTAGGGTCTAAGGTCAAAGTCCTCAAACCTGACCAGGTCAGGGTCAACCTCGACCTTGACCTCTTCCTGCCAGGATTTCAAATTTTCATTTTTTGGCAGTTTGGTTTTTGAGATAATTATTTCTCCACCTCCCGGTCGGTGGTTTCAGGCTCCGAAATGGTAAATCTTTTAATTGTATTTAATCAAGGTATATTTTCTAAAGGTGAGGACCTAATTGGGATTTAATTCTCCAAGGTGGCCCATCTCGAGGAGTGTGCCCTAGATCACTATAAAAGGAGGCCTTCCTCTCTCATTTTGATCATCAAGTTTTCTCATCCCATCCACACTCAAGCAAATTCAAGTGCTCAAGCTCTCAAGGTGATCAAGAAAGAATTCCATTTAAGCACTCAAGTCTTCTTCTCCATCCAAGTTCTCCATTGAAGATCAAGGATTGAAGCATTCAAGCTATTGAAGGGATTTGGCTCAAGCATTCAAGATTTATCATTCAAACCCTAGATCTAGCCACCATGGTGGTGTGATCTTCCTTCAAGATCCTTTGTTCATCTTCAAGATCCATATCATTGCTTCCTCAAGGTGGATTTCAAGCATACAATCATGGAGGTTTAATGATGTTATGTTCAAGCTTTCATATCAATATATTTGATTACATTCCAAATACATTAGCATATCTATTGAATTGCATAGCTTCATTGTTAGATCCTTTTCTACTACTTGCTAGCATTCTCCATTTCAATTTCAATATTAAGGTTGATTCCAAACCGGGGTTTGACCAAGGCAAACCCCCCAAACAAACAAAAAAACCATTTTTCTTGTAGGTATAGGTGCGGAGTTTCGGATCTGAGAGTGAATTTGGATACCCTTTCCAGCAAACTTCTAGGATTTGCAAACAGAATCAAAATCGGACTTCAAATAAATAATGTGGTCTTTGACCTTTTAAAAGGTCAAAGTCAACTTGTTTGAATTTGGAGAAAATATTTCTAGTTTTTGTAGATCTCGCATTTTTGGTTTAGGAACCCAAAAATCAGCAATTCCTGAGACTGTTTGACAAGGTTTTCAGCAGGTTATTTTTGAGAGGTAAGTACCTTTATCTCTTCATTTCAACATTAGTCACTTATATTTACTTTCCATATCAATACAATTCAAATGTAAGTGTAAAATGTTGACTTTGGGGTCTCTTTTATGTGCAAACCATTGTTCTAGGACCCCATCCATATTTTATCCTTTACACACACACACACACACACACACACACATATATATATATATATATATATATATATATATATATATATATATATATATATATATATATATATATATATATATATATATATATATATATATGTATGTATGTATGTATGTATGTATGTATGTATGTATATGTATATGTATATGTCTATGTGTGTGTGTGTGTGTGTGTGTGTGTGTGTGTGTGTGTGTGTGTGTGTGTGTATAGACACACACACACACACACAGATATATATATATATACATACATATACATACATACATACATATATATATATATATATATATACATATATATATATATATATATATATATATATATATATATATATATATATATATATATATATATGTATATATATATATATATATATATATGTATGTATATGTATGTATCTGTATATATGTATATATATATATATATATGTATGTATATGTATGTATCTGTATATATGTATATATATATATATATACACACACACACACACACAGATATATATATATATATATATATATATATATATATATATATATAGAGAGAGAGAGAGAGAGAGAGAGAGAGAGAGTGCCAAAAGACTCTAATTTACTTCATCCTCCGATTTCAAACAGATTAGTGACAATATGCATCCGAATCTGAATTTTTTTTCAAAATGTAGAGTTCAACATTCATGCGGTAAAAAAAGTGTAACCCACTATTGTGTGTTCACCTTGTTAGATGTTTAAAAACTCATTTTTTAATCATTTCCAAACAGTTTTGTTTGAGTTTTAAGTCATCAAGGCTGACTATGTTGTGACAATCCTTGATTTGGCAAGGGTTTTCACCATGAATTAGCGATTCATCCCCATGTTGTACTTACTATGATTGGGGGGATGAATCATAATAGTGTATTATATTTATCTAATCATGTTAAATGTAAGGATAACATTCATATGCAGGTTGATCATCGAATGCAAGTCAGATTGCATTGATTTTGTGAAGGAAATGGTGGTATCAGAGTAATTGTAGGAGTTATGCCTTCGTGAGGGGCATGTTTTATGATTTTAAGAGGATTGTTAAGTTCATATAATGTTTTATCAACCATTATTTTGGTCTGGAAATACATGGAGAGTTTATTTTGAGAAAAACCCTTGTCTTGAGGGCTTACGAGTAGCCAAATTGGGGGTTTGGTATTTGCACTGGTCATAGAACATTTTTTATTTGAGAATTATTTGATTTTAACCCTATTGAGAGACTATTGATATTTTTGGGTCTTGGGGATAAACCTACTTGGTACTTTCTTTTTTAAATGGATCAATTTCATGCCTAAAATAGGAGTACTATGTAGAGTTGGGTATTTTGGTCTAAAACAACCTATGTTGAAGTTGAGATATGTTATGTAAGGGTGAAAAGGGTGGCTGAATTCATGATTTATTTGTTTAGTTTTTTGAGACACTTGAGTGAAAAGTTGACTTTACTATTGTCGGAGACCTGCTAGGGAAACAATTAGGCCTAGTAGATGAAAATAGGGGTTTGGGGTGTTGGGTATTGCATAGAACCCTAAAATTTGGTGAATCCTAATAAATTAACCTTGTTAAGGTCTAAGAAAACCTTCTTTGTGCTTTGGGAAGTGTGTAAGAGTTTGGTGTAGTTTGGGCTATTTGGAAGCCTTGGGATTTGAGAAGCATGTATGTGTCAAGCTATCTAGTATTGGGCAAGTTGTTCAGGTAATCTTGATCAATTAGAGAAAGATCTCCACCAACACCTACCCAACCTCTAAATCAATTGGTATTAGAGCCTAGGACCATCCTAGGTTGAGGGAGAGAAGAAATCTTTTGGTTTTTTTTGTGTACTTGATCCTTTGTTGAGGCCTTGGAGTGTCCATTTCCTCCTTGAGTGCTCTAGAGTTGATCTTTGCATTAGAGATGTCAGAAGGAGAAGAGGATGGGATCCCTTAGAGGGTCACAAATGAAGAACTTGCTAAGTTGGTAAGAGAACAAATGGAAGATAATAGAAGACTAAGAGAAGAAGTTGAAAGGTTGACAAACCTTGAGAACAAACAAGCACATGGAGAAGACCATGAAGATGGGGAAGAATTTGCAGTAGGAAGAGAGGAGCTAGCTGATCTTGAAGATGAAAGATTGGGAAGGATCTTGATGGCTGTGAAGGTTGGAGACTCAAAGGTAAAATTTGAACTTCCTATTTATGATGGAAGGATGGATGATGAACTTTTGTTAGATTGGTTCAGTTCTCTTGAAAGTTTCTTTGATTATGATGATGTTGAGGATAGAGTGAAAGTGAATATTTCTAAGTCTAGATTGAATGGATATACATTATTATGGTGGGATAACTTGTAGACTGACATGATGAAGAAATGTTGGTCTAAGATCTCATCATGGCCAAGAATGATGAAGAGGATGAAGGATAAGTTCCTTCTTGAAGACTTTAAAGTCTAGTTGTATAAGAGGATGCAAGGACTGAAACAAAAGGACATGGATGTCCCAAAGTATACTAAAGAGTTTCATAACTTGGATATAAGAGAAGCGCATGATAAGGATGTGGAAGAGAAATTTGCAAGGTACCTTGGAGGATTAAGGTACAACATTCAAGATGAAATGAGCATGATTATACTTAGAACCTTGGAGGAGTGTTTCAAATTAGCCATGTAGGCTAAAGAAAAGCTGAAGAGGATACAATATAGGAAAGGAAAGGGTAGCGGTCAAGCAATTAGAGGTAGAGGTGGCAGGTCCAGTGAAGGAAAAGTGCAAAATAGAAATGAAAAAGGAAAAAAGGTAGTTGGCAATACAAGACCAAGAGGAGGAAATAAATATGGTAGGGGCAGTCATATATTCACTGGTACATACTTTACATGTGGAGTAGTAGGGTATCAATCCTACAAGTACCCTGAGAATAATGTAGATTCCAAAAAGGTGGAGAGGAGAGTCACCTTGACAAAAGATGATGAAGAAGAAAATAATGAATAAAGGGTATCACTTCTAGTACATTGAATCATGGAAGGAGACTTATTGATGGTGAGAAGAGGACCACAAATGCAATAGAAAAAAGAGACTAAGGCTTCAATCTTTAGAACCAATTGCGTAAGTCATGATAAGGTATGAAAAATGATAATATATTCTAGTTCTTTTGACAATCTAGTGTCTTATGAGATGGTTACTAAGTTTCATTTGAAGATATTTTCTATTGCTAAGCCATACAAAGCATCATGGGTGAATCGTGAGAAACTATTGTTGTTAGGGAGCAAGCTATTGTTGATTTTTCAATAGGAGCATATGAGGATAGGGTTATGTGTGATATAATCCCTATGAATTTTTGTCATGTTATCCTTGGAAGGCCTTGGCAAGCCTCTAAAAATATAGTACATTATAAATTAACAAATGTTTATTTAGTACACAACGATGGTAAGAAATTCCATCTTACTCCTTTGCTGGTTGATAGCATTGAAAGTGAAAGGATTGTGTGTTTTGGTGCAAAGAAGTATGTTACCTTGTAGGAGTATGAGAATAATGGAAAGGAAGAGGCAGATCTGAAACATAAGCCTTCCTTAATGTTTATGAAAAATATAGTTACTAATGACAAAAACAAGAACTTTGATTTGCAGCAGGTAGTGCATGGAAAAGGAGTGATGATAAGCACACTTTGGTGTCCTATGGTGTCATCTATTAAAAATGATTTTGGTATATCCATGAAGGAGAATGGTAGGGGTCAACTTGATCCTAAAAAACAAGTGAAGAAGCCATTTGAAGCGACACATGTTGACTGTCCTCAGTCAATAATAAACAAGGTTACCTTGGGTGGTAATAAGAGAAAAGATTTATTTTTTGTCTCTAATATTTTGAATGTAGGTAATACTCATGTCAAGCGTGATAGGTTGTAGGTGAGGAGCTTTGTACATCCATCTCAGAGAATGGGTGGCAAGAATGGGTGGTCTTTTCCTTCAATTGTCTAGGGTTGTCTATATTTTCTTTCTAGGTTTCTTTTTTGTTTCTTTATAGTGGTGTTTTAGGTCCTTTTAGGGTTTGTCTTGTTTGACTAGGTCTATGGTTCTATGTTTTTCTTCCCTTTAGGTATTTTTAAGCTAGAGCTCAAACCCTAGATATTCAACTTTTCAGAGCTTGTAGATCTAAAAATCTAAACCCTACTAGCAGTGAGATTTTTTTTGGTCTCCTATACGAGTGTCACTGTCATCGGACCTAAAACCATGAAAAGGGGAGGAAGGTTTGACAATTCCAATCTTTGGATCAAGAGCCTACCTTCCACCCCCACTTTGAGGTATTGAAGTCGCCAGACTCTCAAACTCTTAAAGGGGTATCATAGTTTGCTGCTTCAAAAATACCAAGGCATGAAAATATTTTTTTTATATAGTTTATCATTATTTCATAGTGTGATGATGTGCTTCAGACTATGGAACCCTTAAACTCTAAAATATCTAGTGTTGTTTGTTTTGAAGGTTTTTTTATTTTTTTTCCTTTAGTTATTTAGGAATTTTTCTATTCTTTTGATCTTAGATTTACTATATTTTCTTGCTTTAACTTTAAATTAGTTTCTTGATTTCAAAAAAATGTTGTTGACAAGCATTCTTTGTGAATGTAGAACTAAGTAAGTTCATCATAAAGTATGAGTACAAGGGATACTACCCTCCCTCCAAGATGGGTAATCTCCACAATGAGATTATAGATACTAATATTGGCCACATGGAATGGGCCTCCTTCATAGATGTTGCAAATCCTAATGATAGATCATTAGCCTACACAACCACAGTTCTTTTAGTTTTAATTATTGCTACAGGGAATCGAGTGTTCGTCCTGTAACCTAACCTCATCATGAGTCTAACATAAAACTATGTACCCAATGAAAAGGTTGTAAAGAATCAGAAGAAAGATATAGTATTTGATATCTAGCTAGATATC
The DNA here is from genome assembly GCA_027943335.1 of Chamaecyparis obtusa. Classification (NCBI taxonomy): domain Eukaryota; kingdom Viridiplantae; phylum Streptophyta; class Pinopsida; order Cupressales; family Cupressaceae; genus Chamaecyparis; species Chamaecyparis obtusa. The sequence continues at coordinate 113,718 of BSBK01013010.1, read as the reverse complement.
ATAGAGGATGTCCTTCACATCCCTATAGTAGATAGCTACTATCCCATCTCCAAGGAGTGGGTACAGTAGTACTAGGATGAGAACACTACAAGTATTTATGACTCATTAATAATAATTACTTGATATGTCCTCATAAGGGGGAGAAATTAGAGAGAATGGACATGGATTGAGGATGCCTAAATGATGACATGAGGAATTGTGTTAGTCTCTTAAGAAGAGTTGGGGGGTTTCCAACTGGTAGGAAATTGGAGAAATAGATTATTTTCATCATTCAAAGGATATGGGGAAGGAAATTCAGGTTTACTGGAGAACAATCATAAGTGAAAACATCCATGAGAAAATTTAGAACATGAAGTTCAATCCCAGATTTTATATGACTTCATACATTGTATATCTACTAGTTGCATGAGTAGAGTACCTAGGATTGACAAGAAAGGGGTCTTTTAGAGGATAGAAATTCTTATGCATGTATAAAGTGTATCCTCAACTAGTAAGGAAATAAAAGCTTAAATAAGATAGTCTTGAATATCGCCTAGTCAATGATGATTTTATCTTTGTAGTAATCTAGCGCATAGAAGGGGATTTTGTAAGAATTATCTTAGAATAAGCAACATCCAAGCTGAGGATGATGGGAAAATACGACATCCAATTCCAAACCTTCTCATTCACTAGGGTCTTTGAATACACCCTCAATCCTAAGAAGCTCCCAAGATATCCCTTAGAAAAGATTGTGATCATAGGGATAAGATGGAAAATAGTGGATTCTTTTGACCAGATAGTCAAGAAGATGAAGCACTATTGGGACTTCCCAATATCCATTGGGGCCTATGCAGTCTAGGACATTAAGGTATGTAATTAAATATTCTTTGAAGGGGAGGAGTGTCCATTGGAGGAGTATAAGCTCATTAGGAAAATTATTAACCCAATAGGAACCTTTAGCATAATAAGGGGTGCATTCTACAAGCATGGGCCTCACCCTGAGGATCATTGGATGAACCATGTCGATCACTATAAGGTCAGAATTAGATACTATTATAGAATGGAATTCACACTTACACAACATATAATCCAAGTTCCTATCCCTCTAAAGATCTAGGAGAATTATTGTGAAGACATTCTGAACCCTCTGTACTTGACAAAGATAAAATGTTTAATCAATTAATTTTGATTGCAAAGATGGCCAGAGGAGAAAATGATAAAATTGACCATATGGAAAGGAACATTGTAGAATTGACCACAAGGTGGATCAAAAGGCCATTTAAAGTAGATCATGTTCTCATGAAACATAAGTTGGATCCGTTGTCCAAGATTGGTAAAGGGAAGTGGGTTAAGGCTAATATCCCAAACTTTAAGGAAATTGCTCCCCTTGCTCTTGGAATAGTGTATGGACATTCTCAAAGGAGGGTAGTTTGTGGCTCATCTGAAGTACCATGAAGAAAAAATAAAGGGAAAAATGATTCATCTCATGCTCCACCTGCCAGACAAGTTATGCCATAGGTTTCTACAACACCGGCTACAAACACTCCTCTGGACATTCTTGCATCCAAGTAGAAGAAGAGTACCATGATTAAGCTCTATTTTACTAGAGAAACAAAGCCTCAAACAAGGGACAAGATTTACAAAAGGATAAGAAAAGGAGCCTCAGTTTCACCCACTCTACAAACCTTTTTGGAAGCAGAAGAGCATGAGGAAGATGATGTATCATTGGTAAGGAGGATGATGTATTCTTACACATTTTCAAGAAGGAAAGAACTAGAAGAGGCTACTCATCCTAACATCTATAAGTAGACAGTTGAATTGGAAATAAGTACAGAATGGAAGGAAAAAACTACAAATCAACTATGCCTTGATGACTTTTATATATGCAATAAAGGAAGGTGTCACTGATTAATTTCATACCCTCCAAAAATTTCTCACTAAAAGTGTATTACCACCATATGAGGAATCTAAGAATAACCTGTAGTTGAACTCATTGGTACATTCCTTGAGGCACACTATCACCAATTATAAATTGCAATGATATTAAAGAAGGAAAATAGCATTCCTTTTATATGAACATAATTAGTTTTGAATAGACGTAGGACATCTTTAACTATGCAAAAGGAATATCTTGGAAAATTTAGCATTGTGGAAATAGTGTCTTATTAAAAATAAATATATTTATTTAGATTTTATAAATTATGGAGTAAAAATAGAATTAATGAACATGATAAAGAACTTTGAATTGATATGAATGATTGATATGAAAATGATATTGTCATTGATCAATTACCAGTGTATATGGTAAATGTTGTGTTTAGTTTTTAATATTATGACAAGGCTACACATTTCTAGACTTAAAGTTACCTAATCTATGTATTTGTGTGTTTGACTAAAGATGAAAATCACCTATTCATTCACAGCTCTCTCTCTCTCTCTCTCTCTCTCTCTCTCTCTCTCTCTCTCTCTCTCTCTCTCTCTCTCTCTCTCTCTCTCTCTCTCTCTCATTATTCCTACATTCAACTTAAGAATCCATCATACTGGTTAAAATTTGTCAATACCATGATCTCACAATCCTTAATCATAAAATCATCACAATTTTCTAATTCTTTAATGAAAAAATTCATATCTCATTATGCTTTTATCTAAACATAAATTTGAAATAAAATAATCCATCTACACATTTTTAACATAAAAATATTTGCTAGATGAAATTTTGAGTGTTGTCCAACTATTTACCAAATATTTTCAACCCCTTTCTATGAGCTATCTTTTGTTTCCAAACATTATATGTCTAAATGAAAGCATGGAAACCTTTTAACATCTGCCATTTTTTAAAAATCCTACTATATAGGTTGGTAGGAGCTAACATAGCCATCAAACAAAATGGCACTACCAAAATGTCCATCTGTCTGGTATTATCATCATGCCATCTTATGTAGGATCATGCATGATGTCTCATGATTACTTACAATGTCATTTTTTAGGATAATACCTACACCTATATGTGTTCTATTAAAATAAGTGAGGAAGGTCTGCAACCTATTATATTTCAAAATTAAAAATAATATAATATAGGTTTATAGTCAAGTCATTTGAACACAAAAGAATGAGAAAAATCTATGTAACTAATATGTAAAGTAAATACTTAAAATTAATTCTAGAGACAAAATTTTAAGAAAATCTAAATTAAAAAAAAATAGAGTAAAATTGTAAACATGAAGAATCTATGAATTATATTCCTAGTCTTCTTCAATTTGATTTAGTGCATTCTCTTAGGAAAATAGACAAACTATTCTTTCCCTTATTCTTGTCTCTACCTCTTTTTGTTTCATGTCTTTCTTCTTCTTCTTCTTGCTAATTTGTCTTCCTATTATTATCATGCCAAGGAAAGATCTCCACATCATATTTTTGTTGATCTTGACTAATTTTTCAATGGCTTTCTCTAATTGCACAATCCACTTCTTTTTCTTTTAACATCCACAATAATTATGTGTAGTTTCCAAATTCTTCATCTAAACTCCAACATCTTCTAACTCCATTGCCAAAGCTTACTAATTATGAGGAATTTCCCCTTGCTGGTCACTTCTCTTTCAATTAGTTCCTACTATTGTATTTTATGATCTCTAGTTTTGAATTATTTGACAAGTTCTTAAAATCTATGTCATCATACTTGTAAGAATTTTGAAGTAAAGATGTGTCTTCTTTTTTGTGTGCTATACTAAAGTGCTATCCATATTTTTTGGACCTATTTGTGTTGCCAAGTGGCCATGCAACTCTCTTTATGTGGAGGTGAAACATTGTTACAAAGTCCTAATAATTATTTAATGCCACAATTTACTTTAAAAAGTTATCTTACCCCATGCATTCTATTCACATTCCTATGTGGATTCATTTTATTTAATTTTTAACATTATTCTTTCTCTTTTCTCTAATTGGTAATTATTTTTATTATATTTTCTTTATTTTTATAATGAGGATATTTTAGATTTGTATATTTTATGTATTTTTTCTTGGCGGAATACTTAATTTATCCTTGTGTTTTTCTTTTATTTTATCTTAAAATATTTCAATTTAAAAATATATATATTATTATTAAGTTCAAGTGGTTCATGACTTGGTATTCAAATGTTGAGTTGTCATTATAAAAATTGAAGTTCAATTTTCTCTTTAAATATCTAAAAGTGAAATTATAAGTTGTGACTATTGGTCTTTCATAATTGACTTCTAATATAGAAATGCTTTCCAAATAAAAATAGTTTCTTGATCTTTGATGAATGATTTTTGTTAGGTTTCTTGATAAATTGATTATATTAATTCAATGTTGATATTAATATCCATTTCACTACCTGAACCTGGTAGTGAAATGGATATTCCTTCCAAGATTTGGATCACATAAGAGATCTCCAACATAGAGTGGTTTTCCTTGAGGAAACCACTTCCTCTACCCTTAGCAAACAATAGTTTAGTAGTGCTATCTCTTCTTTGTGTAGGGTCTTGGATGGATTCATGAAGAAAACTATCTTCTGTGTGGTTACTGGTCAAGATAGGATGAGGAAGAATGTGAAGAAAAAGAAAGTGAATGATCACAATGACGAGGACAATGAGGAGTGGATGGATGAGTTGAACAATCTCTCAAGGAACCGGGAGATAATTACCATGTTTAATGATAACAAGGATATTAATCCTTAAGGTTGTTATGTCTTTCAGTATGTTTCTTATGATGGACAATGTTAGTTGTATTAGCACTGTTAGCCTTCTACTTAGCTACTACTTTATGGATTATGTTAGACTTAAGGGCCTTGGCCTAGCTGGGTATGTGCATACTTTGATAAACACATACTCTTGTAGATACATTTTGTTGGTTTTGATTGAGGCTTATTTCGACTATACTAAAAGTGGTAGTGTTAGGCTTGCGATAAATGGTGATGTTATTTACCCTTGCTATTTTTGATTGATTGTGGGTAGTGTAGGTTCTTTTGGAGATTTCAACTATAATGGCCTAAAGCGAGGGTCTACTGTTATTTGTTGTAATTTGGGATCAGGGCCCTTTCTCTGCTTACTCAATCAAAAACAAGACATTTATAATCATAGACAATTCACAATATATATAATTTTAAAATAATTTAAAAATATTTTAAAAGAATGAACAAATAAAAGTTGAATTCTTCACAACTTAATATACTAAATTTTTTTAAGAGTTAATAATATGATGGTTATGTGATTGTCTTGTTAATGGTACAGTAAAGATTTCAATCCCCATAAGATTTACAGAGTGTTCATATCGTGACTGAATAAACCATACATTAAAACGACCAAAACATTGTAAGGGACAAATGCTTGATAATATTCAAAAATTGAATAGGCTAAATTAGAGATTTAAAGTGAAACCCTATCGAGAGCTGAAACAATGATAAGAAATGAGATGGAGGGGAAAATCAGAAGCCTAACCTGCAGAGATGTGTGAGTAATAAAAACTGGTGAACTCACACTTTTATGATATTAAATGATCCTTCAACTATACGGAGATCCTCTGAACAAGGATATACACGAGGAGCACGACACCGCCTTTGAAACATTTAAGAAATAAACCCCCTACACCCATTCACGGACGGTGCTCTTTTTTCATTATTGTCGAAGCTAGCACATAGTACTTCTGCTGTGGGATTTCGAATTTGACAAAAAGCTACATAGAATGGTTTCCATTAATAGTTCGGACAGCCAAAAGAATTTGAGAAATAAAGGGTTTGGCCGAATTCGTACCAAAACATTAAAACAAAGAAATCATGGAAACTTCAAACCCCAGCAAAGAATGATGGTTCACTTATCACCCAAAGGAAATTTTTTATGCCCACGAGTTTCAAAGAAGAACCCAAAATCTTGAATAAGACATACAACAATACCCAGATCATACACACTGAGAGCAGACTGCTGGGCTACACTATTACACGTCCATATCATACCAAATATTATCAGGAATAATAACCATAATATATTGAGTCTGACCATAATAAACTGTAAGTCACTCTGGTTTCCATGCATCAGATCCGACAAAAATTACGTACACATCACCTCATTTACAGAGTGGATTCGTCAAAGACTAACACTAGAAAACCCAGTCAATGAGTGTTTTGTACATTACATTGCAAATGACTCTAGGCTATTGAGCTCTTTTAGTCAACGTCATGGTAGAAATGAATACATATCAGTAATATAATTAAATCTGAAGTTTTACATCTTGGCTTTCACATGTCTTTACTATTGTCTTTTTGGTGAACACAGTTGTGTGTTACAATCGTGTACTTACTTTCTTTTAACTATTTATTATTGTAGTTAGGTGGTCTGTGAATATTGATGGGATTGAGCTCCTTTAGTCAATGTCATGGTAGAAATGAATACATATCAGTAATTTAATTAAATCTGAAGTTTTACATCTTGGCTTTCACATGTCTTTACTATTGTCTTTTTGGTGAATACAGTTGTGTGTTACAATCGTGTACTTACTTTCTTTTAACTATTTATTATTGTAGTTAGGTGGTCCGTGAATATTGATGGATTGAGCTCTTTTAGTCAACGTCATGGTAGAAATGAATACATATCAGTAATGTAATTAAATCTGAAGTTTTACATCTTGGCTTTCACATGTCTTTACTATTGTCTTTTTGGTGAATACAGTTGTGTGTTACAATTTGTACTTACTTTCTTTTAACTATTTATTATTGTAGTTAGGTGGTCCGTGAATATTGATGGATTATTGATAAATATAGTTGTGCATCATTATCTCAATGATATTTTGAATCTTTAGGAGAAAGCATAGATTAGAAGCATCAGTTCAATTTACGAGAGATAAAGACTTCAAAGTAAGAGCTTATATAATTTTTTTAGGAAAATGATATTAAAAAGGTAGGAATCTTGTATAATCAAGGTGTGACCTTGATTTTTTTTTATTCGACTAATTTTTCTTTTTTACTAATGTTTTATTGGGATAACTATTATTCTAAAAAATAGAAGCTGTTAGGGAGAATGCTTATTTATAACTAATGCAGAAGTAGAAGAAACAATCAATCAACTACTTGTTAAGTAATTTTATATAATTAAGGATTGTAAATGGTCAATGCACAATATTATGCTAGGTGTACATAATATCATATATTCAAACAAATTTATATTTCTCATGCTTATAGAGTCCCTCCTTGGTAAAATGAGAAGTGTAGAGGTAGGGAAATAAGAGTACTTTTTAAGAAAACAATTTGGTATAGATTTTTTTTTTTGGCTAAATACTGGAAATCATTATCTGAAGGATGACAAATCAAAGTATATAGAATAAAAAATTTACTTTTTTTAATAGAAATATTTTACAAAATTGAAATTAAATTTCATTGTATGATATATATCTATATATGTATGTAAATTTCATTATATAACATTTCATATAACATATTGAAAATTCTGCATTGAAACTCTCACCATATATCCAAACAATCCATGGAAAAAAAAAAAATTAGTTTATTTAAATTGATAATTAAACTTTGACAATGTATTTATTAAAATCATAAATATAAAAAATATATAAATTTACAAAACAACATAAATATGTGCCAATACGACTAATCGCCATATCTGCCAATACCATTAAAACATGGTTGCATTCTAACATCGACTATCACTCAATCAGAAGAAACAGATTCAACTTAAAATTTTATTTATCTATAGATGGAACCCCTTAAACCTGTGTTTGTGGGGAAGAATTTATAATTCCCATTTGGAGTTCACTTATTTGACATAGTTAACCATTACTGCCGGTAGATCATAATAGAAGCCAATAATCCCGTTTAGGCATACTTGGCCTTGTAGTCGCTCCAAAGCTGATCAACGGATTTACCAGTGAGGTCATTAAAGAACTCCAAATTCCAACCAGAAGCCATTTTAGCGTTTATGTTGGCAACAAATCCAGAGCTAACACTGTCACAATACTGCAAGAAGTAGGCAGTAACATCATAACCCTGGTCCCATTTGTCTCCGCTGCCTGGCTTAACCCAGTGAGAAGGAGCCAACCCTGCAGTCAGGCGCACGTAGTCTGCAATGCCTTCAATAAGCCCACCGGGAGCATTCTTCTGGCCGTTCCACTGCCACACGTGTGTCATTTCGTGGTACAAAACTCCTCTAATCTCCGCCTTCACGTCTCCTTTGTAGTTGCCCACATAATCTGAATTCAGGTGAATTTCGTCCCCACTTGTCTTCGCAACGTCGTCCATGCTTTCGACGATGAGAGTAACCTTGTCCACACTCTTCCTATCTGCAGCCGATTGTTGGTGAAAGGCGTCCCAGATGAATTTGGTGGAGGAATCCATGATTTCGAAGGCTCCGCTCTGGCCGATCTCTTGATCGAATATGTCGCCGCCGGTGGTTCCTTGCGCGTGATTAGAGAATGCGAAAACCAGCGCTTCAGTGGTTTGACCCATTAAAATCGCCGTGAGGGCTATGAAGCCCAGGACTGCAGCAGCACGACTGCCCATTCTGCAACCAAGATTTTCCACCACAGCAAGAAATTGTATAGCACGACAGCCGAATAGTTGATAGACAGCTTATCTTTGTTATCGAAAACGAATGGTGTGGAGGGGATTATATATACAGTTCTTGTGGCTATGCTGTGTCACTTACGGAATCTATCATAAGAGCCCAGTCAATGCGTGGTTTGTTAGCGAGCTTATCTTTCTCATAGAAAATGAATGGAGTTGATGGGTGCATCTAACGCTTTGACTCGTATACGAGGATGTCGTTTACTCCGTCAAACACCGACAGTAGAGAGCCCATTCAAACTGTCTTTGGTATATTTATTCAATCCTTTAGCCCGTTTGTTTGCTGGAATTGATCTGGAATTGGAAAACAGGAATTGGTGAATTGGTATAGGCCAATTTTAATTTTGGTCCAAAATGAGCATTCGACAAATCTACCTCAGGACCTGGAATTAGAATTGAGGCATGGAATTGGAATTGGGAATTTAATTTTGTGTGTGGAAACCAATTCCCGTTTTCTAATGAACAACATTTGATTCAGTACCGTATTTCTCCCCGACCACTTCTTCGAGAATAAGGGACTTTGACTCACAGTATATGAAAAGTTTTATTGCTACAGGTCCAGTCGTGAATTTGACTGTTGACGACGTCTGTATTTACACTAAACCCTACCAATAGTCAATATAGCTATAGCTAATTTTGTGCATTCACATACTTTAAATGTTAGATTAAATTTCAAGAATTTATTTGTTGTATATGTATGCAATTTAATTATTTATAATTTTTGTTCTTGTTTCTAGATAATAATAATACATGTGAGATTTATTATGCGCACAAGGGTCGAAAATGTGTGTACTCATAATTAGTATTTTTAGTGATCAATATGTTAGCAAGATTTCTTGGATAAATACATAATAGTGACTTTTATACTTTATTACTTGTTTGATATTAAGAAAATTTAGTTACTTCTTTGTTTTGGTAATGTATATTATCATTTAATAGATTGTTTTCATATTTTATGTTAATATTTTAGTATTATTGTGGCAACCACATTGTGGAAGTATCAATTATGTAAAACTTGATCCTATAAGTTAGTCATCTTTGTTAGATAGTATTATAGACTTGAAAATTCAAGTAAATATTAAAAGGTGTTCTTAAATTCATATTGTGTTTATAGTAAAGAACAAGAATAAAGATTATTTTATGATTTAAACATACATTGATGGTTCTAGTCTTGTAGATAACTATGAAAGTTTTTGGATGTTCTAATAAGCTATATAATGATGAGGTATTGTTACCTAGTTATTATCATGACATGTCATTCCTTACTAACTCATGCTTTTATGACATGATTTTGTAAATATTATAAATGAGTTGGAATACATTTGTTAATATTATATATATTTTATATACATTAAAATAAATCAAGTTTTATAATTAAATATTGTAATCAAGATATATATGTCAAGATTATTGCTCGTATTCAGTTGTGTCAGATAGGTGTAAAATAAATCATCTGGAGATAAACACATCTAAATAACAATCTAATCAAATATAAACTACATTAACACTTGTGTAAAATATCTATGGATAAACACATCTAAATAAGCATCTAATCAAATATAAACTACACGTATAGATTTAAGTATAATCATCTATGTGAAATATAAACACATAAATCATCTAGATGTCAACCATAAATACATAAATAATCTATGTATATGTCCAGAGAATATATAGATCTATATATGTCAAATCATAAATGTAACACATAAATCATCTATGTCTAGGTCCAAAGAATATAAATATACGTCTTGAATCATAAACTCAAAATGTCAAGCATACAATAATGAAATGTATAAGTCTACTAGCATCAAAGATGCAACATCCTAAACTAGGGAGTCATCAAGGCACATACAAACAAAGCAACCCTCTAACTAAGTTTCCTAGGCATCTAATGGATGTGAAGAAGCAATTGACCCCTTTAAATTTAGTTCAACAATTGGTTATAAATAAATATATAATATTGTAAAGTATTTCAAATATATAAATACATGTGCATGTACACACACGTTTAAATATATCTAAAACTTACCTGACCACTAGTAGGTGTCACATCCACTAAATCTCTTATGTGTACATGCTCTAACCCACACTGGATATAATATGCTTAGTTAACTGCGCCTACAAAATAGTATACATCTACGGGCATGAGTACACGTGACTGTAGGTGCTGTCATTCGGGGCTTTTATTATTTTACCAAAACTACAATATTTGATTTATTCGATGAATTTTTCGGTCACTAGTTGGCATAACCTGCTCCATCACCCATTTATGATAAATTTGTAGATTAAATGCTCTACACACTATTAGGAATAAATTTGGTCTATTTTTTGTATACATTTTCATAATCATTTTATGAGATTATTATGAAAAGGATGAGACATATTGCAATCTTGGAATGGGAGAAACTAACCACAACAACTGTGATCAAATGGATATATCCCTATTTTATCTCTTAACTCAGGAAATGTGTTCCCCTCAATTTTTGAGAAGAGCCATAATGATTTTAATCAAATGTGGCCCCTCCATTTTTTAGGGAGATAGAGGATTTTGGATGCCCTCTTCAGTGATTAAAGGAAAACCACGAATGAAATCAAATCATCTCACACTCTAAACTGTATCACAATTACTATCAATTTTTAAAGCTTTGAACCGAAGAAACTTTGAAGTTTCATACTCCCTTGTGGCCTCGATACATAAAACCCTCAAACCCTCCAACTTAAAAAAAAAAAAAATGTGCTCCAAATTTACAAAGATGGAATCTACCAAGCAACTGTATGAGGGCATGATGAGTGGGTGCAGCAATTAAAAGTTCAATGTCTTTACATACTGCATGATCCATCATGATGAGAAAGTGGAACAAAAATGTTGAATCACCATTATTTAATGAGAAAAAAGGAGGATCAAATTCCACATGATCAACAGAAAAAATATTTAAAAAGAAGATGATGTTGTTAAAAGTGGAGGATAAGTAAATAAAAATAAGAGTTGATACATTTTTACTACAAAACATATACAAGGATAGTGCACACATCGGGTAAAATATAGCTAGCAGAATAATAGGGAAATCATTGTTAAAAACTTCATAAAATCATTGACTTAACCAGTGACTATAAATCTACTACTTCAAAAATAGATATTGTGGACATCTCACATACGTGGCAGTTTCTTTAATGAGCCTCACTATCCATAAAAGCTCATCACAATGTGTCAAACAAGTTCATTCCCTATTTTCAAATTGACAGAGCATTTACATACACAAATACCTCCTAATTTAAAACCCCACAATATAAACAACTCATAAATCTGCTATTTACTCAATCCAATTAAGCCCACAAATCTGTTGCCCACCAAATCCAAACCCTTTTCCTTCTGCCAAAATCCTACAATTTGAGAGTTTTTTGGGTTCCTTTTTTTCTTTTAAGGAAGGAAAGAAGGAATTTCTATGGCAAATGGTTCATTCAACAGATTCTTTGGTAGTAGGGAGAGTCATAGAGGATCTTATAGAATTGTTTGTGCCCTCTATAGATTTGGTTCTTTACTATGGAATGAAGCAGGTCACCAATGGTTGTGAGATCAAACCCTTTCTTACTATGAACCACCAAAATGTTCAAATTGCAGGAAGATATTATGATGATATTCTCTACAGTTTGGTACAACATTATGTTTCTTTTTTATGCTTTGGGTGAATTGGTGTCTTGGCCAATTTTGCTTGAATGCATTTTTGGTTCCTCCAACATTAATATGGCGTGCCCATTGCACACCTAGGTGTGATTGCTAGTAATAATACATGTGGGATTTATTAGGCATACAAGGGTCAAAAAGTGGTCACTTCAAGTGTCATTTGATACTACTTAAAGATGCCTCAATAATCATGTTTTCACAACCAACTCAAAAATTCTAATTCTCAAGAATAAACGTCCAAGTGCTAATATGTATGCATAGATGTTTCAGTAGTCACTCAACTAGGAATACAAGCATGTGGCTATTGGTACATGATACAATTATTAATGGATTTCTATTATTCATTTTTTAGTTTCTTTAAAGTTATTGATTAGGAAGTTGCATGAGCAAGGATTGAATGATTATTCAAACATGAGAAATAACTAGTACTTGTTAGGATTAACAAGGAAGAAATAACAATTATGTGCAAATATAACCAATATCAGAAAATAATAAACCACACAAAAGAGAACACAAGACACAAAGATTTAATGTGGTTCACCCAATCTCTTGGCTATGTCCACCAACAATGAGTCCAATATTATTATTATCCAATGATTACAACCTGATTATAAGCTGTAATCCCCTTACAGCTCAATTCCACTGCAAGTACTAAAATCATACATCATTCATGAAATCCCTAACCCTAAGCCAATATAACAAGGCTTATGTCAGTTAACAAGTTAACCCTAAAATACATGATGGGTCAACCTAAGAAAAGGCTTGACGAGTCAACCTAGGGAAATGTTTGATGTGTCAACTCAAAAAGGCTTGACGAGTTAACCCCACGATGAATGAAAAGTGTATAGTACTTTCCTAGATAGTACTTTCTTGATCAGTCACCACAAGCTAACAGTACTCTTCCCCTATATCTTTTTGAACTAATTCATTCATATAAGATAGTGTTAGGAATAATAGTCCACAATACAACTGAGAGGGGGGGGTTGAATCAATTATATGATAGAATATTAAACTTTAAACTTTAATCTTATCAATATCAGATCAAATGAGCACAATGAATGCCAACTCAATAACACAGAATTGTGGTTACGGGGAAACCATGTTAAAGGTGAAAACCCTAGTGGGAATTAGCACCCACAAATAATGTACTGAGAGTATAATAATCCTTGTTAGAAGATATAGCCCTGTTAGGAGATTAGTGAAACATTACAGTACATAATCCTTGTTAGAGTACAAACCCTGTTAGGAGTCAAGAACAAAAGAGGGCTCACTACCCAAGGCTCACTACCCAAAGAAGGTTAAGTCCACCTTTTGAACTCACTAGTTCGCAATAGGTGTATATGAAGAAATACACAATCTTTTTAAACTATTTGTCGGCAACTATCTTTGCTTGATCAGTTCCAATGAGGTCCACTAGTAATCCTCTACTCTACATATAGTAGACACAATCTCATAGTTTTTACAACCTTCTTATATCACATATATCCCATCCATATCTTTTCCAAAGAAAAGACCTTTCATTTATACCTTGTTACATTTTACCAAGATTAGGTTGGCCCATAAGGCTTTCCTAATTACAAATAATTACATAAGCCCTTGCTAAGATACACATGGTATCTAAATTTTTTTTATAAAGATTACATTACAAGAATGAAGGACCGACATCCATGATTTATGCTTGCCAAACAAGACACACACTACATTCCTTGAGTCGGCATTAGAATAAGCCATCCCTAGAGCACACGCAATAGATGACATCACCAATCACTTCGTACCTTGCACTAACCAATGAACATTCATCAGTACCTCTTCTATCATCCTTCAAGTTCACATACCTTGAATCCAATCCATCTGGAAGCAATATAAAAAACCTAGAGACTAACTCTGTCAATTTCTCACTGTCATAGTCTAGTGACCAGTCTTTACCAATTCAATTGTAACTTTCTTAATATGAAACACTTAATGATGCGATCATAGATATAAGATCACAACATCCACCTAAACTCTCAACCATCTTCATAGCATCTGAAACATCCATACAATGTTCGTACATTGTGATTACCAGTCTGGTTCCTTCATAGAAGCATATGTTGACATCAGTGACAAAACACAAATGACAATAGTATGAGTGCCCATTCAGTAAGGTAGTGATTAAACATATTAAATATCTCAATCGCCACTCATGCATTAACAATATCCAATAATCTCCCCCTTTGGCATTGATGTCAACATATGGGAAAATCTTATCCCAAAGTTGTATCAACCCAAAAGTCCTTCAACTGAATAATCTCCCCATACAATGAAGATTTTCTCATAGGAACACTCCTCCTTTGACAGCAATGGAAAAGGGTTCCATGAGTCTTCAGCTACCTTGACATATAAACTTTCTTCCATGATCACTCTCCCTGAGGAGTAGATCCCTACATCCAGTCCACAAAAGGATAAGGCTCTGAATACTTCTGGATTGATGCATCTCTGGATCATTTAGTTCTGACTAGGAGGGGCTTGAATCCCTAGCATACCTCTGAGATATTCAAATGTATCTTTCAGTAGTGGCTTTGTGAATATGTCTACAATCTGCTCTTTTTTACTAATATATTCTAATTTGATTTCTTTTTGTGCAGCCTTGTCTCTCAAGAAGTGATACTTGATAGATATATGTTTGGTTTTGGAATGCATTATTGGATTTTTTGACATGTTTACTATACTGGTTTTGTCACAATGAATACCCATAGGTTCCTCAAAATTTATTCCAATGTCTATTAGAATTTGTTTCATCCAAATAATTTGAGTGTAGTTTATAGCAGAAGCAACATATTCTGATTCAGTAGTAGACTATGCTATACAATCTTATTTCTTGCTTAGCCAAGAAACCAACTTTTTCCCAAGGAAAAATGCACCACCACTGGTACTTTTTCTATCATCAATATTTCTTTCCCAATCGGCATCAGTATAGGCATAAAGTTCAAAGCTATCATTTTGATCATACCATAAACCATAGCCTATGGTTCCTCTGAGATATCTCAGTATCCTTTTCACAGTAGCTAGATGAGTCTCTTTAGGTTCTATTTGATATCTAGCCACAATTCCAACAGCATTAGAAATATCTGGTGTAGTGTGAGTTAGATATTGTAGCCCTCCAACCATTGATCTATACAAAGTCTAAAAAAAACATTTTGATTCAACATTAATTGTTAGCTTGTTACCAGTTACCATAGGTGTTCCTACTGGTTTACAATCTTCCATTCCAAATTTCTTAAGCAATTCTTTGAGATACTTGGTTTGAGAAATGAAAATACCATTCTCATTCTGAGTTATTTTCAGTCCAAGAAAGAATTTCATTTCACCTATCATGGACATCTCAAATTCACTTTCCATTTCTTTAGCAAATTTCTTACATAGATCATCATTACCTCCAAATATAATGTCATCCACAAATACTTCTACTATCAGGATTCCATCTTTAGTAGTTCTTAAATACAAATTACTATCTGCATTACCTTTTCTGAATCCAAGTCCAAGTAGATACTTGTCCAATATTGCATACCAAGCCCTAGGAGCTTGCTTTAACCCATACAAGGCTTTCTTTAGTTTGCACACCATGTCTTTGTCTTCACATAGAGGAAATCCATCTGGTTGTTCTATGTATACTTCTTCTTCAAGATCTCCATTCAAGAATGCAGATTTAATATCCATCTGATAAAATTTGAATTTTTTGTGTGCAACATAAGATAGGAACAATCTTACTACCTCTATTCTAGCAACGGGAGAAAATGTTTCTTCAAAGTCTATGCCTTCTTGCTATAAGTATCCCTTACACACTAATCTTGCTTTGTTCCTTACAATTGTTCCTTCTTCATCCATTTTGTTTCTAAAGACCCATTTTGTTCCTATAACATTTTTTATTTTTAGGTCTTGGAACCAATTCCCAAGTATGGTTTTTCTTTATCTGATCCAATTCTTCTTTCATGGCATTTATCCAAGATTCATCTTTAAAGGCTTCATCTGAAGTTTTTGTCTCAACTTGAGAAATTAAACAAATTTCTTCTCTAACTTTAGATCTAGTTAGCACTCCTTGACTGGTATTGCCAATAATTTGATTTTCAAGATGGTTAATTTTTACATACCTTGGAGTTTTGGGAGCCACAGTAGTCTTTCTTACAACAGCATCACTAGCTTCTTTTTCACTTTCTTCCTCAACAAGTTCTTCTTCTGCAGTAGTAGTGGTTTCATTTATCTCTGATATCTAACTGTTGTCATACGTTCTTTCTTGTATCTGAAATTTTTCATCTATTCTTACAATGTTGCTTTCAACCATCTTCCCCAATCTTAGATTGAAACATTTGTATGCCTTTCTTTTGACAGAGTAACCAAGGAAGACTCCTTCATCACTTGTAGCATCAAATTTCCCTATCTCATCATCCCTCTTGATATAACATTTACTACCAAAAATTTTGATGTATTTTACAATAGGAGTATGATAAAACCATTGTTCATAGGGCGTCTTACTTGTACTTCTCTTATTTGAATTCTATTTAATGCATATACTATTTCTCCAATAGCCTCTATCCAATGTACATGAGATACATTTCCTTCAATCAACATTGTCCTGGGAACATCAACTATAGTTCTATTTCTTGGCTCTGCTATCCCATTCTATTGTGGAGTCCTATGAGTAGATGTTTGTCCTTTTATCCCATACTCTTCACAATATGAATTAAATAAATCTAATGTAAACTCTCCACCTCTGTCTGATCTTAAACACTTTATTTTCAGTCCTGATTCATTCTCAACTTTTTCTTTAAACAACTTGAATTTATCAAATGCTTCTAATTTTTCTCTCAAATAAGTAACCCACATCATTCTAGAAAAGTCATCAACAAAGAGTATAAAATACCTTTCACCATAGTATGAGTTTGTTCTTGTAGGCCCACATAGATCTGTATGTACCTGATCCAACTTCCCTTTTGATGTAAATAATTTTCTTTTATGGCTACTTTTAGTTTGCTTTCCCATAACACATTCTCTGCATACAGTGTTAGAAGGTTTCACAATATTTGGTAGATCTCTTACTGCTGTTATACACTGAGTTTGTGCCTCTGTCTCAAGCTCTCTTGGTCTTGATAACTCAGTATAACATGGGAATCATCTCAAGGTTGTGGGACCTTTGCTAACCGAGATGAAACCTCCAGGTTCTAGGCTGGTTCCTCTTGGATTATCACCTTAGTTTTCTCTTAATAGGAAAGTAAATCTTGAGGGGAAAGGGTTAGAAGGAAATGCATGAAAGGGAAATAATAGGAAAGCAAACTACCTACTAGGTGATGCACTGAAAATAGGGTTTGGATCTCAGTATAGAGGGATGAAATCAGTGAAAGACCTAGGTCTAGTAGATCACAACTTACTGAATAGGCTTGCATAAGTATTTCATAAGAGGGCCTGAACATTAGACACAACCTATGACCTACAAGAAGACATTCTCTTCAGCAAAAGGGCATAGGAATGAGACAGAATGACAGGGGGTTGAAGAATACCCACAAAATCACTCAAATCATATCAAACATAGTAGTACACATACAAGCTAAAAGTAAGAGGGATCAGGAACCCTAAATATCATTGAAAGCATTCATAAACCTTAATCCAATAAGAGATAATGCAAACAAGGAAGCACAGGGACATGAAGGATTGTCACAAACTACCTCTGCAATATTTTTATTATCAATGACAATTTATAGAATGTGAGAAACCAGAGGGCAAGAAGAAATGCCACAGATAGCTTCCCAAGAAAGAGAAAAACTATTTTACAAAATGTGAATTCTGAGCTCTACAAGCTCCCAAAAACAATATATACAACACTCACTGCACACAGGAAAGAGTCAAAATTCTAACTAGGGTTACAAGATTTATAATATAGTAATAAACCCTAGGGAAAACAAGACTGATCATAAATGTATATCTGCAACACTATGTCTGATCAGATATATTGTTTATGAGCCCACCCCTGTACTGATCCTGCATACAGACAAACAACCTAGACTCAACAACCTTTCCTGCAACAAGCCCGCCATGAATGCAAACTGGTACCTTGCCAGGACAAGAAACAACCCCAAATGGCCACCCAGTCCTCTTCATCATCTTCCCTTAACTGCACATGTGTTGCAACATCATAAATTCTGAGCTACCCTGCCGCACTTGCAAACATTCTCTACAAAAGACAACCCGCAAAAGAAACACACTATTTTGAAACAACGCTGGTCACATGATCGCATGAGCTCAAAAAACCTCATGCGATCATGCAACAAGCCTCTTAGAACCTATCATCTTGCCATGCAAGACACCTCAGGCCCACCAAAATTTCAAACTGCCTCCAAAAAGCATTGGTCGCATGATCGCATGCAGTTGGAAAGCTGCACGCTATCATGCGACAAGCCCTTTAGTCGCCAAGCCACTTGATCCTTTCCTTAACCCCGGTCTATTCAGCGACTACGCAAAATCCTCATCCATGCAACTACGCACTTGCTTTACCAACCCTAGGCCCTCCTGCAAATCCTTATCAGCACACGGTGACCAACCATACTCGAACACATCATCATGAGATGGCACATCGGACCCACAATAGAAGGATCTCATTCAACAGTTGTCGCATGATTGCATGGGGTCAGAAGATCCCATGCGAACATGCAACCACCTTTGGATCTTTACCACACTTGCATCCCGGGCCCACTATAAAACCTTGTCACCAGCTGACCAATGAAACATGGGCACGTCACCAAACTGCAGGCCCTTATCAGCGCGGCTAATGGTTTGTCGCATGTTTGCATAGCCTAAAAAGGGGCTATGCGATCATGTGAAAAACCACTAGAGCATTCTTCAATAGGACTGTCAAAGCTTAGTCACATGGTCGCATAAGGGGAAAAGGACTTATGCGATCATGCGACAACCCGCATAACAACTTGTTGAAAACCAATTGGGCCCCACTTGTGAGAGTTGCGCACTTGTGAAAAAATGCTGCCACCAGAGAAGAATAACGAAGCACTAAAGGGGTCAAAAACATAGAGGGTTTTCAAACCGAAGGTCAAAAACACACTGGGCTTTTAGGGTGAAGGTTGAAAACATCCTGAGCTTTCAGACCAAAAGGAAGAAAACACAAAGGGTTTTCGACACTGAACCATTTTTTGAAACCCTACAACAGTATTTCCTGCAACCATTCAAACTTGAATATCTCTAAGGGTTTTGCAAATTAAGTGATGTGATCTGAACTAGGGCTTGACAATACATCAAAGAACATGGGGCCAAGAGTGCAAATCATAAAACTTAGCACGGATCCATTTCACAAGTGAAAACAAGCTACATTAGGGCAGGATAAAAATAGAGACCTGGAAACTTGGGCAAATTTGCAAAATGGAAATTTTGGGCTACATTTTGGCGACTTCTACGGGATTTCAGCCTACTAGACATGGACCAGTGACCTTGACATATCCATTGGGCATAGGAGTCATCACAGGAACAGAAAACTTTGATAAAGATAAAACTGAACCAACCAAACAAACTGTGCATGGGCACTTCTTGGAAAATAGGAAACTAAGCTAGAAAACTGGAAGGAAGCAGGAAAACTAACCTAACCTAAACTAACCAGTGCAGAAACTTGGTTAAACAAAACCATTCACTGGACTGTTGAAATAGCTACCCTTCCTCCTTAGGGTATTTTGCATTGGACTCATGAGGATAGCTACAAGGATGTGAGGCACACATAAATTTGGCAAATGAGGACGCATTGCCTCTGCAAAAACAAGATCAAGTTCACTCACCTCAAATGGCTCACATGGAGGTGTCTCAGTGAACTCATTTTGCACCAAGTATCTGATGGGGCAGCCTCTTGAAAGTCTGAAGGCAGGACTTTCCTTGATGGTTTCTTCTTTATCTTCCTGGTTGCCCTCCCTCATGCATAGCCAGGTCAACTCATCATCCACAGTCAAGGGATTGTCATCTTCTTCCTTTAAACAGGCTAAGAGCTCATTATAATCAGGCTCCATATACAAGCCATCCATGATGCTTCCCAAATAATCTTTGTCAAGGCTCTGGTTATCCTCTGCACATTGGGAAGTCTCCTCCTCAAAGATGAGATCAAGCTCATGAATCAGCATATCCTTAGGATCAATCTCTACTAGCTGTTGCAACTTCAAAGGGGTGGCTATGATCACATCTTCATTGTCCTACTCAACAAAACCAAGCAGCTCATCAAATAAAGACAAGGCATCCCCTTCTGTATCAACCTCCTGTTGATGGTGACCCTATTGTTCTGATTGTCCTTCATCCATAGGTAATGGCATAGTCTCTTCTTCATCATCAACAAAGAGGGGGAGCTCATCATACAAACCAGCCAAGAGCTTAGGCTGAGCACCAATGTCCACCTCCACACCTTGCTACTCCAATTCACCTAATTCATCACTCTGTACTGATACCTCATGTTTCTTTCTCCTCCTTGTCATGTGAAAGCTCATCCTCCATAGGTCCTTGCTCAAACACTAGACTAGTATCCTTGAAAGGACTTGGCATCTGACAGCTAGGAAGCAGAGTCCATTGGGGTATCCACATTACTTCATCATCCTGAGAAACCAGAGGGGCCTCTTGGGATGAAATTTTTTCTTGAATGGGCTGCTCTTGCAGAGTGGTGGACTGAATCTCAAGTGAAGGATCTTGAAAAGAATTTTTTGCCTTAAAACTTGGGATGTGAAACTGAGGGGGAGAGGGGGGAGAAAAAAAAGGCATAGCTACTTTAAAGCTTGGAAAAGGACGCTTAGCAGGCTCCTCATGTGTAGGTTCTTGAGACAGATGGGCCCTCCAACATGGAATTTTAGGCCTAGGAGCCTCTTGTTGAGCAATCTGTGATCTTAACCTTACTGTCTCAATTTCAGCTCAGCATCTGATCTCTTCTTGAAACTCTCTTGCTTGTTGCTCATCAACAAGAACCTCTATCATTTGGTAAGGAACTTCCTCTTCGTAATAACTTTGAGCCTCCTTCTCTCTCTACTCCTTGATCTCAGACACCTGCTTGATCAAATCAAGCAACACACTCTTTGTCTTCTCTTGAAACTGCCTTACCTATTGCTGAAAAGGTTGAGAAGGGGAGGGTGGGTGGCAAGCAGTATAGGGCAACAAGCTTTGCATTTGTTGTTGTGCCTCTTGTTCCCATGATCCATCTTGTCGGAGGGCTCTTTCATAATCTTGCATGGAGGCAAACTCACCTGGGGCATACTCAAATCAGATCAAACATAGTAGTACACATATAAGCTGAAAGTAAGAGGGATCAGGAACCCTAAATATCATTGAAAGCATTCATAAACCTTAATCCAATAAGAGATAATGCAAACAAGGAAGCATAGAGACATGAAGGATTGTCACAAACTGCCTTTGCAATATTTGTATTATCAATGGGAATTTATAGAATGTGAGAAATCAGAGGGTAGGAAGAAATGTCATAGATAGCTTCCTAGGAAAGAGAAAAACTCTTTTACAAAATGTGAATTCTGAGCTCTACAAGCTCCCAAAAACAATATATACAACACTCACTGCATGCAGGCAGGATCCAAAATTCTAACCAGGGTTACAAGATTTACAATATAGTAATAAACCCTAGGGAAAACAAGACTAATCATAAATGTATATCTGCAACACTATGTCCGATCAGATATCTTGTTTATGAGCCCACCCCTATAATGATCCTGCCTACAGACAAACAACCTGGACTCAACAACCTTTCCTGTAACAAGCCCACCATGAATGCAAACTGGTACCTTGCCAGGACAAGAAATGACCCCAGATGGCCACGTAGACCTCTTCATCATCTTCCCTTAACTGTGCATGTCCTGCAACATCATAAATTCTAAGCTACCCTACTGCACTTGCAAACATTCTTTGCAGAAGACAACCCGCAAAAGAAACACACTGTTTCGAAACAACGCTGGTCGCATGATCGCATGAGCTAAAAAATCCTCATGCAATCATGCGACAAGCCTCTTAGAACCTATCATCTTGCCATGCAAGACACCTCATGGCCTCCAAAATTTCAAACTGCCTCCAAAAAGCATTGGTCACATGATCACATGCGGTTGGAAAGCTGCACGTGATCATGTGACAAGCCCTTTAGTCGCCAAGCCACTTGATCCTTTCCTTAACCCCGGTCTATTCAGTGACTACGCGAAATCCTCATCTACACAACTGCGCACTTGCTTTACCAACTCTGAGCCCTCTTGCAAATCCTTATCAGCACACGGTGACCAACCATACTCAAACACATCAGTGTGACACGGCACATCAGACCCACGATAGAAGGATCTCATCAAACAGTTGTCGCATGATCACATCAGGTCGGAAGATCCCATGCGAACATGCGACCACCGTTGGATCTTTACCACACTTGCATCCTGGGCCCACTATAAAACCTTGTCACCAACCGACCAATGAAACGTGGGCATGTCACCAAACGGCAGGCCCTTATCAGTGTGGCTAACGGTTTGTTGCATGTTTTCATAGCCTAAAAAGGGGCTATGCGATCATGTGATAGACCGTTAGTGTTCTTCAATAGGACCTTTAATGGTTAGTCGCATGGTCACATAAGCGAAAAAGGACTTATGCAATCATGCGACAACCTACATAATAGCTTGCTGAAAACCAATTGGGCCCCACTTGTTAGAGTTGCACGCTTGTGAAAAAATGCTGCCACCAGAGAAGAATAACGAAGCGTTGAAGGGCTAAAAAGCACAGAGGGTTTTCAAACCGAAGGTCAAAAACACACTAGGCTTTTAGGGTGAAGGTCAAAAACATCCAGAGCTTTTGGACCAAAAGGAACAAAACACGAAGGGTTTTCGACACTGAACCTTTTTTTGAAACCCTGCAACAGTATTTCTTGCAACCATTCAAACTTGAATATCTCTGAGGGTTTTGCGAATTAAGTGATGCGATCTGAACTAGGGTTTGACAATACATCAAAGAACATGGGGCCAAGAGCACAAATCATAAAACTTAGTGGATCCATTTCGCAAGTGAAAACAAGCTGCAACAAGGTGGGATAAAAATAGAGACCTAGAAACTTGGCCAACTTTGCAAAATGGAAATTTTGGGCAACAACTGCATTAGCCATAATTTCCTTCACAATGTTATCAAATTAACATGACAAAATATTCTATGCCATAACCAACTATCATCTATGTTTGCAACAAAAAAAGAGGCTCCAGATGTCTTTAGCTCAAATACATTACCTCTAGATTTTTAATCGGTAGCAATCGGTTTTCCTTCCTTGCTTCTGATAAAGAATTTACCATTAACAAAACTTAACTGAAAGTTTTTGTCCATTAACTTTCCGACACTCAACAAATTATGTTTCAATCCATCAACAAGTAGTACATTGTCTATATTAGTCTTTCCATCCGGAGTGATGGATCCAACTCCTATGAAGGACTTTGGGAGATTGTCCCCAAACCTTGCAACACCTCCATCATAATTTACTAATTTAACAAACTTGTTCTTATCACTAGTCATGTGATGAGAACATCCACTACCAATTATCCATTCATTTTTCTTCTCAACATGAGATACTAAGGCTTTTTCTTCATGAACTGGTTCATCTTTAATAGCAACAAATCCAATTTCTTCATTGTCTAGATCATCATCATCAGAAATTCATTCACTAGCATAATAAAATTCTTTGTCTCTTCTAATCTTTGCATAATTAGGTTTGTACTTAGGAATTCTTGTAGGACATCTAGATGCAAAATGACCTATCTTATTGCATGAAAAACATTTCAAAGGTAACTTGCCTTCAAATTTTCCCTTACCTCTTTTTTCTCTTCTAGCAATTAGTGCAACAAGTTCCTCCATCTTTCTTTCTTCTTCCATTATCTTCTCCCATTCCTCAGTATACTCACCAAGCTCTTCTTTTAGGTCTTCTTTGCTTGTGCTCGAAAGTGCAAATACTTTCTTGTGTGTGGATGCCCTAAATGCAAATTCAACTTTAGGTACAACTTCTCCTAATTTTCGTAGCTTCAAAGGTAGTTAATTTTGCAATTAACATCTCTCTACTAAAGTTTGGAGTTAGGGGTATGGTTTCTTGAATAGACATTGCCTTGAACTTGTAAGTGGGAGTTAGGGATCTGAGAATCTTTGCAATGACTTCATCTTCATCATAAGTACCTCCACAAGTTCTGATTCCAACTACAGCTTTTGTAACCCTTTGAACATAGGCCCTAATGCTTTCATCTTCATGCATTTGCATCTTTTCCATTTTTGTTTTCTAGTTTTGCAACTTCGCTTTTTTGGTATACTTGTCTCCTTCATAAAGTGCCTCTAATCTATTCCAAATTTCATGTGTTGAATCTAGATCTTTAATTTTAGTAAACTCACCCTCAGATAGTGCATTGATCAATGCTTCTCTTGTGACCATGTTGCATGAAAATAGATTCTTTTCATCATCGGTGACTGACGTCAAGTCATTCTCAGCCTTCAGAGTTTACTTCTTCTTCACAATCATCCAGTAGTCTATGCCCAAGCATAGCAAGTGTGTTTGCATCTTGTTTTTCTAGTTGTCAAAGTTTTCTGGATCAAACTTAGGACTATCCTTCCTATAAAATGTCATTTTCCAAGATCTTGTCAAGCTATTAAGCTTTCTCTTTGAGGACCACAAGCTTTGATACCAATTGTTAGGAATAACGGTCTACAATACAATTGAGAGGGGGGGGGTGAATCAGTTGTATGATAGAATATTAAACTTTAAACTTTAATCTTATTAATATAAAATCCAATGAACACAATGAATGCCAACTCAATAACACAGAATTTTGGTTATGGGGAAATCCTGTTAAATGTAAAAACTCTAGTGGGAATTAGCACCCACAAATAATGTATTAAGAGTATAGTAATCCATGTTAGAAGATATAGCCCTATTAGGAGCTTAGTGAAACATTACAGTACATAGTCCTTGTTAGAGGATAGACCCTATTAGGAGTCAAGAACAAAAGAGGGCTCACTACCCAAAGAAGGTTAAGTCCACCTTCTGAACTCACTAGTTCGCAACAGGTGTATATGAAGAAATACACAATCTTTCTTAACTGTTTGCTAGCAACTGTCTTTGCTTGATCTGTTCCAATGAGGTCCACTAGCAATCCTCTACTCTACATACATCAGACACAATCTCATAGCTTTTACAACCTTCTTATATCACATATATCCCATCCATATCTTTTCTAAAGAAAAGACCTTTTATTTATACCTTGTTACATTTTACCAAGATCAGGTCGGCCCATAAAGGTTTCCTAATTACAAATAATTGCATAAGCCCTTGCTAAGATACACATAGTATCTAAAAGAAGTTTACAAAGAGTACATTACAACAATTAAGGACCGACATCCTTGATTTATGCTTGCCAAACAAAACACACACTTTATTCCCTGAGTCAGCTTTAGAATAAGCCATCGCCAGAGCACACACCATAGATGACATCACCAATCACTCTGTACCTTGTGCTGACCAATGAACATTCATGAGTACCTCTTCTATCATCCTTCAAGTTCACATACCTTGAATATAGTCCATCTGAAAGCAACATCAAAAACCCAGAGACTAACTCTATCAATTTCTCACTGTCATAGTCTAGTGACCAATCTTTACCAAAACAACTGTAACTTTCTTAATATGCAACACTTAATGATGTGATCACAGATATAAGATCAAAACTCCACCCGAACTCTCAACCATCTTCACAGCATTTGAAACATCCATACAATGTCCATACACTGTGATTACCAGTCTGGTTCCTTCATAGAAGCATATGTTGACATCAATGACAAAACACAAATGACAATAGTATGAGTGCCCATTCAGTAACATAGTGATTAAACATATTAAATGTCTCAATTACCACCCATGCATTAGCAATATCCAATAGATAGATCCATACACATTAGAAAGGAATATTGAACACTCTTAATTTGTAGTTACCTATATTATCACTTTTTTCAATCACCCTCCTAGAATTAATTCATCCATATTTATTTTTTTCCCCTGAAGATATTCATGCCCATTAGAAAGGATAGTTGATTTCCCTTACATTTATTATTATCCATGTTCTCACTTTTACAAGGTCTACATCTCCTTCAATTAATTTGTAGTTCTCTTCACTAGAAAAATCCACACCAACTAGTAAGTTCTAAACTTCATAAAATCAAATCATCCATTTTTAGGCTAATTTTTAGGTATGTAGATTTTACATCCAACATCTAGAATAAAGGTTTTGATTTTTCTATCTAGAATGTATATAAGGGCTCTATTTTAAGTGATTTTAATCATCTCATGGTCTATATTTTGATCATAGAGTTCATCTTATTTATAGATCTACTTGAATTCCCTTAACATTTATATTATGTTTTTGCACTTCTATTTGGTCTTCTTACACCAATCACAGTTCTTTACTACTATCAAAGATGTTAGTAGTATTTCCTACATCCAAAGTGGCATACTAAAAATGTTTTTTAGAACAATGCATTTCTCATAAGAAGGTCGAGACATGGACAAAAAGGTTCGATGAACGAGGAACATGAAAATTAGTAATTGGCATAATTATGTTAGATGAAATTTTCTAAAAATTGAACTATAGACATGGTTTAGTTCAAGTCTTTAGAAGGTAAAGATCATGTCTAACACATCTAGCTCAAAGCATTTATTTTATTTTACCATCTAATTTTACATGAGAACCTTTTCAATATTATTATAATAAAATTACTATCACATCACATTGTAAATGAGAGAAAAGTAATTATTCTTTATAACTATTTCATAGCTTTAATCTCACTAATATCTTTGTCTATTTTAACCAAATTTAAGTTTTTACAATCTAAATTTTGATATAAAAATAAATTTACCTCTTCTTTTATGTTAATGTACTAATTACATTTTTAGTGAATTTTATACTCTTATCTTATCCTTAACTAGTATGACTTGTAGCACATAATGTTACAATACATGGTGCTAAATATTATCTCTTATGTTACCAAATTATTTCAATGCAAAATGATTAAACTATATTTGTAATGAGTGTTTACCTATTAAATATATTCCAAGAAATTTTAAATATATACATTCAATTAAATCTATTCTTTTTAACACATCCTTGCACTCATTCTCTTAGAAATATTTGTTACTTTTGTTAATTACTTTCTAGCACATGAATAGTGTGGAATGAACTCTTATCAAAATAGTACTTGAAAATTAAATAATATAATGTGTTAGTATATATCTCGGTCATCCCTATTATAGTCTCACATATCCTAAAGATAATACCAGAATCGAAGATTTAAGAAGAGAAACATAATATGACGTGTTATACTTTTCGTTGAATAATGGCATGACAAAGCAATATAAACAAAAAGGAAATGTTTTTTCTCTTATTTATGTTCTATTAAGAAAAGGTGGCGTTCCTATAATAGTTGGCTATGAAGATGGTCATCCAAGGTCTAGAAACTTTTTGCATGACTATATAACCATATTACATTATTATTTAGTGTTTGGTTGTATATCTTTATTAATTGTATAATTGTCCAAATCTATAGTTAGTAAAATCTATTTGGCATAGTAAAGAGAACAATGTTTAAAATAAAGGCATCAAGTATATACCTTTGTGCTAACATATGGTATTAGAGTGCCAACTATTTTCATGTTTGTGTAATGAAGAGTTCTAAATTGATTGGATAGGATAAATAATATTTCTCTGATTGTACAAGGAGGAGAACGTTGAAATTTTATGATGGGTGGGCATGGCCAACTACGTAACATTTTCATTTTCCTTTCTAGTTTGTGGGTTCCAATAACTTGGAATAGAAAGAAAATGTTAATTAAATTACATTAGTCCCTGCATGTTTTTCTTGGAATTTGTATACATTCCAAATCCCTTGCAATCTTTTTAGCTCCACACTATTATACCGAGAGTTGGAATTTGTTTTGAGTATGAAGGCATATTCAATTGTTGATATTTTAATCATGTATGAAGGATGCATGAGGATTATGATGATCAAAGATCTATAGTTGGCCACCCAATGAAATTATGTACAAGGAAAACATGTTTATGCCTATAATACCAATATTTTGTTGAAGTTTAAGTTAGGTAAGATAGAAGCAAATATTAGTCCCAATTAAGAATCTCATAAATCAAGAAAAATGATTTAAATAATGAAGAAAACCTTCATCAATCAATTTTTTTCAGAGACAAAAACAACAATACAAAAACTAGGGAAAAATATTTATTGAAAGATTCCAAGAACATAGCCTCTACTTGGGAGAAACTACATATGATGGACTCATTTGCATCATATAGAGAAATCAAACCTAAATTTTATTAACATATCAGTAGACGATATTATAGATTTAAAAAATAGGCAAAAAAATAGAGCCCACTTAAATTTTTAATACAAATAGAGAATAATAATAATCTTTTGTTCATTCAAGGATCAATTATATCATACTTCTATTAAGAGGTCCCTTTTTTCTTACAAGATTTAATCAATAAGAGATTTGTATATAGAGATAACAACCCCTTAATTAGGATTGTGAATGAGCTTCATGTTATATGCATCTAATATGGACTCGCAGATCAACATATAAAGTAAACATGGAACTCATACTTTATTTGTTGCATAAAATAAATGAGATTAATGAAATGCAACTTAAATTATTGTTCTAAGTTTTATGAAATTTTGTATGATTCATGCCTACAGTTACCTAAAGTACAATTATGCATGCAACATGGTTGTCCATGGATGAGTACATGAGAAATATTTGACTAGTAAAATAATCAATCACTCTAGCATAAGTTACTAACACACTCTCCCTTAACGCTCACACTTGTACTTTGATCTCAAAGTTTGAAAATTGGATATTTTCAACTTACAATGGAACTTTAGATTTTTTTTTGAGTGGTGTTTAGAGATTTTTGGTTTAGGTTTTTATTCTTCTGATCATAGTTCATAAGAATTGGTACTCTTCTTTTAGCACGACCAACAAATATGCTTTTCAAGGTACGACCATTTCATTCAAAAAGTATGAGCCTTTGCATAGAAAATCCTATTTCTCAAATTGAAATTGAATTTTACCTTAAAGAAGCTATTGACTAGTGCACTGATATTGTTTTATGCCACACATTTATCAAAATCCCATTCCTTAATTTTATTTATTGAAGACCATTCCCTACCCCGTTTTAGAATCATGCTTACTTATTTTAGCCTTTCTACTTATTTCTTTCTTCTAGAGTTTTGAATATAAAATATTTATTATACCCTAATTAGTCATGGTTTGGAATCATACCTTGTGGTTCCTTGATATGGTGATTTTATTTCCCTTTGAATATTTGTCTCTCCATGGCCATCTTATTTTGTTCCATGTTAGCCCCCTTTGAGTTTCCAAATTATTAGATTACTAGTTATTTGATGAATTCAGTGTAGGATTTTTTTTCTTTCAAAAACATCCCATACCAACTGATCAATATACGCTAGATGTTGAGATTAGGGGAGGGGGTGAATAATCATAAATTAAATAGAATGTTTATTTACTACATAATTGATTTAGTAAACAATGAAAGAAATATGCAACACATGAACACCAAGATTTTTATATGTGGAAAACCCAAACTGGGAAAAACCACAGTGAGCACTTTCTCGCAAAGATAAATCATTGATATGAGTATATTGATTACACTAGTGTTAGGAGAACACTACTTTGGAAAGGCTCACTGCCTTTACAAATTCATTATAAGGGGATCACTACTCTAGACTATTTCTAGAACACCAAGAACCGATTCTAACCAAGAGTAAATACTTTTTAAAAATACCAAAAATATCAGCATATCTACAACCTTAATTTCTAGATAAAATATCTTCTAGAAATGATAAACACAACACTTCTACCAAAAATTGTACAAACATTTGATAAGTGTATATCATAGTTATGAACAAATGACCTTTGGAGCAAGAATATAATCTTTATCTACAACTCTTACACTTTTATCTACAACTATACACCCATTTTACTAAACCTCTAATATCCAGACCATACTAACCTCCAAACATATCCAAACAACAAGACATAGTTAATCATATGCTAAAAAAATCCTTCAGGACACACTGTTAAACATCAAAACAACCTCCTCAATGTTTGACATTCATGAAAAAAAAAGAAAATATTTCCAACAACAATTCATCTTATATTTTAACATGTCTACTACCCTCCTATTGCTCCTTCGCTTAAACTAGATTTTGTCACCTATGGGAGCCTTAGCTTTTCATGGTGCTCCATGTAATTTTTTATTCAATTATTCAACTGTAGGTTTTCCAACCTCTCTACTAGAGTCATGCGAATCCAATTGTAATATTCCTTGGGAAACATTTGTCAACCCATTTTCCCTACTAGAAGAATCATTGTGGGATATGATTCACCTTCAAAAATTCTATATTTGTTATTTTTCCTATCTTGAGATAAACAACCTCTTCCGAATCTCTCTATTTATTCATTTATATTTCCTCTTTGATTCCTTGGAGTTCACATCCTGGTCTTGTTTCCCTCACTCACACTTCTTGTTTTCTGCTTCTTATTTGTGATGTTATTTAATTCAAAATTTAGGGATACAAACTCTCAAGTGTCGACGCAGTAGAGAGTAATCCTGTGAGGTAATAGCCTTTGTTGGAGGCACTACATGCAAATACCCCCATCATTTCACCAATGTATCACCTATTTTTTCATCAAATATTCTTTGTCATCCACCTTTGTAAACATTTGAAATAATTGTCCTACCTATAGATTCTCTTATTGTTTCTACTATTAATTGTTATTCCATTCTCTCATTAATGAATAGAACCAATAAAAGGGATCAAAATACCATGTTTACAACTCAAACCTCTCACATAATGACCCCTTCACATCACTCTTTTCCATGAATTTCTAATGTTAGAAGTTGTTATTGAAAATATGGAAGAGTAGGAAGACATGCAAGTGAATTTGAATGGCAAAGAACAATAAGAATACATTATTCTAGAGAAAGATAAATAGGTGAAGTGAAAGTTTCCTTAGTAAATTCAAACCATCCATCATCAAATCTTCTACTACTAAATGGAAGTAAAGTTAGTAGAAATATAAATGAGGGAAAACATTTAAGTAAAGATTAATATGGATTCAAGTGTCAAATAGATTGACCTCAATAATTAGAAATAATTGAAGGGACTTGATAAATAGCTCCTATTGAGTGAATATATTCAAACCATTGAAATTCTAGAAAAATGAGATATTTTTATTCTCATCTTGAAATTGAAGAAATATTAATTTTGATTCAAAAAGAAATTTTATTTCAAAACTATTATTCTTATATTTTAATACATAAAAGAAAACTCTTCCTGAAATTGCTTCCTAATTAAATTCATTTTTTTAATTAAAAAGTAATATCATAAATTTTCCTTCATCTTTTCTTCTTTAAAACTTTAACTATACTTTACACTATGATTAAAATGTTTAAAATTATTAATTTCAAATACTTTTATAATTAATATATTTTTAAATTTTAACAATAATTTAATGACATTGATATTATAAAATACAAAAGACTATATTTTAAATGAAATTATAAATTTAAATAATTTTATCGTCTTCAACATACAAACACATGCATGCATACATACACTTATATACATGCATATATGTGTATATGTGTATTTACTATATATATATAGACAGAAAGGGGGGAATAAATAAAGATGACATATTTTAATTTTGATGTAATATATACATATTATGTGTGATATATGTATACATACATGTGTATATATATAAATGTGTATATATATAAATGTGTATGTATATATGTATAGAGTTAAAGTGTTTATTTGGAGAGTAAGCTGCATTGTGGGCTGTTAAAAAGGGAAGGAAGATAACGTATGACTTTATTTATGGTGAGCAATAGCCTATTTTTCTCTACCTTATCAATTTCTGAACAAAATTGTAAGAAGACCACTTGCTGGAGTGATATTTAACTAAAGTTGATCGACGAAAAACATGTGAACCATTTGATATTTAAGTAAAGTTGAGCTTATCTTTCTTATTAATGAATGGAGTTGATGGGTGTATCAAACGCTTTCGCTCGTATACTAGGATGTCGTTTACTCCGTCAAACAACGACAGTAGAGAGCCCATTCAAACCGTCTTTCGTATATTTATTCAATCTTTTAGTGAACAACATTCGATTCAGTACCATTTTTCTCCCCGATAATTTCTTCGAGAACAAGAGACTTTGACTCGCAGTATATCGAAAGTTTTCTTGCTACGGGCCCTAGTTGTGAATTTGGCTGTTGACCACTTTTACATTTACACTAAACCCTACCAATAGTCAATATAGCTAATTTTGTGCATTTACATATTTTAAATGTTAGATTAGATTTCAAGAATTTAATTGTTGTATATGTATGCAACTTAAATACTTATATTTTTTTCTCTCACTTCTAGGTAATAACAATAAATGTGGGATTTATTATGTTCACAAGAGTCGAAAAGTGGTGATTTCAAGTGTCCCTTGATACTACTCAAAGATGCTCCAATAATTGTGCACTACAACCACCTCAAAAATTCCTAATTGTCAATCACAAATGTCTGAGTGCTAATATGTATGCACAAATGTTCTAGTAGTCACTCAACTTCGGATACAAGTGGGTGGGTATTGCTACATGATACAATTATTAATGGGCTTCAAGTAATCATTATTTTGTTTCTTTAAAGTTATTGATTAGGGAGTTGGATGAGCAAGGATTGAGTGATTATTCGAACATGGGCAATAACCAGTGCTATTCCCCTAAATCTTTTTGAAATAATTCATTCATATAAGATAGATCCAAACACATTAGGAAGGAGTATTGAACACTCTTAATTTGTAGTTATCTACATCATCGCTTTTTTAATCACTCTCATAGAATTAATTCATCCATATGGTTTTTTTTCCTAGAGATATTCATGGCCATCGGAAAGAATAGTTGACAACACTTACATTTATTATTATCCATGTTCTCACTTTTTCAAGGTTTACATCTCCTTCTATTAATTTGTAATTCTCTTCACTAGAGAAATCCACACTGACTAGTAAGTCATAATATTCATATTATTGAATCATTCATTTTTAAGGCTTATTTTTAGGTATGTAAGTTTTACTTCCAACATCTAGAATAAAGGGTTTGATTTGTCTATCTGGAATGTGTATATAAGGGCTTTATTCTAAGTCATGTTGATCATCGTAGAGTCTACATTTGATCATAGAGTTCACCTTATTTGTAAATCTACTTGAATTCCATTACTATTTATAATATTTATTGCACTTCAATTTCATATTCTTACCCCAAGTGTCGTTCTTTACTGTACGATCAAAGATGTTAGTAGTATTTCCGATATCCAAAGTGGCACACTCAACATGTTTTTTAGCACAATGCATTTCTCATAAGAAGTTTGAGACATAGACAAAAAGGTTCTATGAACCATGAACATAAAAATTAGTAATTCACATTATTATGTTAGATGAAATTGTGTAAGGATTGAAGTGTATATGTGGTTTAGTTTAAGTATTTAGAAGGTAAAGATCATGTATAATACATCTAGCTCAAAGCATTTATTTTATTTTACCATCTAATTTTAGATGAGAACCTTTCAATATTATAAACAAATTAGTGTCAACATCACATTGTAAGCTAGAGAAAAGTAATTATGCTTTATAGCTATTTCACAATTTTAATCTCATTAATGTCTTTTTCTATTTTAACCAAATTCAAGTTTTGACAATCTAGATTTTGATAAAAAAATAATTTTACCTCATCTTTTATGGTAATGTACTCATTACATTTTTAATTGAATTTTATACTCCTATCTTATCCTTACCTAGTATGATTTGTAGGTAGCACATAGTTTTACAATACATGGTGCTAGAAATATGATCTCTTATGTTACAAAATTATTTCAATGGAAAATGATTAAATGATATTTGTAATATGTGTTTACCTAGATTAAATTTATTCCAAGAAATTTTAAATATATACATTCAATTAAATCTATTCTTTTTAACTCATCCTTGGACTGATTTTCTTTTAATTTTTTGTTAATTTTATTAATCACTTTCTAGAACATTAATAGTGTGGAATGGACACTTATCAAAATAGTACTTGAAAATTAAGTAATATAATCTATTATTATATATCTTATTCATCCCTATTATAGTTTCACATATCCAAAAGATAATACCAAAATCCAAGATTAAAGAAAGGAAAGATAATATGACGTGTTATACTTTTCATGATATAAAAAATTAGGAAATATCTTTCTCTTATTTATGTTCTATTAAGAAAATGTGACATTCCTATAAGATTTTTCTATGGAGATAGTCATCCAAGATCTAGAAACTTTTGGCATGACTATATAACCATATTACATTATTATTCAATGTTTGGTTGTATAACTTAATTAATTGTATAACTTTCCAAATCTATAGTTAGTAAAATCCCTTTGGCATTGTAAAGGGAATAATGTTTCAAATAAAATTATCAAGTATGTACCTTTGTGCTAACATATGGTATTAGAGCCCAAACTATATTCATGCTTGTGTAATGAAGAATTCTAAAGTGATTGGATGAGATAAAGAATATTTCTCTTCTTGTACAAGGAGGAGAAGCTCAAAATTTTATGATGGATGGGTTGAAGAAGATTGTGGATGAATATTTAATATCTTATTCAATAACCAAGAGGAGTTTTTATACAAATGTAGATAGTTAGCAACTGACATAGGTTTGGACAATTACAAACTACCCAAATAATGTATTACGCCAACATCCCCCCCTTAATACATTGATCCTAAATGATCATACTCACATTGCCCTAGAGATCCCTCTTAAGGCTTACATAACAAAACATGTTGATTAAATAATTTGAGAAAATTTCTTCTGAAGTAACAAATCCTGAATCATGCAAGGCTCCATCAAGTTATCCCTTGACCCATAGAAAGGTGTAGCTTTGAGTTGTGTTCTTAAGCCCCTAGTCATGAACTCTCGAATCACAAAGTCTTGAATTATTAAACAATGATCCCTAAGAGATGTGATGGATCTCTATAATTGTCTAGTGACTACAAAAGGGTATAATTCTTGATCATATACTTTGAGCTCGTTGGACAACAATCCATATTGAGTGCAATATCATGTCCCAAACCTATCTCTAAAATGAATCTTCAAAAGACATGCATTATGCAAACTTGTCAGCATTAGAAAGCTAAACAAAATTGAAAATCAAAAAATGCCAAAAATGCTTCTCATACAGAACACCATCTCAAAGCAATAAGCTGAATTGAGATGATGGAAATTCCATAATCCTCCGATGCCGCCAACCTACAGATGCAAAATTTCAAAGCACAAGATTGTGATTAATAGGAGATTGGAAATTGTTAACGACCCCTCCATCATTTGATATGTCCTCATTTTCCATGCATGCAACACTTCCTTCTTCAGATTGTTCTTTTATTTTTCCTTTAAGAACATCACTAGATCTTGTTCTGCAAACCCATGATATGTGCCACTTTTCTTATAGTAAAAACATTTATTATCTTTTCTATTTTTATTTGATCATTTTTTAGTACTATGTGAGTATAATGCCTGTTCTATTTGATGATCTTCTTCTATGAATTCATTTTTCCTCTTTTCTTCAGCTAGAAGGGCTGAAATCATATCCTCTTGAGTCTGCAAAGTGAGTTGACTTAGGGTAAAGACAACATTACTATATTTGGAAGATAATCTATTTAACAAGATGGCCTTAGCATCAACATCATCAATAGGAGCCTTAACCTCTCCAAGTTGTCTAATGAGAGACCTTAAATTACTTATATGATTTGACATTGTGATCCCATTTTTCCATTTTGAATCAAAACAATTGAATTTTTAGAGAAAACTTTGCATTGACAGCTTTTTCTCCAAACAACTTATTTAGATTATCCCAAATGTCGGCAGAAGTGTTATCTAGATCTATGTGGTGAAGTTTAGAATCTGCAAGAGCAAGACCAATAATAGCCTTGGCTTTATCATCTCTACTATTCCACTCCAACAATTTATTTGTATCTATGGGTGGTTTTTCTTTTTTGCTTACTATGCCCCATAGGTTTTTATTCATCAATTATATTTGTATTTTTATTCTCCATGTATGAAAATTGAAACCGTAGTATTTATCTAATGAAAGCTCCATCTCAAACAATACAATCCAAATCAACAATTTTAATGCAAATATGCATTGTCATTATCCCAAATATAGATAGAATGATGTAGATTTATTAAATTTTGACATTAACCTCCAAATAATAGAATTTCTTTGAATCTCAATATTGAATCTGTGCATACCTTTCTTAAAATTTCCTACATGCTATTTCCATGTCTTTTTATGCCGATGACACTTGTAAATAGTCCTTCACTATACACTCTATCTATTACTTCCCCATACCCTCATCATCTGTCTATGTGTATTGATATGAAAGTATGGACTTCACAATTTTGACTTCTAATGGTACCACTAATGTGCTAAGACTTCATCTGCCTACTTAGCTTCTTTCACAACTTTTACAACTGCACTAGACCGTGGTAAGGAATCTGCATCACTATAATTCCCATGTTGCAATCCATTATATCTCATTATCGCTCAGATCATGGCCGCTCTTACACTAGTTCTAGCAATTTTTTGGTTGAATGTTTTTTGATCACTTCTCCACCATTTTTTTCTCTAGCAATGAACATCTACAAGTGCATTCAATTATGTAGTTTATGATGAAATCTTTTTTGTTAAGGCTTTCAGTTTTTGCTAACAATAAACCATAATTCTTTGTCTTCTCTTTCAACACTACCCAACACATCTTTCCATGTCATCGATAACAGGAATCATTGATGTGTATTCTGAAACAATAACAAGAATTATTGATGTGTATTCTGCATTAATACACAACTTCACATAAATTCCATCCACGCCGTGGCTTCACATTTGAACAGTATCATTGTGGCTTCACATTTTCATGCATCAAATCAGTTCATTGCTATGCTAGCTCTGATACCATATGAAGAAGATTGTAGATGAATATTCAATATATTATTCAATAACCAAGAGGAGCTTTTACATAATGCTGACTATTACCAACTAACATACAGTTGGATACTTACAAACTACCCAGAAAATGTATTACGCTAACATGAGCATGGCCAAATACTTGATATTTTGATTTTCTCTTCTAGTTTGTCTATTTCAGTAACTTGGAATGGAAAGAAAATGTTGGTAAAATTATATTAGTCTAATCATTTTTAGCTTCACACTATTTTTTATTATGTAAAACAGGTTTTACAGGGTGCTTGAAACCCAATACATATAAAAATATAGCATTAAAATTTCAAGTCATAAGACAATAGAAACATAAAGGCAAAACAAGCCACTGGCAAGGCCGAGAGAACTAGCATGACAAAGATAGAACTAAAAAAATAAAATAGAGATAGGAAAAGAATACCAGAAAAAAGGTTTAGAAGAAACTCCTGAGCATAGTGGCCACATTAGACTCAAGAAGCTCCATCTTCTCAGTAGCCTCCTTGATCATTTGGATGTTAGTAGGGTCTTATTCTTCCTTGTCCTTCTTGGATCTGGCCCTTGTTCTCTTTCCTAGTCCTTCTTCTAGCTTTTTCTCTTTTTCCTCCTTTATTATTTGCACGTCTTTTCCTCCAAACTTATCTTCCATTTTCTCTACAAGAAACTTAATGTGCTCGTTATAAGACTTCAGGATATTGAATCTTTTCTCTACTATGCCTTTAAGGGTATCCTCAAGGCTCTACATTTTTTCCTCCATCTTGTTAACCCTAGAATCAAGTCATTGGTAATCCTCATTATCTTTGCTATATATCCTTGTTGTTGTCAGTTTCGTGCATTTTGTCCTTGAGGTCCCCTAGTTCTTGATAGATATATTTAATAGATCTAAAATTGTCCATCATACTATTCTTGGCATCATTGAGAAGGTTAAGCTCCATTTCTCTGGTATTGTCACTAAGGACAACCAAAGCCAGATCGATCAAATCCTCTTTTTGAACCCTACCAAACTCATCCTCATGAACTTTGGGGTTCACAACTTCTCTAATAATCTCCATCTTCATAGTATTCATATTAAAGTTATGCCAGATTTTTTTCCCTTTGCCAGAATCATTGCTGCGATACTCCTCTTTGGTCTAGTCCTTATCATCTGATAACTCATGGGAATTAGGGGACTGGGTTGAGGGGTAATCCTAATAGTCATCAGGAACATCCAAATTAGAGTCCTAGATCTTCTCATGGACACTAGAAGGGGGAGGGGGCATATTTCTATCACTAATGGCCAAATCAATAGATAGTTGGCCAAAGCAATCTCCCCTGATCTTGATATTTTTTTGACTAGCATGAACCCTTTTCTTCTTGTCCTTTCCACTGGATATTTCCTCCTCATCATCAATGTTCATACCCTCCTCATTGTCATTATATTCCTCTTCTAAGGAAATAACCGTTCTAGCCTATTTTTTATGGGGTTTTTCTTTTTTGACCGAGCTAGCAGTTCTCTTCTTTGAGGAAGATCCCAGATTCTTCTTTTTGGTTTCTCCATCCTCCTGGTCCTCTGATTGAAAACCCACACTAACTTCAGTGTCTGAGGGGACATAATATGACCTAGAAACATCCTCTTTTTCCTTATTAACAATAATTTCCCTCCCTAGATTTTGGGCTTTTGAAATATTCAAATATTGAAAGTAATAACCCCTCATGGAAAGCAAGGTTAGCAATATACTTGTCCCTATATCCATTAATATTTTTATTGATAGAATCATACAATTAGAATGGTATGGAGACATTCATACCATGTCTGAGGTGATTCGGCAACACAAAGTGGTAGGTCCATATCCTATCAAACCTGGCATCTAGCATCACATAAGAGATGAGAGCTCTAAGGAAAAATCTCCATGACATTTTAATTCCTTTAGGCTAGTAGTATGTTCCCACTTTCATGATGTCTTTCTTCTCTTTCTCATCTCTCACAAAATCATTGACTATAAAGTTAGAAATTCTACGGTCCCTATAAAATTTCTTTCCCACAATGGGTATCTCGGTGACATTCGATATGACCTCCTCTATGACTATGAAATTCTTCCCATCTATCACCACACAACCTTCATCACAAATTTTCACAAACATTTTAGTCAGCTTTGGCTTGCTTCCATGTAACCTTTCTATGAAAGTCTAAATCTCTCCTTTTTGTAGAGCATTCCAAACGTCAGTGCCTCTCCTCCATTTCCCGCTATCATTCATGGGCTCCCTTGTGTATCTTTCACCTTCCATAGCAAAATTTGTTATTAGGACACTTCTCTAGTTTATAAAATTGTAGCTATTTTGATTCTTTCTCACCAAGGTAATCTAAAACTTTCTTCTATGATGCCTTAAACAATAGATGTTAACCTTGGGAATGAACACCTAGAAAGCATGCGAGAGGGACACATAGTTATTTTCCTTCCTATCAATCTAGTACTTACCTTTTATGGAATGGAACATCCTATAAAAAACATTAAGATTCATTATTTTCATTAATGATTCCTTCATTTCCTTGATATCTATCCCTTTCGACTAAATCCTTCACTTTACGACAGAAATCTCCACCATGATGCCATCTTATCATTGCATCCTTTTTGACAGCCAAGTTGGAAAACCAGTCAATAATTTGGTTGGCTTCCCTGTACACATGAGATATGTGTACCTTTTCAAATGAGTTTAAGAGGGCACACATTTCTTCAATCATATTTGATATATTCCACGATGGGGAATTGTTATAATTTAAACAATTTATGATATTCTTTGAGTCTGCTTCAAGCCAAATATTTTTTACATTAGCGTCAAGGGAAAGTTTAGATACTTGGAGGGAAACATTAGCTTTAACAAAGTGGTTAGTTTGAGTGCCGAGAGAGAAGGTGACAACAATAGTCCCAAATCCATAGCATTTTTTTATCACACCTACACTTCCCACCTCTCCTGGATTTCCTTTGGTCGCACCATCGAAGTTAGCCTTGAACCAACCTTCCAGGAGATAGCTCCAGGTACAATTCTATATTTTCGCTATACTCTTCTTAGGGTCAGCAGTCTGGTCTTTTCTTGCAAAACGGTTAGAGCCGCCACAAAAAATAATTTATTTTTTAAAGCAAAATGGATCTTTTCAAAGATAATTTTAGGTGGAGCACAACAATCATGAAAGATACAATTATTGCTTTATTTCCACACTCCCCAATAGAGATGTGGGATAATCCATGAGAAAAATTTATGAGGGTCGGTATTTTTGAAAGGAAGGACCCATTGAGTAAAAAGGTCTTGAAAAGACAGGGGGAAGTACCAGGATAACTCGAGAGAAAAAAGGAGAGACTACCATATCTTGCTAACATAATTACAATGGATGAATAGGTGATACATAGACTCATCTTGGCATCTAAATAACACACACATGTTGGGGATCTGGAAACCTCTCTTTATAAGATTATCAATAGTGAGAATGTGGTTCTGAAGAAAAAGCTAGAAGAAGATGTTAATTTTGGGAGTAAGGCTAGAGAACTAGGCTTTAGCCCAAATAGGTGTGACTTCCTGATACAAATAAAAAGAATAGGAAAAAGCCACTGAGAAAACCCCATCAAGAGAACCTTCCCAAATCAACGCATCCTGAGACATGGATAGGGTGACCACATTAAGGACAATCGTAAGAGGAGTCATGTGCTGAGAAACAGAGGAAAGGTTCACACAAGCATTGTGCACTCTGTAATTACAAACTTGGGAACCATAATTATGGATACACTCCTCCATCCAGTTATTGAAAGGCTCACAGTCCCTCAAGGGTACCATCTGAAGCAAGTTGTCATTCCATAACTTGATAGAATGACCATTCCCAATTTTCCATTTATCTTTAGATTTAGAAATATCCTTTGCATTGAAAAAGCCATTCCAAATATAAGAACCTTTTGGGATATCATTAGCACCAAAGAAATGATTAATGAATTTTTTAAAGAGATAATTATATTCAAAAGTGTCACACCATTCCTCCTTGCAATTTAAAATGTGCCATGTTTGTTTCACTTGGAGAGCTTTGTTGAAAGGTCTTATCCTCCTTATCCCTAATCCACTAGATCTCTTAGGCCGAAAAACTTTATCCCAGGCAATAAGAGGGATTCTCTTATGATCTTCAGTCCCTGACTAGAGAAATCTTCTATCAATTCTTTCCATAACCTTCACAGCTTTAATTGGAATAGAGAAGAGACTTAACACATAGGTTGGAAGGTTTTGCAGAGTAGATTTAACCAACTAGATTTTTCCTGCCTGGCTGAGAGAAACCATTTTTAGCTCCACATTGTTATAACAAGAGTTGGATTTTTTTTTTAATACAAAGACATATTCACTTTTTGATATTTTAAACACATATGAATGATGCATGAGGATTATGATGATCAAAGATATATAGTTAGTCACCCAATGAAAATGTGTACAAGGAAAACATGTTTTTGTCTATAATATCAATATTGTGTTGAAGGTTAAGTTAGGTAAGATAGAAGCAAAGACTAG
The DNA here is from genome assembly GCA_027943335.1 of Chamaecyparis obtusa. Lineage (NCBI taxonomy): Eukaryota > Viridiplantae > Streptophyta > Pinopsida > Cupressales > Cupressaceae > Chamaecyparis > Chamaecyparis obtusa. Next base: position 71,807 of record BSBK01013010.1, on the reverse strand, counting down.
TCCCAATGAAGAATCTCATTTAAACCAAGCCATATTCTTTAAATACTTAAGAAAACCTTAATAGATCAATTTTCCCGAGGCCACAAAAATAATAGCAAAACTAGGGAAAAATATTCATGCAAAGATTCCAATCACTTAGCCTCTACTTGGGAGAAACTAGCAATCTAATAATTTGGAAACTAAAAGGAGGCTAAGATCATGCATAGACAATCAAATATTATTCCTAATCTAGCATGCAAATCAGATAATAAAACTTTCACAAATGCCACCTCTGATTGAGTCCAAATGGAAGCACCCAAGTCCTGTTTGATTTTCTCTTTTGAGGAGGATGTCAATGTGCTCTCCAAGCACAATAAGAGTATCCCCAATGTAGTGCTAAGGTGATTGAAGCCAAATACAAGCTATTAAGATCCCAAACTGGTACAAAACCTAGTATGAGGAAATAGTTTTTCCCCTAGGATTCGAAGGGATGCAAAGGATGGAAATGAAGATTCAAGCTATGAATGAGATGCAAGATTTATTAACTTTTAATCATGGATATGATTTAGATTGAAAATGAAGTGCAAATAATACATGAACTATGATTTATTCTCCATTAAGCTATGCTATGTGATATAAGTATTGAAAACAAGAACAAAAGCTTAACAATGCTAACATGATATGGAAACCTAGAACTAAATTAGCATAATCAAAATGCATTAAAAAAATAGATTGAGGACCATTTTCTCATGGAAGAAGGATCTATTTATAGATTTTTGGAGGAAGGGTTAGGGTTTGGGAGAAGGGTCAATAAGAGATAAGATGAGCATTTATGGTTGAATTTCTCAAGATTGGTCACACATGTGAGAAACTTTGGGGAAGAGTGAAGGTTACCAAAGTGTAAGAGCATTTAAGTAAGGTGGTTGACTTCCTTGGGAAGAGTTTCTCACACATGTCTCAGAAACCCATTAGGGTTAATGAGGTTAGGAATCACTTCATAAGTGAGGTTAGGGGAGTGATTAGGTGAGAGGATGGGTTTAGCAAGTGAGGTATGGGTGAATGTTAGGATTTAGGTAGGTTTTTAGATTAATTTAGATTAATCTATATTTTAGAGGAATATTAGAGATTTTGAGGGATTTGAATAAATATTGATTTATTCAAAAAGGGGATCTACAGAGGGACATGCATTAAAATAAATTTAATACATCAAGGAGGGGGTATTTAAACTAAATAAAAATACTTTAGGTAATAAACCTAATTTAATTAAATAATTATAATTAAATAGGTAGGGGAATATAATAAGCATAATTAATGAATTAGGATTAATTATGATATTATAGGGATTATTAATTAAATAAATTTAATTAATATGAATGATTTTTAGGTGTCTACACCTACATATCACCTCATTTACACAGCGGATTGAAAATATTCTGCCAAAGACTAACAATAGAGAAGCTAGTCAATGAGTGTTTTGTACATTCCATTCGATATGAATCTATGCCTTCCACACATCCACTATTTTATTTCCTTTCATCAACATTATGATATTAATAAATATACATTAGAAATGTAATTAATTGTATAGTTTTATCTCTTTTGGTATTTTGATGAATATAGTTCTATGTTGCAATCATATTGCTATTTTTTGAACTTTTGTTGGTGAATATGGTTGGGTGGTTGGTGAATATAGTTGTGTATCTCAGTCTCACTGATATTCACCAAAAATACATGCTTCTAATCTCTAGTAATTATTTTGTTTAAATTGATAATATATTTATTAAAATCAAACAAATAAAAATTATGTAATTTATAAAACAACATAAATATGTTCCAATGCGATTAATCACCAAATGTGACAATGCCAAACACTCTAAAGAGAGATCCCATTCAAACACTATCGAACACTGCCAGGAGAGAACTCATTCAATGTGGGTTTGGTATAATTCATTGCACTGTGGAATGAATATATGCCTCACACATCCATTATTTGAGTTCCTTTAATGAACACCATTTAATTCAGTACCGCATATTTCTCCCCAACCATTTCTTCAAGAACAAGGGACATTTACTAGGAGTACATGAAATTTTTTATTACTACAGGCCCATGTACTTTGACTTAGAGTAAAAGTACATCCATATGGTTTCTTTTCCTCACTTTTTCAATATTTCTTTTTGAGCTCATCTATATAGTTCATTTTTCTCACTTTTTCATTATATGTTTTTGAGCTTATAATTATCCATGTCTTTAATTTTAAAGTGTTTACACCTCCTTTTAATTAATTCATTCATAAAATTTTCTACCCTAGACAAATTCACACCGATTAGGAAGTCTTAAACTTCATGATATTCAACCATCCATTTTTTTTTGGCTAATTTAGGAATGTGAGTTACTTCCAACTTCTAAGTTAGAGGTTTTGATTGTGCATCCAACACATATATAAGGACTTCATCCTAAGTCATTTTAGTCATCAAGTGTTCTACATTTAATCACACTTTTCTTATTCTTAAATTCATTATAATTCAATTAACATTGATATTGTATTTCATCTTCCCACACTAATCATGGTTCTTTTGTACTATCATGAATATGAGCATTGCTTCTTTTATCTAAATAGATACACAAAAGATATTTTTCAGCACAACATATTTGTATTAAGCAAGTCCCAACATAGAAAAGTAGGTTTTATAGATCATAAATACCAAAATTAGTAGTGGCATTTATTATGTTAGATAAAAATATTCATAGATCAATTTTTGTGTGGTTTAGTTCTAGACCTTAAAAAATAAAGATATTAATGTTGATAACATCTACTTTAAATCGTTGATTTTATTTTACCATCTAATTTTACATGTCAACCTCTTAATATTCCAAATGAATTATTGTTAGTGTCACAATGTAAACTAAAAAAGTAATAATTTTGTCTAGCTATTTCATATTTTTAAACTCAATTATTCTAATATTTTATTATAAAAGTAGTTTTATACTATCTTTTATTGCAAGGTACCCACTACATTTTCTAGTGATTTTCATACCTATTTTATGAGATCCTACCATATCCTTAGCTAATATAATTAGTAGTAACTAGTTTTACAAGCATGGTGGTAAATTTGATCCCCTATGTTAATTAATTTAATACGAAATAATTAGATAATATTTATAATGAGTTCTTACCTATAAATTTATTCCATGAATTTTGAAATGTTGTACATTCAATTAAATTGGTTTTTTTTCACTCATGCCTCCATTAATTCCTTTAGAATAACTATTGATTTTATTAATCACTTTTCAAAATAGTATTAGTGTGGAAGGGACACTTATCAAAATAGCACAATAGAAACAAGAATTAAATAATATAATCAATTCTTGCATCTGTTGATAACTACTATTGCTCAAAAGATCCTAAAGATAACACCAAAACTCAAGTTTAGAGAAGGGAAAGGTGATGTGATGGGTTATTCTTAGCATTAAATAGTGGCATGAATGGAACAATACATGAGAATAGTAAATATCTATATCTTATTTTTCTCTATTAATCCAAGGTTGTGTTCTCCAAGTTCATTTAGTAGCACAATAAAATATTAATGTTGAAATGCATTCCAAATGTAGCATAAAAAATTGTATTCATTTAAGTTTACTATTATGTTTTGTGTCCACTTTGGTCTTCATCCCCTTATTGCTTCACCCCTACATTGGTCTTTCTCACTCCCATGGTGTTAAGGGATTGTCTCCTATGATGTTCTTTCATCAATGTTTCCTTTATGCTATCTTGGTGATCTTTTAACATCTCATAATTTTATAGCTCATATTATCTCCACACTAGTATGATGCATTATAATCCAATGATAGTTTCTCATTTGATAGTCATAACTAGAAAAATATATTAAAATATCTTTTAAAATATAATAAAAGTATTTATTAATAATTTTATTTTATGTAGTTAATGGTTAAAACTATGTTTTTTTATAAAAGAAAAGAAATTAATTTTACATCAAGATAAAAGTTGAACAATTTTTTACATCTAGAACACATGCAGATTGCATTAATATTTTTACAAAGCTATAGACATTGATAGTTTTGAACACATAAGAAGTAGAAATGGGAATTATTGATCTGGATGTAGATTAAGCATGAATGAAAACTTAGGAGATTGGGGGAGTGCTATGAAAAATAATTGATGAGGCCTCCTTTAGTTACCTACATGTCAAGTGCAACATGCAGATTACATTGGGATCTTTCCTCCCACTTGTACTTGACGTGCGAAAATAGTTTAATTTTTGTGGAAATGAATTAATTGCTAGTAGATATGTTTGAAATTTGAATTGTGAGTGGAATGTTTTGATAGCCCTAGACAATTAGGAATGCCAATAGATAATTAGAGCCTAGAAGGGAAAGAACAAAAATAAAAACTCTATGAAGAAGAATATTTTGTACAACAATAAATATGTATGTGTAGTGAGTAAGAGTTAGCTCTAGGTAGTGTGAAGTTGTAGGGGGCAAGAGGAATGAGTTCACAGTAGCTTTGGACTTTATCTAATTCGGTGCAACTCCAATTTTTTCAAAATTTGTAATTAGTAAATAATTAGTTTAAGTCATTTTATAAAAACTATTTTATCATTTCAATAAAAAAAGGATAAATTTGCATGTCTTCAATTATGTATTTTTTTTAATTTTTTTTTTAAATGTGTGCATTTCTTATTGATTTGAAAACTAGGTAGTATTCTTAGTGGTTTATATTTTTGGGTACTTATGATTTGAATAATTCAAACTGGTATTAGATTCTTCAGTTTCTGGATATTTGGGACTTCTACTCTTCAATCATGTGGTGGGTGGTGAAATATTTTTCCAAAAGTTATTGATTATTGTTTAGTGTTCCAAAGAAAGTATCTCTAAATTTCACTTGACCTTCTTTTACATGGAGTTTTTTTAATCATTCCTATTGTTGGTGGAGATTTTAATTACCTTAGAACACCGTTCAATATATTAATATTTTGGTCAGCAATGTAATGGTTTGGTATAGTTTTGGCTATGAATTTCTTGAATAGTGTGTTTGGTGGCTTGTATCTATTTTGGAAACATATATGATTGGCAAAATTGGAGTAGCATTTTCAATAGCCATTTTTAAAGCTAAAATAGTTCAAGTGAATCTTTTGCTTCATTATTGCATTCTTGTAGTTTTGAGATTTATTTGTTAAAAATTTCTTATTAGATGCAAATAAATTAAATGAAATTCTCCTAGATGAATTTGCATAATTCATGATTTTTTTTTAAAAAAACTTTGTTCTCTTTTTTTAGAATTTGTTGAAAACTATTGAATTAGTTTTACAAAGTATTTGGAGATGAGTTAGCCTTAACAAATACATTTGTAATGTAATCAAGATAATTATGTAATAGATGCGACTTATGTTCATTTGAAAATAATACCATAATGTCCATAGTTGTCAATTGAGTGCTTGGATATATCTTGAATTATCACTATATAGGTCATCAAAGACTGACTTGATAAATTATGTTAAATATGCAAATTTGCTATTTATTTTGAACACTTTTGTGGTTCAAAAAGTGTTTTATTTTTTAAAATTGTTAACATTACTTAGTTATATACATACATACATGAACTTTGATTTTTACATTTAATCTATGTGAATTATTAGTGTCAATTTTTATCTTACATAGATGCTTGTGGCCTTTTCTAACTATTGAATGATGTTAAGAACATTTTTAAATAATTTGTTAAGAAATATTATTTTTTATCAAATTTTTGAAAGGACTAATTTTATAACTAGAATTGAAATTATACTTTAAAATGTATTAAAATAATTTTAAATTAATATAGGAAACTTTTGCACATAAAGTCTATTAATTAGAAGATTTGATTGACACTAAATTTTAAAATGTGGAGTTCATTTCTATAATTTAAACAATTGACTTCCTATATCCTCAACATGGCTGATTTAATCTTGGACAAAAAGTATGACCAAAACTTTCTTAAATAGACCCACAAAAGGAATGATGCAGATGGAATAATAAAATAATGAAATTAGGAAGTGTCAATTTAGAGAATAAGCGAATCAAGTTGGGGTGAAAATATGTTGTCCCACAAAATAAGGTTCTGATTAGTTCAAAGACTTAAACTAAAACCAGGTGTACAAAACGCGCAATTGATTGGGCTTTCTGCTCGCTAAGTTGGACAAAATGCTCTGATCCCCAATTCTTCCCTAAAGAGAGGTGGGAAGAGAGAATTTGTGCTTTCTACAGCAAGGGAGTGGTGGAAATAGAATGGCATTTTATTATGGAATGTGAGGCGTATGAGGATATTCACAGCAAGTACAAGGAGTGCCTGCAGGTGAGCAGCATGAAAGAGATTTTCGAAGAGGCAAGATTACACAAGACAGCGAGCTTCCTAATTTGGATCCACAACAAAAAGAATAGTTTTGAGAAATTGCAGCAGGATGCCTAACTTGTTTTTGGTCCCTTAGATCGGTGGTCTTGCGGATGTCATTAAAACCTTTCATTTCATTTCATTTCCCCAGTACTATGCCTATCTATATAATAAACTAAACTGCAAATTTGAATTGTAAGTTTGACCTTTGGGAAGAAGGCAAAGGGGTTCTATCTAGTAATAAAAAAAATTTCAAGCTAATTTGCTTCTAAGGTGATTCTAGAGTGCGACCATGAGTTTATTATACTATTTTCTTATAACATAACAATAAGAGGAGAGAAATTGGGAGGACTATTTCTTGCTATGTTTGTTGCTTGTTATTCTTTCTCGTAGAGACGAAAGTATAAATTTGTCAAGAGTCATTGGATTAGACAAACCAAATCTACAAAGGCCCATTATTTGAGAAATCGTATAGAAGTTGATTACATAATTTAAAAATTAGGTACCTTTCTTAAGTCGACCCACCAATCACAAGTGTCCAACTCATAAATAGTTGTATTCATAAATGATATATTTAAATATGAAGTTATATTTTTTAATATTATTAATTTTTATTAATATATTTATATATAGATACATATGTACATATATATTCATACATACATGCATATAATATAGAGATTTTGAATATAATCAATTACTTTCAATAATTTAAAAAATTTCATGTTTTAGATCAATTTTCTCCAGGGTAATCTTTAAGAAAAGCCCCTCTTAAAAAAGATATAAAATCTTGGCAAATATTTCATTTTTTTGAAAAAAAAATAAAAATTCTATTGGCAAATCTCTCAATTTTTTTGAAAAAAAAGTATTCTTATTGGCGATTATTTTTTAATAATAATTTTTTTGTAAAAATTATTAGCGAATCTCAAACAATAAAAATAAATAAATTAATCACCATAGTGAATACTTCTATTTAAAAAAATAGAATTCTTATAGAAAATTATTAGGCTTAATGTGGAAAACTTTGATGAGTTTAAGGAATAGACTTTGTAATAATTACTTGCTACCATTTATTTAAAATTTAATCTAATAACCTCATTGTATTGTGTGAGACAAATGTATTGATATTTTTAAATACTAATGTGGCCCAAAATTTCTTCAAGACCATTGATTTATATTGAGATCAATAGTCCGAAATAAATTTTAGCTCCCATAAGCATTACAAACCAAATAGTAACATTTTGACCTCATAAAATATAATGAGGGTCACTAGATTATACTTTAAGTCAGTAATGGAAACTAAAAGCTAGTGATAGATCCCTATGGTAACTAATAATCATGATATATTATTAGAGAATTAATTTAAATTTTTACAATAACTTATAAAATTCTGGTAAATCAATTCTAATCATGTATCAAATATTGTGGTGAATTTTTGAGTTCAAGTTTTTTATAAAATAAATTATTTTGCGATTTAAATATTTCTAAATCAAAATTTTGTAAAAATGTGGCGATTTAGGTTGCCTTAAATCTTGAATTATTAGCCAAATTTGGATTCTCAAATTTCCAAAATTAGCCAATTGGCGAATATTAGCCACTAAAAATTACTATGATTTTCTCGATGCAGAATCAAGTTTACACATTTGAACATGGTTCCTAAATTCTAAAACTTCTAAAACTTTATATTCAAATTATGATCAATTCCTACGTATTATTTTCCAACCAAAGGCTACTTGAAGCCATGTTCTACACAACTTATAACCCTACCATTGTGATTAAAGGCTTCTAATTACATTTATTTACCATACAATCTCAAGATGTCTTCTTTCCATTTGTTTACATTAAAGGCTCTTTTGATGCACTTAAATTGATCTAAATATGCACATCCATGCCAAAACATTTGCACGACTAGGAACTAATCTCTTCATATGTTCACATAAGCCTTTTGGTTTGATCATTTGGCCTAGGAGAAAAACTTGGATTTGCTTCTAGTTTATATATTTTTGATATCTAGGATGGACCTTGAGTTAGCTATATTGCATTCTTGTAGAATTATAATAGTATATGAAAATTTGAAAAGATTACTATTTTCTATGTTATGAATTGTTTTTATTATTCATGAGACAAAGTAAAAATATGTTTAACTATTTTAAAGATTGGACAAATAAAATTTATAAAGGCTTGAATAGAACAATTTCATAGAAAATGTAGTTGTGTATTCACAAACCTCTAAATCGACTTGGAAACAAAATACATCCACACAATTGACTCATTTAATTGAACATCTAATGTTCATAAAAGAACAAACCCAAACATGTATTTCTTTCTAATGTAAAAAAGTGACAAAGTTACCTGTACTTTCTCCTATAGTTGTAACACACTCTATAGGAGAAAGCATAGATCAAAAGCATCAATTCAATTTATGAGAGATTAAGACTTGAAAGTAAGAGCTTATATAAGTTTTTTGAAAAAAGATATTAAAAAATGTAGGAATCTCCTATAACCAAGGTGTGATCTTGATTTCTTTTGTTAAACTATTTTTATTTTTTTTCTAATGAGAGTATACTTAAATAGTATGCACTAAAATAATAGTACAATATTATTGAATTTGTAATTTTAAATTATACTTAAATAGAAACTATAGTTGTAATAGTCCAAGAGCAATGCCTCATATTTGGCTCAATCTTTACCATAGCAATTTATTATTTAAAGTTGTAATTGTATTTATAATGTTGTCTATAATTGTATGATTACAATAGTTATCTTGCACTTTATGAGGGTGGTGAGGAATCTTAACAACAATAATTTTTAATAATGATTATGATACTTAGAATTGTAGCTATAATTATTATAATACATGTATTTGATCAATTGATTAAAGCAAGTTTTTCATAATTTTGATTATCATAAACTCTATAATTCTATTGTAATATCCAATAGTATTAAAAAGAGAAAAATTGTTCAATCTCTATTAATGAATGAGAATTTTATTAGTTTATTAAAATATTCTTAAAAGTATTAGGAAAAAAATATTTTGATATTATTTTATTTTATTAATATGTATATTTAATTATTTAGTTGTATTTTATTGTTGGATGAAAAATAACAAAGAGTTAATAGAAAATATACTTTAAAAGTGAAGTTTGTTGTAGAGAGATTAGCCACTACATTTAGCCACCAAATGTTGAAGTCTCTTTAATTTTTTATTTTTCCTTACAAAACAAGTGTTACATTATAATATAGTATTTTGTAAGAGAAAATAATTTATTAATTTGAAGAGCCATTTTGTTGTGTGATTACATGTCAACATATTATTAAAGGATTAAAAATAACAAAGAGTTCATAGAAAACATACTTTGAAAGTGAGTTTTTTGTAGAGAGATTAGCCACTACATTTAGCCACCAAATGTTGAAGTCTCTTTAAGTTTTTATTTTTCCTTACAAAACGTGTGTTACATTATAATATAGTATTTTGTTAGAGAAAAAAATTCATAATCTATTATGCAAATATTTTTTATTTGAAGAAAAAATTATATTAAGAAAAGAAAACAATGTAGATACAACAAAATTAAAATATAATTATTAGTTTTATAATGTTATAGTACTAATGAGAATTACAAATTTCATTTTTAAAAATAAGATAAATGAGAAAAATGATTTAAAAAATAGACAATTTACATTGACTTATCATTGTGCTTTGCTTTTATTTTATGTTAAAATATTTTATTTCAGAAAATTATATTATTGTTAAGTTCAAGTGGTTGATGACTTAGTATTCAAATGTTGAGTTATCATTACAGAAATCCAAGTTCATTTTTCTCTTCAAATATCTATAAGTGAAATTCTAAGCTATGAAATTCTTAGGGAAAATGAATGGAGTTGATTGGTGTATCTAACGCTTTGGCTCATATACTAGGATGTCATTTATTCCGTCAAAGACCGACAACAAAGAGCTCATTCAAACTGTCTTTGGTATATTTATTCGACCTTTTAATGAACAACATTTGATTCAGTACCGTATTTCTCCCCGTCAATTTCTTCGAGAACAAGGGACTTTCACTCGTAGTATATGGAAAGTTTTCTAATTGCTACGGGCCGCAGTCGTGAATTTGGTTGTTGATCACTTCTACATTTACACTAAACCCTACCAATGGTCAATATAGCTATAGCTAATTTTAAATGTAGATTTAAAGAATTTAATTTGTGTATATGTATATAATTTAATTACTTATAGTTTTTGCTCTTGCTTCTAGATAATAATAATACATGTGGGATTTATTATGCGTACAACAGTCGAAAAGTGGTCATTGTAAGTGTCATTTGATACTACTTAAAGATGCCCCAATAATAGTGAACTACAACCAACTCAAAAATTCTAATTCTCAAGAAAAAATGTCCAACTGCTAATACATATGCACAAATACAATTATTAATGGGCTTCTAGTAATCATTCTTTTGTTTCTTTAAAGTTATTGATTAGGGATTTGGATGAGCAAGGATTGAATGATTATTCAAACATGAGAAATAATTAGTACTCTTCCCCTGTATCTTTTTGAACTAATTCATTCATATAAGATAGATCAATACACATTAGAAAGGAGTATTGAACACTCTTAATTTGTAGTTGCAGTACTATCACTTTTTTAAATCACCCTCCTAGAATTAATTCACACATGATTTTTTCCCCTCGAGATATTCATGCCAATTAGAAAGGATAGTTGATTGTCCTTATATTTATTATTCTCCATGTTCTCACTTTTATAGGATTTACATCTCCTTCAATTAATTTTTAGTTCTCTTCACTAGAGAATTCCACACCAACTAGTAATTAGTTCTAAACTTCATAATATCGAATCATCTTTTTAGGCTAATTTTTAGGTATCATCCATTTTTAGGAAGATTTTACTTCCAACATCTAGAATAAAGGTTTTGATTTGTCTATCTGGAATATATATAAGAGCTCTATTCTAAGTCATGTTAATCATCTCGCAATCTACATTTGGTCGCAGCATTCATATTATTTATAAATCTACTTGAATTTTATTAACATTTATATTATTTATTGCACTTCTATTTAGTATTCCTACACCATTCACGGTTCTTTACTACTATCAAAGATGTTAGTAGTATTGCCTACATCCAAAGTGCCATACTAAAAATGTTTTTCAGCACAATGCATTTCGCATAAGAAGGTCGAGACATGGATAAAAAGGTTCAATGGACCACGAACATGAAAATTAGTTATTGGCATAATTATGTTAGATGAAATTGTCTAAAGATTGAATTGTATACATGGCTTAGTTCAAGTCTTTAGAAGGTAAAGATCATGTATAATACATCTAGTTCAAAGCATTTATTCTATTTTACCATCTAATTTTACATGAGAACCTTTGAATAGCATAAACAAATTAGTGTCACATCACATCATAAATTAGAGAAAAGTAATTATTCATTATAGCTATTTCATAGATTTAATCCCACTAATATCTTTGTTTATTTTAACCAAATTTAAGTTTTTACAATCTAAATTTTTATATAAAAATTAATTTTACCTCATCTTTTATGGTAATGTACTAATTAGTTTTTGTGAATTTTATACTCTTATCTTATCCTTAACTAGTATGACTTGTAGCACATACTTTTACAATACATGGTGTTAAATATGATCTCTTATGTTACAAAATTATTTCAATGCAAAATGATTAAATAATATTTTTTTTCAATAAAAATGGACAGAGCCATTATTTTTTATTAAGCTACTTCAAAAAGGCTCCAGGAGGAAAGAAGAAGTAAGAAAACCTCCTTTTGTAGTCAATACATTAATAAGATCAGATTTCCACAATCTATTATGATACAATATAGGTTTCTGGATTCGATTGTGTGTATCTTTTAGCATCGAACAATTATTATCCAAACAAGATACAACCATATAAGACCCTCTATCTCAAGAATTACACGCAAGAAATAGAGGACCATTATACCCCATGACACCTATACAAAATCAGATCCTTGGTTTGATCATACCATGGCATTGGCGGACGAAGGGGAGCTAAAATCCAGCGTGTCCTCTAGAAAGCCTACACACAGTTTAGAAGCTGCAGAAATTAATCCCAATTGCCCTAATGTTTTCCGTTGACTTCCCACCTACCGCAGACCTTCCCTCATTGCTTGTCACATGATCGCAAGGCCTCCTTTCCACTCTTGCGATCAAGTGACAACACCTTTTGCTGGGCACTTTAATTTTTGTTTTTTATTGCATAAACTCTAGGCTAATGTTTTATTTGTGTGAACATGCAATCACTTAAACTACGTGGGCCTCCTCTTTTGCTCTTGTCACATGAACGCATTGCCATTATTTTATTCATGTGATCATGCGACCAGCCTCTCTTTTTGCTCCACCAACTACTGTATTTAATGCAGTTTATTTTATATCTATTTTTCTCTGACATTTCTCTTAATCTGGCATTCTCCAGGCCATTCCAGATGTTTCTAGAGTAGAATATTATTAAAAAAGAATGCTTTTCTTAGGCCTGTACGCAAAATAAATATATTCTGTTCTTGTAGAAAATATACTGGTTTTTTTCTGGGCATCGACAGCTCTGTAAGAAATCTAAAAAATTGGGCATTAATATAAAGTCTTATTTTAAAGTGGAAAAGGGTTTCTATTCTATTTATTGAGTTTTTATTTCCTGCTGTGTATGTTAGTTCTATCTCTGCCTCCATCAAATTGGTATCGGAGCTGAAGGTTGTTTATCAGAGCTGAAGGTTGTTTTTGAAAGTTGAAGGTGAATCAAAGAGCAAAGGTATTTACAGACAACAATGGCAAGCACAAGCTTGACAAATCCATAGATCCCACAGTTCAATGGGAAAAATTATGATTATTGGGCAATCACAATGAGGGCATTATTTTGTGCTCAAGATTTATGGGAGCTTGTTGAAAATGGTTACCCAGAACTAGCAGATGTAACAGCATATAATGCTTTGACTCAGGTAGAGAAAGATGTGTTGAAGGAAAATAAAAAGAAAGATTCAAAAGCCCTCTTCTTCATCTTTCAAGGAGTGAATGAAAGTATTTTCCCAAGAATTCAAGCAGCTACAAAGTCCAAGCAAGCATGGGACATTCTTTAAACAACTTATCAAGGAATGGAAAAGGTAAAAATAGCTAAACTGCAAATGCTAAGAAGAGATTTTGAAACAATTTACATGAAAAAATTAGATACAATAGACACATTATTCACTCAAATCATTGGTTTGGTAAATCAAATCAGATCACATGGTGACACTCTTGAAGAAAGGAGAGTTGTTGAAAAGATTTTAAGAAGTTTGCCTACAAGGTTTGAATCTATTATGGTAGCCATAGAAGAGACAAAAGATCTCTCATAGTTTTTAGTGGATGAACTTCATGCATCACTCATTTCTCATGAGCATAGATTGAGTAGGTTAGCAACTTCTGTTAGGCCTTCTTTCTGTCATTGCAAAATCTTGTGACGTTGGCCTGTTCCCTGTAATGTTTTTGTTTTGCTATCCTGTCATGCCTGCAATCTTAGTCTTGTCTTGTGATGAAAATCCTTAGTGTTTCATGGTATGTGTGTCCTACCCCTGGTAGTTTATGTTGTCACCTGGCCCTGTTTCAAACTATATCTCCTAATGTGCAAAACTCAGTAAGATTTTTGAGTTTCAAGGTCTACAGGAAGCATTTTTAAAGTTCTACCTCAGTGTCGAAAACCCATAGTGTTTTCAAAAACCTGCGATGTTTTTAGCTTCCTAGTTTACCTCTGTGTCATGTTGAAAACTTTGTGTGTTTTCGATATCTCACCGAAAACCTGCGTTGTTTTCGACCCTGCATTATTTCTTTTCTGTCGGCTCTCCTTGTTCATCAGTGTCTTAGCTATGCAAGTTCAACTGTGTGGTGGGTCCAGCTTCTTCCCTATTGGTTGTCACATGGCCACATGTCAGACTTTTCTGACATGCGATCATGCAACTGATTGCCACGTGGCCGTGTGGGTCCCGGTCCTGTGCAACTGCTTGGCGGTTTCTCTAACTGCGCAAGTGCGATGGTGGTGGGACCTGGTTTCTAGATTAGGTAGAGGGTCTTGACATGTCAGAAGATCAACGGTTGTCGTTAAAGCGCAAGGGATGTGTTAAGGCTTTGCACTTTTGTGACAACCGTCCGATCCTCCGAAGGAGTGAGGTTTCTTGTGGTGATGGTCCCAGAGGCTGACATGTGGCAGCCTGTGATTGGCTATCGCATGGTCGCATAACCCATTTCTAGGCTATGCGATCATGCAACCACTTGCCACGTGCCCCTGGGGCCCATCGGCATGGTGGTTGTAGTTTGGTGATCGCAGTCTGGTGGTCAAGTGCGGTGATGTGGTAGCTTCCTATTGGTTGTCGCATTATCGCATAGCCTTTCTCTTGGCTATGCAATCATGCGACCAAGTGACACGTGTCCTTGGCAGTGCGGTGGTGGTTGCGGTACCCCTTGCGGTCACGGTGTTGTTAACGGTGGTGGCTAAAGTTTGCGGGTTGTCGCATGTTCGTATTGCCCATTTTCAGGGTATGTGATCATGCGACAGGGTGCCACATGTCCCTATGGGCCCATCTGCGGCTATTTGGTGCGCGCGTGGCAGTCTCCGGTTGGTCCGTGCTGGCAGGGTGGTGGATTTGGGATGTGGGCTTGGGTTTGGATTTCTCAATGGTTGCGGCGAGTGGTGGTGTAGCACATGGCAGGTGGGCCTAGGTCTGAGGCTTGGCAGATTGTTTGCGGGGCAGAGGCATAGTGTTAGTGGGTTGTCGCATGTTCGTATAACCCATTTCTGGGTTATGCGATCATGCAACCAAGCATATTTTGTGAGGCCCATTTTCCTGTGGTGGTCAAATTGTGACTGCGCGGTTGCATGACTAAGGGAAAATAGGTTGAAGAACATAAAGCCCGCGAAGCCATGAAGTGACTGTTGGAATTCAAATTCAAACTTGCAGTGAGTTTTTTTACGATAGGAAGGACTGGTCTTAAATGTTTTAGCGGTCCGATTGGACTAGTTTTGTTGTTGCGATGTGGTCCAGGGTCTATGCGGTTAATTGAAAAGGAGATTTTGTACTTGGTGGAGTATGGTTTTGCGCTCAAGGAGCTATTTGTAGGTGGCCGATTTGATTGATTTTCATGGCAGCTCCTAGTTCTCTGTCCTGGCTCGCAGGTTCTCATGATTGCAGATCTGTTTAAATTTTGTTTTCTCTAGGCTACTTGTGTTTCCCACCCCTGTAATAACTTTTAGACCGTTTCCAGCAGGTTGGGTGGTTGAGAAGTTAGCCCTAGTTGTCTGAAGCTTGTTGCATCCGATCTTGAGGATTCCAAGGCATCTAGTGGTATAAGTTAGAGAATTTTTGACTTTGCAAGGGTTCTGAAATCTCAGTGCTTTTGGTCCTAGGTTTCTGACTGTATATACTGATAGAAGTCTAGTTTTGTGACTTTTCTCATCTTGGTGTCATTCTAATTGTATGCTGATTCTAGATTTGTTAATGAAAACATGATTGAATCCCAATCTTGTATCTTGTGTATGTCTTCTTGCTTGTCTCTGAGCTCATATATGTTAATATGACAAAGTGAGTTAATGTATGGTAAACAAAGAGTATTTTGAATTCATCTCTGAGTTTCTAACAAAGTTAGGATTAAAGCCTTTTAGGTGAATTCAGTGAGTTTACAACCAGGTGTAGAATTTGATGTCCTTGTGCTTGAGGGAAAGGGGTAATAGGCAAAGCACTTACTCTGGTTTCCATTATGTTTGATTTGAGGTATTCAGTTGAGGTATACAGTTAGGTGATTCTGAGCCCTGGGATAAGGCACTGGTCTTTCCTCTTGAGGTATGCATGGTTAACAACCACAAACATAAACATTCATTTGACAAACCTTTTATAGATTTGTGTTGAGCATTGTATACATCATTTTGAGACTCCTTTGAAGAAGTGAGTCAAGGGTACACCCGCCTGAGCACTAAAGCTCAAAGAGAAGAAGGATCCTTTGATCCTTGTCAGTTGGCCCTCTTCCTTGTGGACTTTGGAGTGGTGATAGAGTCAGGATTTTATTTGAATTATCCATCAAAGTGTAAATCTGCAAGTTGAAGATCAAAGGGAATAATCCACAACCAACAACTTCAAATTTGGAGCATGCATTCAAGACACAAGTCTCAATCAACACTGGTAGAGGCAAAGGAAGAACAAATTTCAGAGGTAGAGGAAGAAATTCTTATAGAGGCGGAAGAGGCAGCCCAATAAACACAAGTGGAAGGGGCAATAGTCCATCAAGCTCAAGTGGAAGAGGTAACAGCCAAAACCCAAGTCAATACTCATCACAAAATCAGCCTCAAAGCCAAAGGTATGACAAATCCTCAGTCGAATGTCATTATTGCAAGAAATTTGGGCATTATATGAATGAATGTAGAAAGAAACAATATGATTTTAGACAACAAAATGTGAATTTCATGAAACAAACCCAAAATCAAAAATCAGAATAGGGTACTATGTTTTTAGCATGCAATGTTGCACAAGAAAATGAAAAGGATGTGTGGTTTTTAGACTCAAGTTGCAGCAATCACATGACTGGAAATTTAGAAATGTTTTCTAGTTTGGGTGAGAGTGTAAAATCTGATGTAACTTTGGGTAATGACAACAAAGTAGAAGTCAAAGGAAAAGGGAGCATCAACATTCTAACCAAAATGGGGGAGAAGAAACACATGAATGATTTCTATTTTGTTCCCGGTTTAAAACACAATTTAATGAGCATTGGTCAACTTATTCAAAAAGGGTATAGAGTATTTTTTAACAATGGAGAGTGCACAATTTTAGACAAATTACCGAGCAATCAGCTCATAGCAAAGGTTCAAATGACAAGTAATAGAATGTTTCCTTTAAAGATAAGACCAGATTTGAATGTAGAGTTCTCTCAAGTAGACAACTCAATGAACTCACAAATGAATGAAAGAAAAGTTGCAACACTTCCTCAATTATCTTATCAAGCAGAAATAAAAGATGAAAACTGGTAATGGCATCTAAGATTTGGACATTTAAATTTTGCAGCCTTAAATTTGCTTCATAAGAGAAGCATGGTGAAGGGTTTACCTCTAATTGAAAAACCAGAAAGAGTATGTGAAGGGTGCATCTTAGGAAAGCAACATAGAGAATCATTTCCAGCCGGTATGTCAATGAGAGCTAAGGCACCTTTGGAGATAATTCATTCAGATTTGTGTGGGCCAGTGCAAACACCTTCAATAGGTGGAAGATTCTATTTTTTGACATTCATTGATGACTATACAAGGAAAACATGGGTTTATTTTCTAAAACATAAGAGTGAGGTGTTTGAATACTTTTGTCAATTCAAAGCACTTGCTGAAAAACATAGTGGTTATTACATCAAAGTATTGAGAATGGATAGGGGTGGTGAATATATCTCAAATGATCTTTTAAGATTTTGCAAAGAGCATGGCATTCATAAGCAATTTACCACAAGATATACCCCTCAACAAAATGGTATAGCTGAATGGAAGAATAGGACAATAATGGAAATGGCTAGAAGTATGTTGAAAGAGAAACATTTGCCAAATGAGTATTGGGCTGAAGCCATATCATGTGTAGCATACATTATGAATAGATGTCCAACAAAAAGTGTTAAAAATATGATTCCTGAAGAAGCATGGAGTGGAAGAAAACATAATGTTTCTCATATGAAGGTATTTGGATGTGTGGCATATGCACATGTGCCACATGAATTGAGAAGAAAATTGGACAACAAGGGAGAAAAATGTATATTTGTGGGATATAGTGATGAATCTAAGGCATACAAGCTATACAATCCAATCAGCAAGAAAGTCATAATCAGCAGAGATGTGCAGTTCGTAGAAGATGAAGTATGGGATGGAACTTTGGATAAAACAGTCAATATTGTAACCAATTTACCACAAGAAGAAAATGAAGAAATTATACCAGCAAATATCCCTCAAAATGTGACTCCTCCCACTCTTATACAAGGAAAACAAAGTGCTCAAAGGACACCATCATCAAGTATGAGATCAGCCTCACATATTCAAGCAATCACACCTTCAAGTGGACAACAAACACCAATATCATGAGGAACACATAGTGCAGGTCCATCAAGTCCACATTCAACAAATTCGAGTGACATGTCCAATCCCACATTGGCAAGCATGAGAAGACATAAAATCAGAAATTTAAGAGAGATTTATGAGCAAAATGATGGTGAGGATAACACATATCAGAATTCTCTTTTTGCATTGTATTCACATGCTAATGATCCAATTCATTTTGAAGAAGTAGTTAAAGAAGAAAAATGGATAAATGCAATGAATGAAGAAATTGATGCAATTGAAAAGAATGAAACATGGGAGTTGGTTAGTCTTCCAAAAGGAAAAGAAGTGATAGGAGTAAAGTGGGTTTACAAAACCAAATTGAATGCAAATGGTGATGTGCAAAGACACAAGGCAAGACTCGTAGCAAAAGGTTACTCACAACAGCCTGGGGTAGACTACAATGAGACATTTGCACTAGTGGCTCGTTTGGACACCGTGAGAACAATATTAGCCATAGCAGCTCAAAACAAGTGGGCAGTATATCAAATGGATGTGAAATCAGCTTTTCTCAATGGCATTTTAGAAGAAGTTTATGTGGAGCAGCCACTTGGGTATGAGTTTTTGGGTCATGAAAACAATGTTTATAAGCTCAAGAAGGCTCTCTATGGACTCAAACAAGCCCCAAGAGCGTGGTATAGTATAATTGACTCTTATTTTTTGCAAAATGGATTTAATAGGTGCGGTAGTGAGCCTACATTGTATACCAAGATGAATGAAAATGGTGAAATCTTGATTGTCTGTTTATATGTTGATGACTTGATCTTCACCGATGATTTATCAATTGACATGTTCAAATTAGCAATGAAGAAAGAATTTGAAATGACTGATTTAGGTTTAATGAAGTATTTTCTTGGCATTGAAGTAAATCAGAATGATAAAGGTATTTTTGTTTCGCAGTCAAAGTATGCAAATGAAATTTTGAAGAGGTTTAACATGCTGAATTGCAAACCAGCCCCAACCCCAATTATGACAGGTTTAAAATTGAGTAAAGATGACAAAGGAGATGATGTAAATCCAACTTTGTATAAAAGACTTGTTGGCAGCCTTATGTATATAATAGCCACAAGGCCAGACTTAATGTTTTCTGTAAGCTTGATTTCAAGGTTCATGGAGACTCCAAAAGTTACACATTGGAATGCTGGAAAAAGAATTTTAAGATATGTGAGTGGAACAAAGAACTATGGGATTCAATACTCAAGCTCAAATGAATTCAAACTCATAGGATATACAGATAGTGACTGTGCAAGAAGCATAGATGATAGAAAGAGCACTTCAGGTTATGTTTTTCATTTTGGATCAGGTGTAGTTTCATGGGCCTCAAAGAAACAACCGATTGTCACTCTTTCATCTGCTGAAGCAAAGTATGTAGTAGCCACAAGTGCATCATGTCAAGCGGTTTGGATGAGAAGAATTTTGAAAGATCTCAGAAAAAAACAAGAAGAAGCGACAAAGATCTATTGTGACAACAATTCAGCCATAGCATTGTCAAAAAATCCAGTTTTTCACAAAAGGAGCAAGCATATTGACACGAGGTATCATTTCATCAGAGAGCTGATCAACAATGGAGAAATTTACTTGGAACATTGCAGATCTGAAGATCAATTAGCAGACATCTTCACCAAGGCACTAGGAAAAGAGAGTTTTATTTATCAAAGAGATCGACTGGGCATCAAAGACTACAACAGTTGTGATTAAGGGGGAGTGTTGGAAATTAATCCCAACTGCCCTAATGTTTTCTGTTGACTTACCACCTACCGCAGACCTTCCCTCAATGCTTGTCGCATGATCGCAAGGCCTCCTTTCCACTCTTGCGATCATGTGACAACACCTTTTGCTGGGCACTTTAATTTTTGTTTTTTATTGCATAAACTCTAGGCTAATGTTTTATTTATGCGAACATGCAATCACTTAAACTATGTGGGCCCCCTCTTTTGCTCTTGTCACATGATTGCATAGCCATTATTTTATTCATGCGATCATGCGACCAACCTCTCTTTTTGCTCCGCCAACTACTGTATTTAATGCAATTTATTTTATATCTATTTTTCTCTGACATTCCTCTTAATCTGACATTCTCCAAGCAATTCCAGATGTTTCTAGAGTAGAATATTATTAAAAAATAATGCTTTTCTCAGGGCTATATGCAAAATAAATATACTCTATTCTTGTAGAAAATATACTGGTTTTTTCTGGGCATCGACAGCTCTGTAAGAAATCTAAAAATTGGGCATTAATATAAAGTCTTATTTTAAAGTGGAATAGGGTTTCTATTCTGTTTATTGAGTTTTTATTTCCAGCTGTGTATGTTAGTTCTATCTTTGCCTCCATCAGTTTGATCATACCATGGCATTGGCGGACGAAGGGGAGCTAAAATCTAGTGTGTACTCTGGAAACCCTACACACAGTTTAGAAGCTGTAGAAAGGATGTCAATGATGGGGAACGCCAAGATGAACATCATATTGTCAAAACAAGTTATAATCCTTTGCCAGACTAGGTATCAATTTGTTAAGTGGAATGCGGATATGAAAGTTTGATTCTATGCACTCCAAAACATTCAAAGACCGAAGGAAGCGGGCCTAAAACTGTGCAGATACCCCATCCAAGTATCGAGAACCTCATGCACAACAGAGGAGAAGCCGTGCTATGCTTGAATGGCTGGTGACCATGTGAAAACCAAAGGAGACTCCTGATGTGAAAAAAGCCACACTCGCTAAACATCAAATCTTGAAAAATTTAAATATCTGAAAGAGGGGCAATTTCTCTCTCCACCCAAGTGGCTCCCTTTTCCAGAATTAGCAATTTTTCTGGGGAATGAGATTCCCAAAAAATTGAACCACTATCCTAGTCGACACCCTTGTTGGCTAACCAATCTTTTAGACCGTTTGACATCCTGAAGCAATGTGAAATTTTAAACTCTGTGAATTGTGTGAGTAGCTTCCTCGCATCCCTGAGGATATACTGAATCTCCTAGCTAGGCGAGCTTTGAAGTGAAAGGGAAGATGTAATGATCTGTGAGTCCCCTTCAATGTTAATATTACTCACTCCATGTGAGATAGCTAAAGATAGTCCCAAAAATAAGGCCCTAGCTTCTGCAATGTTGTTTGAGGCAATTAGGATCTTCGTACTAGCGGCCTTAATGATCGCTGAATTTGATTTCCTTAGGACATAACCAGTCCCTGAAGCCCCCAGGTTTCCCTTAGAGGCAACGTCAAAGTTGAGTTTATTAAATAGATCATATGGTGGATCCCACTTGACATCTTTATGTCGCTCATTCTTTGACGATTTCCCAATTAGGACACCTTTGAAGGAGATAAAAATGGAAGGCCAAGAGTTCAAAACTTTTGAATCGTGTGAAGTGAACGTAGATGACAGAGTTTTGGATCGAAAAGAGTAAGCATTGGCCATTTCAGAAATTGATTTATCAACTGAATCACAAACCATCTCAATCGAGCTAATTTCTTTTCTAAAGATTTATTTATTTTGTTCCCACCAAATACCCCATATGATAGCTTCTACGGAAACTCTCTAAATATGAGAAAATAAAGTGTCTTTATGAAGAAGGGGCCATTGCTCAAGTAGGTTTGATATCATCGCCAACAAAGGGCCCTTCCAGCCTAGTCTACCCAGAACCCAATAACATAATTCCTAAGAAAAAGGGTAGGAAACAAATAAATGATTTGCCTCTTCAAGATGAGAATTACATAATACACACTGGAATCTATCTATAATGCCAAGTCTACATAAACATTCACTAGTGACATTCCTTTTTAGGATTACCAACCATAGGAAGGAGTTTTCCTTAGGAAGGACTATCGAATGCCAACAAAACTTGAAAAGGTGTGCACTGGGATGAGGAGTGTTACTGGCTAAAGAGTGATAGCCCAGTTTTACAAAATATCTACCATTTGGTGTAGCTGACCAGATCAATCTATTGGGATACATATTAATATGAAGGGGTCTTTGTTCTACGATACCATTGAGTAAATTCTTTTGATCTTGAGAAATGTTAACTTGAAGTATATTTATCCATATTGCCTTTGAACCTGGAGTTGTTGTGGAAATCACATAATAGTCCCTAACATTTTTACCCCACTATAGCTGAAAGAAATTTTTGGTTGATGGAAGGATGTTGGGAACAAATGAAATGAGAGGTAGACCATTCCATGAATCATCCCAGAGATCTACTATATCCCCTATGTTGATTACCCAAGATAGGTGAGGAAGGAGAACTCCTCAACATTTCAAAACAAAATTCCACATTGTAGAGCCTGATGGAGGGTGCTTGATTGTAAAAATACAAGCTGGATCATCATCATCCAGGTACTTTATTTTGATGATCCTAGCCCAAAGTGACCTTGGATTTTCATTGAATTTCCAAGATAAATTGGCACCAAGACTAATATTCCTCTCATATATATTGTGTATACCTACTCCCCCACAATCCTTTGGAAGAGAGATCTTATCCCATGCTACTAAGGGAATTTTAGATCTACTCCATCCAAGTTGCCTCTCCATATGAAATCTTTAAGACATTTTCTAATTTTTTCAATAACAGCCCTGGGTGCCAAGAGCACAGACATCATATAATTTGGGATGGAGGAAAGAATTGATATGATTAGTAATATTCTCCCAAGTAGAGAGATCCATCTAGCTTTCTATGAAGTGATCTAATTCGTGGTGGATTGGAATATACTATCCCAAAGACACGCCCTGCATGGACCTTGAAAAAAGGGGATTCCCAGATACTTGCTTGGAATTAGAGCAACTTCAAAGCCTAACAAATTCTTAATATCCTCTTGGATGCTACTAGGTGTATTAAAAAACAATATCGTAGACTTAGACATGTTGAGTTTTTGACCTGATACGTTGCAATATTCTTTAAGGGTCTCCTTGACTCTAGCCTCCTGGATGGTGCCCTTAGCATATAGAAGGGAGTCATCTATAAAAAGAGTGTGTGTGATTGCTAACATAGAATGATGCACCAAAATACCATCAAGTGAGCCCTAGGTTTGTTTAAAAGAGATTTATCTGGTAAGCCCTTCAGCCAGAATGATGAATAGGAAAGGAGACAACAAGTCACCCTGTTTGACTCCTTGTAAGGATGAGAAGAAACCACATGGGGAACCATTAATCAATACTAAAAAATTAGCTCCCTTAACACATGCCAAAATCCATCTGAGCCACTATGTGTTGAAGCCCATTTTTTGCATGACTTATTTTAAAAATCCCCAACTGACTTTGTCATATGCTTTCATCATGTCCAGTTTGAGAACCATAGTCTAAAGACCTTGTACCTTGATTGAGTGGAGAATCTCATGTGCTATCAAAGCTCCTTTAACCATGTCCTTCCCTGGGAGAAAGCCACCCTGTTGGTAAAAAATGAACTTAGGATTAATTTTCCCAAGATGAAGGGAAATGGACTTGGTTATAATCTTGTAGATCGTATTGCACAATGAAATAGGCCTGAAATCTGAAAAAGAGCCTAGATTTACACCCTTAGGGATAAAGTGAGAAAAGTATTATTGAATGGCCTAAACATACAAGAATTCCTTCTCGATTCCTCTACAACCTCACAAATATCAAACTTCATGAAATCCAAACATTTATGAAAAAAGAGGGGAGTAAATCTGTCAGACCCTAGAGCCTTGTCAGCTTGCATGGAAAAAACCACTGGCTTGACCTCGTCTATTGAGAAGAGGTGCAACAAGAAAGCATTGTCTTCCTCTGAGACCAAAGTAGGAATAAAGTGTAGATCTGACTTAGGAGGGTGGGCCATAGTGTTAATTGGCTTACTAAGGAGGTCTTGAAAGAAACGATCTACTTCTATATGGATGTCCTTTTCTGAGCTAAGAATGGTACAATGGACATCTTTTATTTGGAAGATGACATTCTTCTTTAATCATTTAATTTTAGTCAAGGCATGAAAGAAACCATCATTTCTATCCCCTTCAGAAAGCCATAGTTCTTTGGACCTTTGCCTCCAATAAGTTTCTTCCCTAAATAATATTTCTTAAAATATGTCTTGTAGAGCTTTTTGTGTTTTGTAAACCTATTCATTCAAACCATGCTGAAGGATATGTTCATTCTAGCACTCCAACTGACTTTGGAGGCTCCCTTTTTTTGAAAAAATGTCCCTGAAACTATGCTGATTCCAATCCTTGATTTTGGCTTTCATCAATGATAGCTTTTTAGATGGCTGAAACATCTTATATCCCCAAACAACGGGGCACTGAGTCCACCATTGTTGGAGGAGCCCAAGGAAATATAGGTCTCTGAACCACATGTGTTCAATCTTAAATATGACTTTGGCTTGAAGATATTAGAAACCAACTCAATCTCGAAACTCACCGCATAGTGGTTTGAACCTAAAATTCTAAGGATATTAGATTGACAACAACCATGTGTCAAAATTCAATGCGGATTCAGAAGAAATCTATCTAGGTGAACACCAACAAAATGAGGCCCTTTTCTCTTATTAGACTAGGTTATCTTACCATTGGAGGGACATCAATCAGTGAGACCATTGCCTTCAATAAAGTTTCAAAAGTTCTGTGTGACTTTATGAGAAGGATCTGCACCCCCCACTTTGTCTATAATCCTCATTGTAGCATTGAAGTCCCCTCCGAGAATAATATTAGAGTCACCAAGATTACTAATTTTTTGCGACAGTTAATCCCACAATCTCTGGTTGCCTATGACTGAAATTGGACCATAGATATTAAATAGGGTAAAAGGGAGTGCAAAAACCAAAACTAAAACCAACATCCAATTTACGGCTGAAGAAATGACTTCCACCTTGCACTTATGTGGCTTCCATATAATTGCAAGGCCTCCTAAAGTGCCTATAGATGGGACATGAGCAAAGGCCCATCCCTTCCAAGCACCAAGAACGCTTTCCCCTTTTGTGGAAGACAATTTTGTTTCTTGGATGAGAATAATATCTTCCTGCTTACCAGAATTTGATCCCTGATAAGCCGGGCCTTGTTAGAGGCATTAATGAGTCTAATGTTCCAAGACATAATCCTCATTTCTAATTCGGAGAGCCTGTTGCTCTCCTTCTTAGCTTCATTTGTTGGGCTATTAAAGCGACAACCTTGTCTTTAGATTTTCTTGATGATGTAGAAAAGGAGAGAGTTGACTGGACCCTTGCAGCAATCTCGGCCTCTGTCTTCTTTCCTTTTGTAGGTCGCCCTCTTGGTCTTTTAGAGGAGGAACATACTTTAACCTTCGAAGAAACCACACCTGACTGTAAAATATTGCAAGAGTAGCGAGGAGAGATGATAACAGTGGCGTCCTTATTTAGGTTATCTATCTTCTTGTCACACCTTGTATCATTTCCTCTTGAAACCTCAACTGAATTATGATCTGCCGCTCCGAATAACATTACGTCCACTACCATGTCTACCTCTGGTTCAGATAACTCCTTTTCACAAACATCAAGGCCCCTAAGAGAAACACCTGGATTCTCTATGTTGTCTAAGGGGCTTGAGCAGGCAACAGGAGTATGAAGACCAGCATTACAAGCTTGGATTAAACTAGAAGAGATGTTTGAATTAGACTCTCGAAGGAACTTGAGCTGAATATTTTTGTGAGCCGAATGGATAGGTGAGTGAGTAGGACACTCTAGTTCCAAATAAGCATCAGAAGGCCACTCAGGTTCATAATCTAACGTGAGGCATGCAATCAATGAATTATGTCGAAGCCAAGAGCTTGTGGTTGTTGCATTTGTGACCGACGTCTCCTGAGCAGCAACATGCCCTGGTGAGATATATTGAGAGGCCAAAAATGGATTGTGCAAAACCTTGGGGGAGACCGAGAGAAGGCTCTGAAAATGATCAGTGATGGTCTTCGAGGGAGTGTCTTTCTTCCTGCCAACAACCTGAAGACATTGGGTCCCTTTGGGTGAGATCTCCCCTAAGTTGTACATGATCGATCTCAGGTTGACCCCTTGAATGAAGCCCTTGACCTGAACCAGCCCGATCGATCTCCCCTATAGAGTTATTGTGCTGAGATCGCAAGACTATTTCTGGTGTGTTAATCAACACTCGAGGTAGTGAATTTTGCCAAGAATAAATGAATTGACTTGTTTATGCGCTTGAAACACGAATGACAGAAGATTGTGGTATGTGAAGGTAAAAATAAATAGGGGTAGGAGCTTCAGTTGAAGCCTGGATAGGGAAGTCTGACAGAGACGAAGACGAGTCTTGACAGATTCTACTAGAGATGGGAGCCCCTGACTGACATTGAGATTCCAAGTGGCCGAGAGTTTGCAATTTTTCCATAACTAAAAGTGGGTTGTCTAGAGGAATTGATTGATGTAAGGGGCCAAACTTGGATTCAAGGAAAAGAATATTTGTCCATTTAGTATTAATATTTTTAAGCAGACATAAACAGGATGAGGCTTTGCAGTCCTCCAGCGAGACCCAATCATGACGCAAAAAAAGGCCCAATTTATTGGCCATAGCCTCCAGAATTTCTGGCTGGCGATATTCCAAAGGGAGGGCAGGGAAAGATATCCAGAAGGGGGAAAAACTAGCCTGGATCTTATGAGGTTGGAAGTTTGGGTACCAAATTTGAGTATGAATACCCCATCCCCTCATAAACCATCCCTTAAAATGATGAATCCTGTCCCTGGTGGCTTTATCTTAGAAAATCGCTATGAAAAAACAATGTGCATTATCTACCATAAAATCTTCTTGCAATCCATCCCAAGTTTTAAAAGCCCAATCAAAAATTTCATCTTTTGATGGAGTGTGGTTCCAGATCTTACCAACTATCGCCCATGCCCTTAAGTCTTGGACTGCATGCGAGAACATTGGCTCTAAAATGAGAATCCTGTGACTATCCCGACGTGTATTGCCTTGAGGTCCTAGGAGGGGGGGGATGAACGACATGCGACTTGAATGTTGGAATCAGATTGAAGGGAGCTTCCTGTTGATTATCAGACGAATTAGGGACCAGAAATGCAGGGGCTATGTCGTGAGGAGTTTCGACTCCTCCTGACTCTTGGAGACGAGAGGGAGAAATGGAATCACAAATATCAAACCTAACATTCTTTTCCGGAATACTCCTCTGTCTGCGGAGTTGGGAATGTTGAGTCGTTGCCTTGCGAGATCTCCAATGCGGGAAAGATTGCAAGCTTGTACGATTCCGACCACCCTTGTTCCAACCATTATCGACCCATACACCCGACTGGAAAACCCATTGCTGGCGATGTTGTACTGGAGGAAGAGGTCGGGATTCATCCACCCACTGACCCGAACGAAAAACCCAGAAAGGAGCATGGTAGGGTTTGGACACCATTTCATTGACAACTTTTTCTCTTAGATTTTGGAGCGGGAAGACCCGATCTACCTCATTGCCCCACCGCTCCCTGGATGTCTTCTTGGCTACACCATCCTGCTTCTCATGTTCTTTGCCCGAACCCTGTGATTTGTCGCCATTGAAAACCCTAGTTGCAGGAGCCTCCCTCGCCATCGCCCTCGCTCCACCGGATTTTGAAAAATTGATCATGATTAAATAATATTTGTAATGAGTGTTTACCTACTAAATTTATTCCAAGAAATTTTAAATATCTACATTCAGTTAAATCTATTCTTTTTAACTCATCCTTGCATCCATTCTCTTAGAAATATTTGTTAATTTTGTTAATTATTTCTAGCACATTAATAGGATGGGGAATGAACTCTTATCAAAATAGTATTTGAAAATTAAATAATATAATTTGTTATTATATATCTTTTTCATTCCTATTATAGTTTCACATATCCTAAAGTTAATACTTGAATCCAAGATTAGAGAAGGGAAAGATAATATGTCGTGTTATATTTTTCATGAGATAATGGCATGATGAAGCAATATAAATAAATAGGAAATAATTTTCTCTTATTTATGTTCTATTAAGAAAATGTGATGCTCTATGAAGATAGTCATCCAAGATCTAGAAACTTTTGGCATGACTATATAGTCATATTACATTATTATTTAGTGTTTGGTTGTATAACTTTATTAATTGTATAACTATCCAAATCTACAGCTAGTAAAATCTATTTGGCATTATAAAGGGAACAATGTTTAGAATAAAGGAATCAAGTATATACCTTTGTGCTAATATATGGTATTAGAGCCCCAACTATTTTCATGCTTGTGTAATGAAGAATTTTGAATTGATTGGATAAGATAAAGAATATTTCTCTGCTTGTACAAGGAGGAGAACCTTGAAATTTATGATGGATGGGCACGACCAACTATGCGACATTTTGATTTTCCCTTCTAGTTTGTGGGTTTGAGTAACTTGGAATAGAAAGAAAATGTTAGTTAAATTATATTAGTCTCTATATGTTTTTCTTGGATTTTGTATACATTCCAAATCCCTTTCAATCATTTTTAACTTCACACTATTATATCGAGAGTTGTCATTTGTTTTGAGTACAAAGGAATATTCATGTGTTGATATTTTAATCATGTATGAAGGATGCATAAGGATTATGATGATCAAAGATCTATAGCTGGCCACCCAATGAAATTGTGTACAAGGAAAACATGTTAATGTCATTAATACCAATATTTTGTTCAAGGTTAAGTTAGGTAAGATAGAGGAAAAGATTAGTCCCAATTAAAAATCTCATAAACCAATAAATATGTTTTAAATAATGAAGAAAACCTTCATAGATCACTTTTTTTTAGAACAAAACAACAATACAAAAACTAGGGGAAAAATATTTATTGAAAGATTCCAACACATAGCCTCTACTTTGGAACAAGTACATATGATGGACTCATTTGCATCGTATAGAGAAATCAAGCCTAAAGTCTATTAGCATATGAGTAGAGGATATTATAGATTTAAAAAATAGGAAAAAAAATAGAGCACACATAAATTTTTCAAAACAAACAGAGAATAATAATAATATTTTATTCATTCAAGGATGAATTACATCATACTTCCATTAAGAGGTCCCTTTTTTATTAAAGCTTCAATCAATAAGAGCTCTCTATATAGAGATAACAACCCTTTAATTAAGATTGTGAATGAGCTTCATGTTATATGTATCTAAT
The DNA here is from genome assembly GCA_027943335.1 of Chamaecyparis obtusa. Lineage (NCBI taxonomy): Eukaryota > Viridiplantae > Streptophyta > Pinopsida > Cupressales > Cupressaceae > Chamaecyparis > Chamaecyparis obtusa. Next base: position 42,249 of record BSBK01013010.1, on the reverse strand, counting down.
ATGGACTCGTGGATCGATATATAAAGTAAACATGGAGCTCATGCTTTATTTGGTGCATACAATAAATTAGATTAATGAAATGCAAGTTAAATTGTCGTTATAAGTTTTATGCAGTTTGTATGATTCATGCCTAGGGTTACCTAGACTAAAATTATGCATGCAACATGGCCATCTGTGGATGAGTACATGAGAAATATTTGACTAGTAAAATAATCAATCACTGTAGCATAAGTTACTAACACACTCTCCCTTAATAATCACACTTGTAATTTGATCTCAAAGTTTGAAAATTGGATCTTTTCAACTTACAATGCAACTTTAGATATTTTTTTGAGTGGTGTTTAGAGATTTTTGGTTTAGGTTTTTATTCTTCTGATCGAAGTTCATAAGAATTGGTGCTCTTCTTTTAGCATGACCAACAAATATGGTTTTCAAGGTACAACTATTTCATTCACAAAGTATGAGCCTTTGCATAGAAAATCATGTTTCTCAAATTGGAATTGAATTCTACCTCAAAGAAGCTATTGACTAGTGCACTGATATTTTTTTGTGCCACACATTTATCAAAATCCCATTCCCTACCCCATTTTAGAATCATGCTAACTTCTTTTAGCCTTTCTACTTATTTTTTTCTTCAAGAGTTTTGAATATAAAAAGTTTCTTATCCCCTAATAGGTCATGGTTTGGAATCATACCTTATAGTTCCTTGATATGGTGATTTTTTTCCCTTTGAATCTTTTGTCTTTCCATGGCCATCTTATTTTGTTCCTTGTTAGCCCCCTTTGAGTTTCCAAATTATTAGATTGCTAGTTATTTGATGAATTCACTGTAGGATTTTTATGTTTCAAAAACCTCCTATACCAACTAATGAATTTACACTAGATGCTGAAAGTAGGGGAGGCGGTTGAATAAGCATAAATTAAATAGAAAGGTTATTTACTACATAATTAATTCAGTAAATAATGAATAAAATATGCAACACATGAACACCAAGATTTTTATATGTAGAAAACCCAAACTGGGTAAAACCACAATGAACACTTGCTCACAAAGATAGATATCACTGATACGAGTATATTGATTACACTAATGTTAGGAGAATACTACTTTGGAAAGGCTCACTGCCTTTACAAATTCATTATAAAAAGATCACTACTCTAGACTCACAAACTAAGTCACATTGCCAAAGTATAAAGATTACTAAAAAGGATATATGTACCAAAGAATCCTCATGTTATTATAGTTTTGTTGCATAACCTTGTCAAACTTTCCAACACTTGATCTCTATCTTTTCACCTCTTCCATAGTAACTAAATCTTCTCTTCTATAACTCTACTTGTAGACCTTTTAGTTTCCTATAGTTCACCTATTGCATTACTTATATTGTATCCTTAACCCCAAATTGTATATATATACAATATAGATCATTTAGGAATACAACAAGGTTGGCTAGCCCAGAAAAATCAATTACAAGTTGGCCTTGAAAAAAAATTAAAGTAGGTCATAGCATAAATAATATTACAATGAAGTCGATCATGCCATGAATACTTGGACCAAAAAAAGAAAAAAATATACTTTAAATATAGTTATCAAGAAAAGATTCAAACATTAAATATAGAATCCAAACCAAGAACATAAAACATGATCCACTCCAGGAGTAAGAGGGACCATGAAAAATTCTTATCATAACCGAATGCAATATCCATAATCATTAGAACAACCTTTGAGGTTAATTTGAATGTGTATCATTACACTTCCCAAATAACCATACATTATTCAACTCTATCTAAATCTCCACACACTTATATTATAAGCCACATCATTATCTAGTTATCGATGTCAGAAGTCATGATAGTATACTCCCATGCCAAAAAACAAACTAGTCATAACGACATCACTGGATAAGACTGTTTCTAGAACACCAAGAGCTTATTCTAACCAAGACTAAATACTTGAAAATAATAGGTCAAAAATATCAGCATATCTACAACCTTAATTTTTGGATAAAAAAATCTTCTAGAAACAACAAATGCAACACATATATCAAAATTTGTACAAACATTTGATAACTGTATATCATAGTTATGAACAAATGACCTCCAGACCAAGAATATAATCTTTATCTACAACCGTTACACTTTTATCTACAACTATACACCCATATTACTAAACCTCCAATATCTAGACCATACTAACCCCCAAACATATCCAAACAACAAGACATACCTAATCATATGCTCAATAAATCCTTCGAAACACATAGTTAAACATCAAAACAACCTCCTCAATGTTTGACATTCATGACAACAAAGAAATTATTTCCAACACCAATTAATCTTAAAGCTATTATATTTTAACTTGTCTACTGCCCTCCTATTGTTCGTCCACTTAGACCAGATTTTGTCACCTATTGGAGCCTTAGCTTTTCATGACACTCCTTTTAATTTTTAATTCAATTATTTAATTGTAGGTTTTCCAACCTGTCTAATAGAGTCATGTGCATCCAATTTTAATATTCCTTGGGACAAATTTGTCAACCCATTTTCCCTACTAGAAGACTCGTTATGGGATATGATTCACCTTCAAAATTTTGATATTTGTTATTTTTCCTATCTTGAGATATACAACCTCTTCCTAATATCTCTATTTCTTCCTTTCTATTTCCTCTATGATTCCTTAGAGTTCACATCCTGGTCTTGTTTCCCTCACTCACACTTCTTATTTTCTCCTTCTTATTTGTGATGTTATTTAATTCAAAATTTAGGGATAGAAACTCTCAAGTGTCAATGCAGTAGAGAGTAATCCTGTGAGGTAATAACCTTGGTTAGAGGCACTACATGAGAGATCCCCCATCATTTCACCAATGGATCACCTATTTTTTCTTCAAATATTCTTTTTCCTCCACCTTTGTAAACATTTGAAATAATTGTCCTACCTATAGATACTCTTATTGCTTCTACTATTACTTTTTATTACATTCTCTCATTAATGAATAGAACCAATAAAAAGGATCAAAGTAGCATCTTTACAACTCAAACGTCTCACATAATGATGCCTTCACAACACTCTTTTCCATGAATTTCTAATGTTAAAAGTTGTTATCAAAAATATGGAAGAATAGGAAGACATGCAAGGAAATCTGAATAGCAAAGAACAATAAGATTACATTATTCTAGAGAAAGAGAAATAGGTGAAGTGAAAGTTTCCTTTGTAAATTCAAACCATCCATCATCAAATCTTCTATTACTAAATGGAAGTAGAGTTAGTAGAGATATAAAGGAGGGAAAATATTCAAGTGAAGATTAATATGGATTCAAGTGTCAAATAGCTTGACCTCAATAATTAGAAATAATTGAAGCGACTTGATAAATAGCTCCTATTGAGTGAATATATGAACCATTGAAATTCTAGAAAAATAAGATATTTGTATTCCCTTCTTGAAATTGAAAAAATATTACTTTTTATTCAAAAAAATAAAATTTCAAAACTATTATTCTTAAATTTAATAGATAAAAGAAAACTCTTCCTAAAATTGCTCCTTAATTAAATTGAATTTTTTAATTTAAAAAGTAATGTCATAAATTTTCCTTCATCTTTTCTTCTTTAAAACGTTAAGTATTCTTTGCACTATGATGCCTTTGTTTGAAATGTTTAAAATTATTAATTTCAAGCACTTATAATTAATATATTTTTAAATTTGAACTATAATTTAATGACATTGATATTATCAAATATAAAAGATTATATTTAGAATGAAATTATATATTTAAATAATTTTATGTTCTTTCACACACACATGTATGCCTACATACACATATATACATGCATAAATGTGTATATGTGTGTTTACGAGAGAGCGAGCCAGATAGAGAGAGAGGGAATAAATATAGATGATATATTTTAATTTTGACATAATATATAAATATTATATGTGTGTTTTTTTATGCATACATGTGTATCTATATATGTATGTATATATGTATAGAGTTTAAGTGTTTATTTGGAGAGTAGCGTGCATTGTAGACTGTTAAAAAGGACAGGAAGATAAAGTATGACTTGCTTTATGGTGAGTAATAGCCTATTTTTCTCTACCTTATCCGTTTCTGAACAAAATTCTTAGAAGATCACTTACACAGATCAGGTATTGACTGGACCACTTGCTGGAGTGATATTTAAGTAAAGTTGATCGACGAAAAACTTGTGAACCGTTTAATTTTTAAGTAAAGTTGAGCTTATCTTTCTTATGGAAAATGAATGGAGTTGATGGGTGTATCTAACGCTTTCGCTCGTATACTAGGATGTCGTTTATTCCGTCAAACAACGACAGTAGAGCCCATTCAAACTGTCTTTGGTATATTTATTCAATCTTTTAATGAACAATATTCAATTCAGTACCGCTTTTCTCCCCGACAATTTTTTCGAGAACAAGGGACTTTGACTCGCAGTATATGGAAAGTTTTCTTGCTACGGGCCCCAGTCGTGAATTTGGCTGTTGACCACTTCTACATTTACACTAAACCCTACCAATAGTCAACATAGCTAATTTTGTGCGTTCACATATTTTTAATGTTAGATTAGATTTCAAGAATTTCTTTGTTGTATATGTATCCAATTTAACTAGTTATAGTTTTTTCTCTTACTTCTACGTAATAATAATACATGTGGGATTTATTATGTTCATAAGGGTCTAAAAGTGGTCATTTCAAGTGTTGCTTGATACTATTTAAAGATGCCTCAATAATCGTGCACTACAACCATCTCGAAAATTTCTAATTCTCAAGCACAAATATTTGAGTGCTAATACACATGCACACATGTTCTAGTAGTTGCTCAACTATGGATACAAGTACATGGCTATTGGTACATGATACAATTATTAATGGGCTTCTAGTAATTATCGTTTTGGTTTCTCTAAAGTTATCGATTAGGGAGTTGGATGAGCAAGGATTGAATGATTATTTGAACATAAGCAATAACCAATGCTCTTCCCCTATAAGATAGATTCAAACACATTAGGAAGGAGTATTGAACACTCTTAATTTGTAGTTATCTACATCATCACTTTTTTAATCACCCTCATAGAATTAATTCATCCATATAGTTTTTTTCTTCCATAGAGATATTCACGCCCATCGAAAGAATAGTTGACAACACTTACATTTATTATTGTCCATTTTCTCACTTTTATAGGGTTTACATCTCCTTCAATTAATTTGTAGTTATCTTCACTAGAGAAATCCACACCAACTAGTAAGTCATAATATTCATATTATCGAATCATCCATTTTTAGGGCTAATTTTTAGGTATGCAAGTTTTACTTCCAACATCTAGAATAAAGGTTTTGATTTGTCTATCTAGAATATATAGAAGGGCTCTATTCTAAGTCATGCTAATCAACTAAGGGTCAACATTTGATCATAGAGTTCACTTTATTTGTAAATCTACTTGAATTCCATTACTATTTATAATATTTATTGCACTTTTATTTGGTATTCTTACACCAAGCGTCATTCTTTTCTACTATCAAAGATGTTAGTAGTACTTTCGATATCCAAAGTGGCACACTAAACATGTTTTTCAGCGCAATGTATTTCTCATAAGAAGGTCGAGACATAGACAAAAAGGTTGAATGGACCACGAAGATAAAAATTAGTAATTCACATTATTATGTTAGATGAAAATGTCTAATGATTGAATTGTATACGTGGTTTAGTTTAAGTCTTTAGATGGTAAAGATCATGTATAACACATCTAGCATTTTTATTTATTTTAATATCTAATTTTAGATGAGAACCTTAAAATATTATAAACAAATTAGTGTCAACGTCACATTGTAAACTAGAGAAAAGTAATTATGCTTTATAGCTATTTTACAATTTTAATCTCACTAATGTCTTTGTCTATTTTAACCAAATTCAAGTTTTTACAATCTAGATTTTGATATAAAAATAATTTTACTTCATCTTTTATGTTAATGTACTCATTACATTTTTATTAAAATTATTACTCATATCTTATCCTTAAACCTAGTATGATTTGTTAAACATAGTTTTACTATACATGGTGCTAGAAATATGATCTCTTATGTTACAAAATTATTTCAATAGAAAATGATTAAACGATATTTGTAATGAGTGTTTACCTATTAAAATTATTCCAAGAATTTTTAAATATATTCATTCAATGAAATCTATTCTTTTAAACTCATCCTTGCACTCATTCTCTTAGAAATTTTTGTTAATTTTGTTAATCACTTTCTAGCACATTAATAGTGTGGAATGGAATCTTATCAACATAGTACTTAAAAAATAAATAATATAATCTGTTATTATATATCTTGTGCATCGCTATTATAGTTTCACATATCCAAAAGTTAATACCAAAATCCAAGTTTAAAGAAGCTAAAAATAATATGACATGTTATACTTTTCATTAGATAATGGCATGATAGAGAAATACAAAAAAAATAGGAAATACCTTTCTCGTACTTATGTTCTATTAAGAAAAGTTGATATTCCTATAAGATTTTTCTATGAAGATAGTCATCCAAGATCTAGCAACTTTTGGCATGACTATATAACCATGTTACACTATTATTCAATGTTTGGGTGTATAACTTCATTAATTGTATAACTTTCCAAATCTACAAATAGTAAAATCACTTTGGCATTGTAAAGGGAATAATGTTTCGAATAAAGGCATCGAGTATATACCTTTGTACTAATATATGGTATTAGAGCCCCAACTATGTTCATGCTTGTGTAACGAAGAATTCTAAAGTGTTTGGATGAGATAAAGAATATTTCTTTTCTTGTCCAAGGAGGAGAACCTTTAAATTTTATGATGGATGGGCATGGCCAACTACAAGACATTTTGATTTTCTCTTCTAGTTTGTGGGTTCCAGTAAATTGGAATGGAAAGAAAAAAATGTTGGTCTAACTATATTAGTCTCTACATTTTTTCTTGAATTTTGTATACATTCCAACTCCCTTGCTATCATTTTTAGCTTCACACTATTATACAGAGAGCTGGTATTTTTTTTTAATACAAAGATATATTCACTTGTTGATATTTTAGGCATATATGAATGATGCATGAGGATTATGATGAACAAAGATCTATAGTCAACCACCCAATAAAAATGTGTACAAGGAAAATATGCTTTTGTCTATAATACCAATATTGCGTAGAAGGTTAAGTTAGGGAAGATAGACACAAAGACTTGTCCCAATGAAGAATCTCATTTAAACCAAGCAATGTTCTTTGAATACTGAAGAAAACCTTCATAGATCAATTTTTTGAGACCAAAAAAATAATAGAAAAATTAGAGAAAAATATTCATGCAAAGATTCCAATCTCTTAGCCTCTACTTGGGAGAAACTAGCAATCTAATAATTTGGAAACTCAAAGGAGGCTAAGATGAAATGAAAAAAGATGGCTAGATGCTCCCAAGAAAAGGCTATGAGGAGGGAAGGGGGTGAATAAGCATAAATTAAATAGAAAGGTTATTTACTACATAATTAATTCAGTAAAGAGTGAATGAAATATACAAAACATGAACACAAAGAATTTTATATGTGGAAAACCCAAACTAGGAAAAATCACAGTGAGCACTTTCTCACAAAGATAGATCACTGATATGAGTATATTTATTACACTAATGTTAGGAGAAAAATTCTTTGGAAAGACTCATTGCCTTTAAAAATTTAAAATAACGAGCTCACTGCTCTAAACTTGTAAACTAATGCCCACTCCCAACATAGGAATATTACAAAAAAGGATGTATGTACCAAAGAATCACTGTCAAAGATCCATAAAACTCTTGAAGGTAGAAAAAGATAAATCCTCGTGTTATTGTAGTTGTCCTACATAACCTTGTCAAACTCTCCAACACTTGATCTCTTTCTTTTCACCTCTACCATAGTAACTAAATCTTCTCTTTTGTAACTCTTCTTGTATATATTTAGTTTCACGTGCTTCACCTATTGCATTACTTATATTGTATACTTAATCACAAATAGTGTATATGTACAGTATAGATCATTGGGAAATACAACAATGTCGGCTTGTCTAGAAAAGAAATTACAAGTTGGCCTTGACAAAAAAAATTTAAGTATGTCATGGCATTTAAATAATATTACAATAAGGTTGGTCATGCCATGAATACTTGGACCAAAAAAAATAAAGGCTATACTTTAAATATAGTTATATAGAAAAGATACAAACATTAAATATATAATCCAAACCAAGAAAATAAAGCATGATCCATTGGAACAGTAAGAGAGGCCATGAAAAATTCTTCTCATAACCCAATACCATATCCATAATCATCAAAATAACCTTTGAGGTTAATTCGAATGTGTAGCATTACACTTCCCAAAGAAGCATACATTTTCCAACTATATCTAGATACCTCCACACACTTATATTAGAAGCCACATCATCCATGTTATAATAAAAGCCACATCGTTATCTACTTATCTATGTTATAAGTCATCATAGTGTACTTCCAAGACAAAAAAACAAACTAGTCATAATGACATCACTAGATAACACTATTTATAGAACACCAAGAACTAATTCTAACCAAGACTAAACACATGAAAACAATTCCAAATATATCAGCATATCTACAATCCTAATTTTGGGATAAAAAATATTCTAGAAATCACAAATTCAAAATTGCTACCAACAACTATACAAACATGCATGTTCAACCAGACAAGTTGGAGGATTCTCCTATTGTCAAGAAAGGGAATGTTCCCTCCTCATCTCGGAATATCCCCTTTGTCAAAATTATGGATATGCAAGAATGGAATGCACAACTTCTTAAAGAAGATATGGATGACAAAATTGATCCCCCTTTCAGGGTTCTTCAGACTGCTAAGGCAATGTCCATGTATTCTTTTCGCTTGATGAAATGGGTCTTTGAAGAAATCAAAAGCCTTAATCTAAAATTTCGCTCTCTTTCTACCAAGGTAGATTCCCTACAAAAGATTATGGCAACTGGTTCGAAGGGGTATGATGGTAATAAGGACAATGTCAGGGAGAAGCAAATGCACGATATGCATGTTAAAATTGATAACCTGGAGAATGCATTGGAGAAACATATGAAGGACAAAAATCTACTCATGTGCTCTGCTATGCACTGTTTTATGTCTATCAAAGCATAGCTGGATGCTAGCTCCCCTATCAAGAAACTTGAGGATGACAATGAAGATGTGGGTGATGAGGGTCCTAGAAAATGCACTCGGTCTGCTAAAATGAAAAAGATCCAGGATAGGATCCTTGAGCTTTCTGACTTCAATGCTGCCATCAAGAAGATTTAAGAGGCAAAGAAGGAAGCAGAGGAAACTCGTAAGGATTATGCCTAGGTTCTCCTATCCCACTGTCTCTGTGTTTATATTTTTTTAGGTTTTCTAGGTTGCTGGTGGGGTTTCTAGTTTTTTGCTTCTTTTTTTTTCTGGCTCTAGTTCTGGCAAACTAGTTCCTTGTTTATGAAGAGCTCTCCCCTATCTAGGAAGCTAGGTAAATGATGAGACCTTCAGTGTTACTCTGAACCCAGAGTGGGCTTAGGAGAGTTCTCTACACCTTTAGAAGATCCTATAACAAATGCAACTACACTATCCTCACTGGAGGATCCAGTGTCTCCAACTAGCTTGTACTCCCTTAGGATTTAATGATGCTTAGTTGATATTTGGTTGATGTTCAGTCGATGCTCGATGCCTATGGTAACCAAGTGAGCTCGGTAGCTTTACCGAGTAGTTTCCTAACACTTGGTAATGCTTACCGCAAAATGCCTTACTGAATTATCTTTCAGATGGGAACCTACAAATTTGGTAAGGGGATGGAAAGGGTCCATGCACAAAAATTTCTACTATGGGAGTGATTTCCACACACACTACATGATTTGAATAACCTTTTCAAGAGTTTAGACTTGGTCAGGCTTGTAGCCTTCTGAGAAAGCTTCTAGGGTTCTAGTTCCATATTCTTTCAAGAAGTTTATGGGAACAAAGTATACTCAGACACCCTTTCCAAACTTGTAACAAATCTCCAAATCCTAAGGTCTTCAACACAAACAACAACACCTAACAACTCCTGGTCTACTAGTCCCAATAGGGCTAATTGACACAGTTGACGAAAGAAAACTTTACCAGTTGGTTGTTCAAGGTTAACTGTCAATTAAAATGGTGTTGGGAATCTGAAAGAGACAAAAATCTATCTTCATATTTTTTTTATCCACCCCCGAAGTGCTTCTGTCACTTCACTTCTTCATTTCCTGAACCAAGCACATAGGGATGCTTGGTCTAGAATCTGTAAACAGACTTCTCCAAACAATCCCCCTTTCTCTATGCTTTTGAGGAACTAACATACATTGCCCCTACTTTCATTTCCAACCTTCGCATGGAAATTCCATGAAGGAAATACAAGTTAGGGCATCTTTGGTCAAAACCCTAGTTCAGGAGGGTTTCCTGAAAACTCAGATGAACTGATTCTTCTAACTTTCAACTCCGATCTTCAAACTGATTTAAAACTAAGGTAAATGGAGTCTTAATTCATGATATGAGTCAGATTAATCAATGTTCTTCCATGCACTTTCGTACAAATCTGTACACCAAAGCTTTAAATCTAGAATTAGAGAAAAATAAGGATCTTTTTATTGATTGAATGCGAAATTTACATAGAGTTTCCTTGTTGCTTAACCAGCGTCTATCTTCCACCCTCTTGTAAGGTATATATGAAGACTTTCCTCAATAGATCAAACCATTTTTCAAAGGTTGTGACCATTGTGTGGTTGTTTCACAGGTTGGTAGCAACTTTCCAAAGAAGTTGCCAACAACATTAGTATTTTGCAACTATTACAAAATGTTACATTCTTGCTCCTAATGAGCCTATAGGCCTAAGCCTAAACATTATTGAAATAACTTAAAAGATACCTTGGAAACCTAACATCCTAAATGTGTGTTTGGACAATAGTAAAAAACCCATGGTTTATAACCACACCGAGGGTGACTAGGTCTTACAAGTTGGCTTATTAAAAGTTAACCTATCAGTTTAAAAGTTGTGAAGAGTGGGGAGTGTTCCTTGGGTTCTCCTGCACCACTTGTCCTATTTCTTTTTAGAATACTTAATGTTGTAATCTTTTGGGCTTAACTTGTAAGGGGTTTTGGGTCCCCCCTAAAACTATATACCCCTATTACTAAACATCCAATATATAGACTATTCTAACCTCCAGACATATCAAAACAACAAGACATACCTGATCATATACTCAACAAATCCTCTAGACCACACAGTTAAACATCAACACAACCACCTTAATGTTTGACATTAATGAAAAAAAGACCTTTTTCCAACACTAATTCATCTTACAGCTATTATAGTTTAGCTTATCTACTACCCTCCTATTTTTCCTTTGCATAGACAAGATTTTATCACCTATTGGATCCTTATCTTTTCATGGCACCCCATGTGATTGTTGATTCAATTATCAACTATAGATTTTATAACCTCTCTACTAGAGTCATACAAATCCAATTTTAATATTCCCTGGGACACATTTATCAACCCATTTTACCTACTAGAAGACTCATTGTTGGATATGATTCACCCTAAAAAATTCCATGTTTGTTTTTTTTCCCTTCTTGAGATAAATAGCCTCTTCCTAATATCTCTATTTCTTCCTTTCTAGTTCCTCTATGACTCCTTGGAGTTCACATCCTATTCTTATTTACCTCACTCACAATTCTTATTTTCTACTTCTTATTTTTGATGTTATTTAATTCAAAATTTAGGGATAGAAAATCTCATGTTTTGACACAGTAGAGAGTAATCCTATGAGGTAATAACATTGGTTGGATGCACTACATCAAAGAACCCCCATCATTTTAGAAATCAATAACCTCTTTTTTCTTCAAATATTCTTTGTCCTCCACCTTTGCAAATATTTGAAATAATTATTCTACCTATAGATACTCTTAATGTTTCTAGTATTATTTATTATTCCATTCTTTCATTATATATATATATGTAACAAGGATGAAACTATAATTCTATTGCATACTATAATATTCTTTAAAATGTTAACGATAATACCAAAACCTGAAAATAGGATTAAAAAATAAGTAACATGAGATGTTCATAAGGGCTGATAAGAAAGGCTTGCACGAGATGACTGACATTGAAAACCATCGGTGCAAAATATCTCAGCCTTTTGATGTCAAAAAAACAATCCACTAGATAATTCAGTGTGAAAAACAAGATATGCCATAGCTTGAGAGTAATTTACATGTGAGATTGATAAATAATACTATAGTTCACATTGGGTGATATGAATCATATTTCCAATAAAAATATGATACAACTTGGGCCAACAATATGCATCCAATAATGAGATTAAAAACTAAGTGCCAGAAAAAATAATATATTATCGTTTCCATAAACTAGAACATGACTCCTTTATGAAATATCATTGTATTACTATGATTAAGTATGCATCACTATAACTTCCATTAATATTAGCCACCTCCAAATATAAAATAGCTACTACGAGCGAAGGCATCTTTATATAAATGCCCCAAGAACTTGACTATCAATATCTCTCTCAATTATAACATGCACTTACAATGATTTTATTATTAGAAGGTACCTCAAACTTGGTTGATAGAGAGATGTGAACTAATAGATATTGGCCTCTTGTATCCATATGCAATGAAGTTGTTCAATAATAATTACCAGGTAGTATTGTTACTGCTACAAATAGGATGAAAAATAATAATAATATTACCATAGGCATAACAAAGCTCCGAATGGAGGTGATTTTTACAAATTCAAGGAACTATCAATGTTCAAATGATGCAGGGATTGCGAACTAGATTGTGGGAGGAAAAAATAACGGATCTCTATTAATTATAGAATTCTATGAGTAGGAAGGAATGTTGCTTGAATAAAGCTTTTATATCATGTTAGAGAGATTATAAGCCCATTATGAAGTTGGCCATATTTTAAAGGATCAAACCAGTAAACTATCTAACTACTAACTTCACCAATAAAGAACAATGCGACTGAACTAATATATTTAACAAGAACTTCCTATGAATTGGTATGATACAATGTTCATCTAAACCATCCTTATATAGGCATGGTTGATTAGGTAGGTACAACTTCCTTTACTAAAAATATAAAATGAGTAATGAAGCATAATAAATGTTTTAAGAAAGTATTAAATAATGTGCTCCTATCTATTTTCTAGAATGCCATCTAGGATAACTAACTTGAACTAATAGACAATATTAAATGATAGTTACAAAAGTAACTTATCACAACTAACTTATGCCAACTAAAGCCTAACTAAGATTCACGTATAAATGATGTTTAAATGTAACTTATATTTACACTATTAATACCCATGGCTAAATGTAACATAAAGTAGAGATGAAAATATCAAACATAAAAAAGACAAAGAAATCAGGTAGTTCACCAATTTTGACTACATCAAGAAGAAAAGTAGACTAACCATTTTTTTTCATTGATTTGTAAAAAAAATACATGTAAGTCTCATCAACAATCCTTTTTCTATAGAAATCTCACTATTGAAAATGAAGAGTAACATGATTGTGAAATACAAAAGAATAAAGAAATTGAAATGTTCTGACATATGGACTCCACAACCAAACTACCATTGCAATATGACATATATCATAAAAATGTTTGTATTTTATTATATCAACCCCTTTTAATTAATTATTTTTTTATTTTTTTATGTATATTATTTTACTTTTGAAAAGATCTAATTAAAAGTAAATATTAAATTAATAGATCCATGTATAAGAATACACTTTGAATAATTTTTTTGACATAATTATATGTATTTTACAATTAGAGTTGAAAATAAAAAATAAGTTTATAAATTTTACAATTAGAATTGAAAATTAAAAAAAATTAAAATTAGCAATGATTTGACAAGAAATAAAGGAGAAAAAATATTTTTGACAAAATTTCTTGTTACAATTTGTTTTAATGGTAAAAGTGTTGGATATTGCTAATGCATGGAGAGGTGATTGAGACATTTAATATGCCTTATCACTATCTGGACTGGATGCATGGATCTACTCCTCAGGGGGAGTGATCGTGAAAGAAAGTTTATTTGTGAAGGAAACCAAAGCCTCATGGAACCCTCTACCATTCTTGTCAAAGGGGTAGTGTTGCTATGAGAAAATCCCTTTTAATCTTTTCATAATTAGGTTTGTACTTAGAAACTCATAATTAGGTTTGTATCTGAAACTTCTCATTTATTCTTACATTGTTGCTTTCAATCATCTTCCTTAATCTCAGATTGAAACATTGGTTAAAAAGATTATGTATTTCTTCAAATACACTTGTGTTGCGAACAAGTGAGTTTTGAAGGTGGATTTGACCTTCTTTGGGTAGTGAGTGTTGGGCAGTAAGCCCTTGCTTTTGTTCTTGACTCCTAACAGGGCCTGTCCTCTAACAAGGAATATGTACTATAATGTTTCAATAATCTCCTAATAGGGCTATATCTTCTAACAAGGATAACTATACTCTCAGTACATCATTTGTGGGTGCTAATTCCCATCAGGGTTTTTACCTTTAACAGGGTTTCCCTGAGACCAAAATATTGTGTTATTGTGTTGGAATTCATTGTGTTCATTGGATCTGATATAGTGGTTCTTAGAGTTTAAAGTTTAATAATATGTCATACAACTGATTCACTACCCCCCTATCAGTTGGGATTTTCACATAGCAACACTCCCCCTTTGACAACAATGGAAAAGGGTTCCATTAGGCTTTATCTACCTTCACAGATAAAGTTTCTTTCATGATCACTCCCCGTGAGGAGTAGAGCCCTGCATCCAGTCCAGATAGTGATAAGGCTCTAAATACCTCTGGATGGATCTACCTATGCATCATTTAGTTCTGACTCGGAGGGGCCTGAACCCCTAACATACCTATGAGATATTCAAAGGTATCTTTCGGTAGTGGCTTTGTGAAGATGTCTGCAATTTGTTGTTTTGTACTAATGTATTCTAATTTGATTTCCTTTTTTGCCACCTTGTCTCTCAAGAAGTGATACTTGATGGAGATATTCTTGGTTTTAGAGTGCATCACTAGATTCTTTGACATATTCATTGTACTGGTGTTATCACAATGGATAACCATAGGCTCATCAAATTTTATTACAATGTCTATCAACATTTGTTTCATCCAAATAATCTGAGAGCGATTTATAGCAGCAGCAACATACTCTAATTCATTAGTAGATTGTGCTATACAATCTTGTTTCTTACCTAGCCAAGAAACCAACTTTTTCCCAAGAAAAATGCACCACCACTATAAGCATCACTATAAGCATGAATTTAAAAGCTATCATTTATGTCATACCATAAGCCATAGTCTATGGTTCCTCTTAGGTACCTTAGTATCCTTTTCAGAGCAGCTAGATGAGTTTCTTTGGGTTCTGCCTGATATCTAGCCACAATTTCTTGACAAAATTTCTTGTTACAAACCTAATTATGAAAATATTAAAAGGGATTTTCTCATAGCAACACTACCCCTTTGACAACAATGGCAAAATTTCTTGTTACAATTTGTTTAAATGGTAAAAGTGTTGGATATTGCTAATGCATGGAGAGGTGATTGAGAAATTTAATATGTTTAATCACTATTTTATAGAATAGGAACTCATACTATTGTCATTTGTGTTTTGTCATTGATGTCAAGATATATTTCTATGAGGGAATCTGACTAGTAATCACAGTGTATGAACACTATACAAATGTTTTAGATGCTGCAAAGATAGATGAGAGTACAAGAGGACGTTGTGATCTTATATCCAAGATCGCATCATGTAATGTTTCTTATTGGACAAGTTATAGATGCTTTGGTGAAGACTGGATGGTAACAGTGAGAATTGACATAGTTAGTCTCTGGGTTTCTGGTATATCTTTCTGAGGATTTGGATTCTAGGTATGAGAACTTGAAGGATGATAGAAAGGATATTGAAGGATGTTCATTGGTTAGTGCAAGGTACATAATGATTGGTGATGTTAGTTGTTGCGTGTATTCTAAAAGATGATCTATTTGGAAGCTGACTATAGAGATATAGCATGTGTGATGGATGATGAACTTGAATTAAGGATGTCAGTCCTTAATTATTGTAATGTAATCATTATATACTTGTTCTAGATACCATGTGTATCTTAGCAAGGGGTTATGTAATTATTTCTAATTAGGAAAGCCTTATGGGTCAACCTATTCATGAGAATTGTAATAAGGTATAAATGAAAGGTCTTTTCTTTTGAAAAGATATGGATGGATGCATGTGATATAAAGAGGTTCTGAAAGCTGCGAGCTTGTGTCTGCTATATGTAGAGAAAAGGTTTACTGGTGGACTTCATTGGAACTGATCAAGCAAAGATAGTTGCTAGAAAATAACTCAAATAATTGTGTATTTCTTCATATACACCTGTGTTGCGAACAAGTTAGTTCTGAAGGTGGATTTAACCATCTTTGCGTAGTGAGCCTTGGACGGTGAGCCCTCCCTTTTGTTCTTGACTCCTAATAGGGTTTGTCCTTTAACAAGGACTATGTAATGCAATGTTTCAATAAGCTCCTAACAGGGCTATATCTTCTAACAAGGATAACTATAGTCTCAGTACATCATTTGTGGGTGCTAATTCCCACTGGAGTTTTTACCTTTAACAGGGTTTCCCCAAGACCAAAGTATTGTGTTATTGTGTTGGTATTCATTGTGTTCATTGGATCTTATATAGTGGTGCTTAAAGTTTAAAGTTTAATAATATGTCATACAACTGATTCACCCCCCCTATCTCAGTTGTATTGTGGACTGTTATTCCTAACAAAAAGGTTGCTGACCTGTACTTTATATTAAATATGGAACCAAAATTTACAAAAAGAATCATATGTGTATAGTAAAATAAAAAACTTCTAAAAGGTATTACCTGGCCACATGCTAGAGCCATCCAAACTATATCTATCTATGAACTTGAAAATTCAAAATGGCTTCTAGTGATATACAATGGTAAGACCATCAAACACTTCAATATCTTATCAAATTGATCAAAACCTAAACATAAAGATGGAAGATACCATGAAATACAAGAGTTATCAGTGACTTCCTCTAGAGCTTGTTAAGATGGACCTGCCACCCCTTATTTATTTTCTTTGGATTCTACATTATCAGTAGGAGGAGCACTAACCAAAGCCTTTTCTACCTCATCCTTCATCTTGCCTTTTAAATCATGACCTACTATGTGTTGCCTACAAGTAATATGATGAACCAACAACCTATTCAGAGCCTAGAAGGTGGCTTTACAAGATTAAAAAAAGCTCATATGGAACTAAGACATATAATAGATGAAACTCTTTTGTCAAAAAGATTACAGTTACAATTATCTAGTACTTCTATTTTTATTATTTATTTTGTTTTATGAAATAAAATGACAAATGTCACTAAATCAAATTTATAGAAAAGAAATATAAAAATAGAAAATACATAGAAAGCAATATGTTGTGAGGAAGCCCCTCAATCACCCTTGAAGAGAGTAGGCAAACAACATACTATTGAGCATCCTATAATAAGAAAGTATATCAAAAATTCAATGAGGACTCCACCCAACCACCCTACAAAATACATTTGAAAATAAATTTGAGTACCATGCCAAAGTCCTCATGAGACTTGCAATGATTAATAATGATTATAGTTTATATAATTACAATATATGGAAAAAGGATGAATAGATCCAAGAAGAAGCCATAGGAACAACATGACAAGATCTAACAACAATATAAGAACTAATAAAATAAGAAAAAATGATCATGTATTCTTTCCAACTAGAATAGAACTAATCATCATCATCTTTAAGTGGATCTAAGTCTTTTACTATCCACCAAGATCTTTTACCGATTTTAAGAGGGGTTTTCAACTTTGGAGATGTGATAAAGGAGAGATCTTGAAATTTTTGTTATAATATGGCCAACCTATAATTTTCCTTGTGCTCTCTTATACTATGCTTCATCTTGATGATGGATCATATAATCTGATTCAAAATGTTGATGCAAAAATATTAAACACGATCAAATCTAGAAACTCTTGTAGATGATTATCATGGATTGCGGAAATCTCTTCGCTTTAACACACTCATTTTTACTACTATTAAACTATTCACATCATAAAATATTTATTTTGAATCCATATTCCCACAAGTATTATCTTATTTGAAAGTTTTTTCTAAAATTTTATTTGTCCTCTATTATTTTAAATTGAATTGTAATTTCAATATAAATGATTTAAAAAAAATTGTCATCCATATATTTAATCTTTGACTTTGATTTGATAGTTAGGATTTTCATAAAATTAGTAAAATATTATGTTTAGAAAAAAGCTATTGTTTAAATAAGTCCCTTTATAATACAAAAATGTTCACTTTGTGATTATAATTAAGTAGTTTGCGATCTATATTTTGTGAGTATTACTCAAGAAATTTTTATAAGAATTAATATCAAATAAATGTAAATAAAGTAAAGTATATTAGTTTTGTGATAAGAATAGAGTTATTTACAATACTAATATGTCACTTTATGATTATAATCAATTATTTTGTAATGAATTTGTAAATATTACCCAACAAAATTAAGAGTAGTTAATATGAATTAGATGTAAATAAATTGAATTTTTTTGAAGAAATAAATGTATGGTTATGTTAATAGGTTTACAAAATCTAAAAGACTAACAAATTTTTATTTTTTTTGGTTTGAGATATACAATTTTTAAAAGATATTATGTTATATAATAATGTGAATATTATTTGGCTTGATAAATAATCTAAACCTATTTTATCTTATTTGAGATATACATAACTTAAATAATATAATGTTTCCTTATAATTTTATTAAAAATAATTATTTTATTTATCTTTTTTTCTTCTTTTATTTCACACATACACATACACATACACATACACACACACATGCACACCTACACAACACACACACATATGCATACACACATTCACATGCACATGCAAACATACACACACACATACATAGACGCGCGCGTGCACACACACACACACACACGTGTAGACATGCATACATACATACATACATACATAAATACATGCATGCATGCATACATACAAATGAGCACATGATATTCAACTAAAATCTAGACACGATTAAACAAACAATTTATAAATAATATAATGACTAGTAAAAATATTGCACCAACTGTAATGGAATGTTTTCAACAAAGAAATATTGATTATAAAAATTAATTATATATTATGTTAAAAAAAATCATTGAAATATTGACACTCAAATTGAAAATAAAGAGCTACACCATACTTGAAATATTGTACACAATAACATGTTCATAGTAGATACACTATTCCACTTAACAGATAAATGTATTAAACATATCCCATCAGTCACATACATATATGTACTAAAATACAATTTAATATTAATCTTATACTTTTTATAATCATATAAACTTAATCTATTTTTTATATAATATAATTTTGTTCATATTCCAATCTGAAATTCAAGATCTTCTCGAACTCAATTTTTTCTTTAAAAACCTTTTGTATTTTTACTTAGATTCCAATGTCCAACTCACCCAATCTTTTATAAACCAAAGTCATCTTAAAATCGTATTGTATTTTTACTTAGATTCTAATGTCCAACTCACCCAATCTTTTATAAACCGAAGTCACCTAAATCTATTTTTTAGTGACTACATAAACAGTTTAAAGTACAATACTATTTTTTAACAGTAGAATGCCATAATGACCATCCAAAAAGATGATAAATGACTCGTACTTTTCTTGTTGCATAGCGAAGAAAGTAGTGCACCCACAACTTTTATTATTGGCATTTATCATAGAAAGTGCAAGCTGTGATGGTATTCCACTAAATAAAGTTCAAGATACGATAGTATTGTTTCAAATATTTGAATATTTTATTAAAAGTCGCTGCCTCTTATCCTAGACGGTGCATGTTATGATGGCATTCCACTCAAAAAAAAGTTATAAAAATAGAAGTGCCACCTACAAAGGCTGAAGTACAGTTTCAAATTGAGTCCTTCTAGATGAAATTGACGTGGATAAGATGCAGTGATGTGGAAATTTCAGTCCAGACAAAAATACATGAAGAAAATTATGGAATACTGTCAGATTAAATTAGATTTTAAAAAATCCACATTAATACACAATTTTGGATAGAATGATTTAAACTAATGGAATGTGATTATTGTTTCCACTGGTAAGGTGGGCTGGTGGCTTCTCCCCGATGTAATGGAAGAGTTTGCGTTTACAAATAAAGGCCTAGTTAATTTCTACTTCCCCGCTTATCCATAATATAATCTTGTTATAGTAATCAGTGATTTGTTCTTAGAAATTTGAGTGTTTTTTTTTTTAAATGGCTGATGCCTCGGCTGCTAGGCTTCGCTTCATGCTCGTCCTGCTGGGACTCGCATTATTAATTGAGAAGAGTGCTGAAGCATTGGAATTCGAATTCACTAATTCAGCGCAAGGAACCCCAGGTGGCGATCGATTCAATCAACAGGTCGGCAATGGCGGAGCTCTGGAAATCATGAACTCCTCCACCAGTTTTATCTGGAACACCTTCCGCCAGCAGTCACCTGCAAGTAGGAAGAAGGTGAGTAAAGTTACTCTGATTGTGGAAAGCATGAGCGGAATCGCGTATACGAATGGAGATGAAATCCACTTTAGCGAAGAGTATGTTGCAGACTACACCAAAGACGTGAAGGCAGAAATAAGAGGAGTTTTGTACCATGAGATGACACACGTGTGGCAGTGGGACGGCCATGGAAATGCCCCCGGTGGGCTCATCGAAGGCATTGTAGATTATGTGCGGCTCACTGCTGGGTTGGCACCTTCTCACTGGGTGAAGCCAGGCAGTGGAGACAAATGGGACCATGGCTACGAGGTTACTGCCTATTTCTTGCAGTATTGTGAGATTATTAAACCTGGTTTTGTTGCAAAGATGAACGCTAAGTTGGCTTCTGGATGGGACCTGCGATACTTTAGTGTTCTCACAGGCAAATCTGTTGATCAGCTCTGGAAGGACTACAAGGCTAAGTACTCATCTGCAACTTAACTGGTGGTTTTCTTTAATGGATACCACTCAGAATAAGTAAATTAAAATACCTATAACTGCTATGGCTGATTATGAATAATATAAGATCTACCAGTATAACGCTATTCTAGTTACTAGTGTAATATGTTAAGACAATACTTGAGCTGCTGGCTGATGTCCAGTAACTTTTTTGTCAGTAATTACAGAAGTGGGTTCGTCATTAAAGAAAATGATTGTAGTCCCGTTAGGGAAATTTTTGTGTTGATTGTGAAATATCAGTCATTGCCGATATACTAAATAGGGTATGCAGAGTACTTAAGTTGAAGTTGAGAGCTTTAACTTTGATCGGATATGTGTATGGCCAATCTTCAATTTTAATAGGTTGAAGTAAGTTTTCTGTTACTTTGTTTGGTTCTTGTTTATTGGTTTGTTAAAGGGGCTTTGAAGTGAATAATTTATAAGGTATAATACTTATTGAATATTATGTAAACTGGGTAGCAAGTTAAGTGGGTTCAATCTTGGAGGAAATTCTATAATTAAGCATGTTTAAGTTAGAGTAGTACTATAATGGGTGACCTCCTAGAAAGGTCCAAAGCTTCATCTTTATTGAATGTGACATGGTTAACTAAGTGTGGTCTCAGAAAACTCAGCGTCTGCTGTACCTAGATGCAATTAGTACTATGTGTAACATTTATTCCAATGAAAAATATGTTCTTGACAACAACTATTCATGAAACATGAGTCAATGTGTTTGACTCTAAAGCTACAGAGTTAAATCCTTATAGCAATTTCATAATTTGAGTTGCTATAGAAAATATCTCCTACTTATCAATTGATGAGATAAAAGGGACCCTACAATGAATGTTTTATACAAAAAAACCCTTGACAAAATTTTTGCAAATGGTATAGCAAGCTAACTGTGTTTAACCTTGGAGGAAACTTTACAGTTAAATGCACTTGAATTGGAGTATTATGTGGATGGGTGACCTCCTAGGAAGGCCAAATGCTTCACCATATAAAAATATTTTTAAATTTTATCATATTAAATGAAATTAAATCTCCATAGAAATATATAGTAACTTTTAGTGTGACATTGGATTATTTATTCTTCCTTCCACCATTCACTCTTTGCATTAGTTCTCAAAATAGAAATATAGAGGTATTTGAGGCAACTAATTTTTCCTGGTCTACTATAAATATTGCGGGTGAGGACAATAAATTGTATTTATCTATAATCATATTAGTTATTTACTTGTTTATTTAAATCTATATGAAACATTTTGAGGTTTATGTTGAGGTTGAAGTATGGAGGACAAAACTCATGTTTATAAAGTTAGAATTGAATCTTAATATTTTTTGGATGATCAAATTTACACAATGATGTAAACCCTTCACTTCATACTAAAATATTTTTTTTAGGAAGTGGAACAATGGTTTTGGGATCTAACCGGATTAAGGATAAAATTAAGAAGTTAGAACCATTTTATACTCGACACTATGATGTCACAAACTTGTGTGGTTATAATATAACATCTAAAGAGCTAAATAAGATTTCTAACATTTGTAATTGCTATTTTGTAACTAACTTTTTAAACATTGGTTCTCATATGTAATTATATTTTTCCTTTTACATAGTGTGTTTTAGTGTGGTTTATTCTTCTATAATTGTAACTTGAGGTATTCATCATGGGATGCAATTTTATAGCCCCCATTCCTTTTTTATTTCACCTTTGCAAATCTCCTCTAGAATATTTGAATTCTCATTGTTCGTTGAAGAGGTATCTCCAATTGAATCCAATATTGGAAATTAATCTATAATGCGAATTTTTCTTGATTCCTAGGACCCTTGTGCATTTGACTTTGTTTTTATCATTCTAATATTAAAATATAAGAAATCTATAATGAATATACCTTGGTCAGATTACTTAAATATTATTCCTTGTCAACCTATAAATTCTATATCAAATTCTATAGGTTGCATAAAATTTAAAAAATTCCTTTTGTAGGAAATTCCAATCACTTTTACTAATTTTGTACGGTTACAAAGTTTAAATGGATTACTAGTCTTATTTTAGCTACACTACCTATTCTTTGGGCAATTTTGGTTAAAGGAAATGAGGCCAATTGTGTTGTGGGAATATAAACAATTTTAAAAATGACCTTGTTCTTTGGCCAATTTTGTTTAAAGGAAATATGACCAATGATGTTGAGTGAATGAAGGGTTTCATCTAGTTTTATCTAATTTTTGACTAAATCTTGAGACAAGGGCTCAATTTCTATTGGTAGAGTCTCCTTTACTATCTCCATGGATACCATTGTTGTAGTTATTGGACAAGTTGTAGAAGGTAAAAAAACTTCCTATAAATTCTAAGGGTCATGTTACAAGATTGATTTCAAAAATTTCTTGGTCCTAGGGAAAATATTTTTTAGCTTCAAATGGGTTCAAGAGAGAAGACTTGCCTAAGAAATGAAAGGATGTCACACTTGTCCTCATAAAATACATCATGCTTGAAGGTATATATAATTATTTTCATTCTTGAATATGTTTCCTACATTAAATCATTTATACCATGGGATTAAGATAAAATTTCTATTAAATTGTAAATTTTCACCCATTTCCTAGTCCATACCTATCACTAAGGTGAAGGGAGGGCTTCTCATGAAGCCATTTCACTTCCACGGTTATCCCTAAGGTGAGGGGAGGGGTTCCCCAACATAATGAAATCATCATTATATTATAAAATTTTCATTTAGCCCTTTCTGCTGGCTTGATCCCTAATCCCTCCTACTAAGTGAATCCCAATCACTATGTTGAACTCTCTATTCTAATTTTTTTTAAAGGTGTCTATACCATGATTATAATTTTTTTGATGTGGTATATGATCTATCTATTAGGATTGATAATTGGGATAGCATTGAGGAGTAGGTTAGAGAGATATATGATTTGGTGCCCTCTAAGGAGGAAAATTGAAATTCTATTTTCCATTAACACTAATATAAAACAACCAGAAATACCTTAAGAGGAAGGTAAAAGATATTGTGGATTAAAGAAAGGACATGATGGGAAACACCTTTGGCTCTCTTCAAATTCTCTAAGATGAACTTGAAAACAAGAGTGCAAAAGGAAAGAAAAAGGAGAGGATGACTACTTCACCATCCAAGATTCATGTTGTGGTGGACCCTTATTAGGGGAAGTAGAAAAAGATAAACCCTAAATATTCTTGAGGAGTGCAACTAATATTAAAAGGAGGTTAAGTACCCTTCCACTTAGTTTCTTTTTTGTGTTTTTCCACCTTCATTCTTTATGTCTTTGTTCCTTGCTACTAGATTTTTATGCTCATTAATTATCAAGTCCTTTTGTGAGTGGTCTCACTTCTTGCGATTCCCTATATTTTCTTCCTTTCAACTTGATGTAAGGGTTCAGCCCTCCTGTAGATTAATCTAATCATAAATAATCTACCTCTTACACTAAAAGGTAGTCTGCATATAAGTTTTTTAAAGTTAATTATATCCTTTACTTTTTCTATTTGTAATTTATTTCTTCTTTATGTAATATTTTAATAATCATCTAGACCTCAATCATTTGTCCCATTATCTTGAACTCTCATCCTTTTATATATCTCCATATTCTTCCAATTACTCCATGTTAAATAAAAATAAATACACTTGCAGAGTTTTGACAAAATTTCATCTTTTATTTCTACCTCTAGACACATAGACCATGTTTTTAGATTGTGAGAATTAGCTATGAAAATAGTGAAAACTCAATATCGATATATGATAAATCTTAAGTATTTATACAAAGTGTTGAATATATATGTTTATTAGTATATTGTTTGGTTGTCATTGATTTTAAATGTTGTGGCTCAAAGGTGTTGGAAGTATTTTCTCTAGCACTATGATCCAAAGGTTTTTGTCGAAGACATGTTTTGACATATCTATGATAATGAGAAGATGGTGTTTATTAGTGCTTTAGTGTTATATTATCATCTCTAGAAATAAGTATTCTCCAGATGTTTATGAGTCAATGACAAAGATATACATTTACATATAACATATTTATAGTTGAAGTGTTGGACTACAACTGATTTGGAATCTGATTGAAGAATCTGTGATTGCAAGATCATTGATGAGTTGATGATTAGATATGTAATATGATTAAATCAGTATTATGTTGTCATTGATGTCAACTAGTTTGACAACACTTATCTTGTAAGTTACTATACTGAGACATCTAAAGAAAGGTGAAAGAGATGAAGAACAAAGAAATCTACATGAGGAAAGATGTACATGACAGATGAGGATAAGGAACACATTGAGCAACTTGCTGATGAGTCTATGACTTGATGATATTGACTTTATTATGTTGCATTCATCTATGGTGAAGTATCGAGCTGAAAGACACAGAGGAGTGTTGTCGGTAAATGAAGCATTTCTAGTATACACCGACAGAGTGTAGTGTATACTGATCGCAGTATTAATCGAGCAGTATTCACCGACGCATTTCTTTGTTAACCGAGTAGAACAAAATGTATTAAATGATTAGGTTAGCCGATAAGATTGATGAGCTGGAAAGAGTATAACATCGAGGTAACAGATAATGTTTGTTACACAGATCGACGACTGACAAAATTCAGGGAGGATCTAAGGGAAAAGATTGAAATGTCTTATTGACACAAGTACCAAGAGAGTTTGAAGAGGCAAAATATGATGGTGGAGGAGAAAATGATTTACTCATCTATATAAGAGAATAGTTTTTCTTTATGAATATGCCGAAAGAAGAAGAAGCTACAGGATTATCGCATGAACAAGGATTTCATGTATTCTGATCATACTGGTTAGTAAGAACCGAGCTACAGAAAAATTATCGAGCTACAAAGAGAAATTAACGATGGATAGTAAGTTGATACAATATTGAATCTGAAGTGAATTATTGATCAAAAGGATTTGTATGGACTAAATATTGATCTGTAATCTGCAAATTGAAGTTGTATTAAGGCAGGTCATTTACTGTGCTAGAACATTGATGATACAGAAGAATGTTGCTCAAACATATTGGAGGGAAGCTGTCAGTATAGCTGTGTATGTTCTTAACCAAGTACAACTAAAGAAGGACTCCAATCGAACACCTTATGAACTGTGGTTTGGACACAAACCTACTGTAAGTTATTTCAAAAATTTTGGAAGTAAATGCTTTATTTTGAACGATGAGAGAAATGGAAAATTTGATTCTAAAGGAGATGAAGGAATATTTCTGGGATATTCCACTTCAAGTAAAGCATACAAATGTTTGAATAAGGTTACAAATAAGATAGTTGAAAGTACTAATGTTCGTGTTGATAAGTTTGATGACAAGTACATAGAGGATAGTACAAAGGAACCAAAAGACTACAATAGATTCACTTATATTGAATATCTAGAGTATCTACCAACACCGCAGACTGTGTCAACCAGTCAGCAAGGAAACAATGCAGGACAATAGGCAACACAAACCGATGAACATGAAGAAGCTGTCAAGCAAGAAAATGACCCTAAGCAAGATGAACAAGAAAGGAAAAATCAAGTTTTGGCTAGTTTTTTCAGAAGACATCATCCTGAGACACAAATCATTGGAGACAGACATGCCAAAATGCAAACTAGAAGCAAAACAAGACAAGGTACATGTCTAATTTGTGAATTTGAACCTAAAATTGTGAAAGTTGCATTAGAGAATGAAGAATGGGTTAATGCAAAGGAGAAAATAGAGAAAATAGAAAAGAAAAAAACCTGGTTCTTAGTACCCCAACCAAAAGATAAAAATGTTATCGGTACTAAGTGGATATACAGGAATAAATTGAATGAAAATGGTGAAGTCACAAGAAATAAAGCTAGATTAGTATGCAAGGGATATGCATAAGAAGAAGGCATTGACTATGGTGAAATATTTGCACCTGTTGCTAGATTAGAAGGAGTTAGAATGCTACTTGCATATGCTGCACACAAGAAATTCAAAGTCTATCAAATGGATGTGAAGTCAACATTTTTGAATGGTATACTTGAAGAAGAGGTCTACATTGAACAACTTGAAGGATTTGTTGATCCTGACAATAAAGACATGGTATGTAGACTACATAAAGCATTATATGGATTGAAGCAAGCATCAAGAGCATGGTATGAAAGACTGCATGCTTACTTGTTAAGTATTGGATTTGTAAGAACAAGTAAAAATAGAAATCTGTATGTGAAAGGTGATACTGATGATACTATTATCATTGCTGAAATATTTGTTGATGACATTATTTTTGGAGGTTCGGATATTGTATGCAAGGCATTTGCTGATGAAATGCAAAAGAAATTTGAAATGTCTATGTTCGGAGAGATTAAGTTCTTTCTTGGATTACAAGTGATTCAGCAGAGTGATGGGATATTCATCACACAATTTCTAAATACATAAAGGAAGTACTGAAGACATTTGGCATCGAAGATGCTAAACCTATAGGAACACCGATGGCTACTAGATGCAAATTGACAAAGGAGGATGAAACTACCGAGGTAAACTAGACACTCTACTGATCCATGATTGGTAAGTTAATGTATGTAGTTCACAGTAGACTAGATATAGCAAATGTTGTGGGAATTATTGCAAGATTTTCTGCTAATCCTAGAGAATCACACATGATAGTTACAAAAGGGATCTTAAGATACTTGAAGAAAATAGAGAATTTTGGATTATGGTATCCTAAGAAAGGGAAGTTTGAACTGAAAGTTTACACCGATGCTGATTGGGCTGGAAATGTGGATGATAGAAAAAGCACCACTAGAGGAGCATTTTTTCTATGGTGAAAGACTTGTAACTTGGACAAGTAAAAAGTAGGCTTGTATTTCTCAGTCTACAGCTAAAGCAGAATATGTTGCGCTACTACTAACTGTTCAAACACTGCCTATATCAAACAAGTGTTGGAAGGAATGAATGAGATAATCACTGATCCGGTGATTATATACTGTGAGAACACTAGTGCTATTAATATTTCAAAGAATCCTATGATGCACTTTAAGACAAAGCATATATCTATTAAGTATCATTACTTAAGAGAACAAGTGCAAGAGAAGCAAGTAAAGTTAGAATTTGTTACATCCAAAGAACAACTTGCAGATATTTTTACAAAGCCCCTACCGAAAGACACATTTGAATACTTAAGGACTAGACTTGGGGTCTGTCCCCTGTCTATCGGTCACTAAGGTGATCTGGTTGTTGCATCAACCTACTTTTATCAGAAGATCATTCATGTTGATGTAGCATAGTTCACACTTTGAATCATGTTCAAGGTTGTGATTAAGTTTGAGAACTTGACCCGATTGGAATACTAGTATTCAGAGATACAGAGGAAGACATGATTGTTTGTTTATTTGTTTCTTTGGCATTACTGTCAAATGGAGAGATATACAATATGAAATGACAAGGGAAGACATAAAAAAGATATGAAACAGACAAGCACCGATGAGAATTATCTAAGGGAGAGACAATGAGAGAGAGTATTGAAGATCAGTTACAGAGAATAGAAGCAAGAATAGGAGAAATGAAAAGATCACAACTATAGAATGGTAAAGCTATATTATTTAATGCTGGTTTAGTAACATAGTGATTAAACATATTAAGTCTATTTAACTTACAACATTTGTTCACAAAGTTGTAGAATGTATGTTTGGTATGTGTATGGTACATTTCATATTACTTGAGTTGCCATCAATGCCAAAGGGAGAGATTGTTGGACTACAACTGATATGGAATCTGATTGAAGAATCTGTGATTGCAAGATCACTGAGGAGTTGCTGGTTAGATATGTAATATGATTAAATTAGTATTATGTTGTCATTGATGTCAACTAGTTTGACAACACTTATCTTGTAAGTTACTATACCGAGACATCCAAAGAAAGGTGAAAGAGATGAAGAATAGAGAAATCTACATGAGGAAAGATGTACATGACAAATGAGGATAAGGAACACATTGAGTAACTTGCTGATGAGTCTATGACTTGATGATATTGACTTTATTATGTTGCATTCATCTATGATGAAGTATAGAGCTGAAATACACAAAGCAGTGTTGTCAGTAAATGAAGCATTTCTAGTATACACCGACGGAGTGTAGTGTATACTGATCACAGTATTAACCAAGTAGTATTCACTGAAGCATTTCTTTGTTAACCGAGTAGAATAGAATGTATTAAATGATTAGGTTAGCTGATAAGATTGATGAGCTGGCAAGAGTATAACATCGAGGTAACAGATAATGTTTTCTACACAGATCGACGACTGACAAAATTCAAGGAAGATCTAATGGAAAAGATTGAAATGTGTTATTGACACAAGTACCGAGAGAGTTTGAAGCAGCAAAATCTATGAATGAGATTAAGCAGCAAAATCTAATGGTGGAGAAGAAAACAATTTACTCATCTATATAAGAGAACAATTTTTCTTTATGAAAATGCTAGAAGAAGAAGAAGCTATAGGAATATCGAATGAATAAGGATTTCACGTATTCTGATCATACTGGTTAGTAAGAACCGAGCTACAGAACAATTACCGAGCTACAAAGAGCAATTACCTACAGATAGTAAGTTGATACAGTATTGAATCTGAAGTGAATTATTGATCAGAAGGATTTTTATGGACTAAATATTGATCTGTAATCTGCAAATTTAAGTTGTATTAAGGCAGGTCATTTACTGTTACATATTTAACCATTGTATATAGTCAAATCTCTTAACCGAGTGGACTCTAAAAGTCTTATGATGTATCATTCATAGAATGAACATTGTTATCATGTCAACCCCATAGTGAATGCTAGTTGGATGATAACTTCTAGTCTAAAATCATCTAATAAGGTCACACCTTACAATGTGTTTTTAACCTTTAATAGGGTTGGCTCTTAACCGACCTCCCTTCAGAAGAGTGAACAATTTTGGGTTGCCGGTCCCAGGTGGTTTCTCCCTTTACAAGATTTCCACGTTAAATCTCTTGTGTTATGTGTTGATTGTGATATTTTTTGTTATCATTCTTTACATGTTACATGTTAGATTTGATCGGTAATCTATTTTATCGTTAGACTAGTAATCGGTAAAAGCACAGATAGTGAAAGTATTTAGTGTTCATCGATGAGTAGAAATTGAAGAAATTGTTTTGAATTATACATTTTGGTTTGGGACACTAGATAACTGATTCACCCCCCTCTTAGTTATTCTAACTTGAAGATGATAGTGCTATAATTGTTCTTACAATTGTTCTTTCTAGAAGGTTTTTTTCTCTCAAATTCAAGGTTGAAGATATATAGATGTGATTTGAATTGTAATTTTTGGTCTTGGTTTTGGTGTTTCAAAATTTGTTCTTTGTTTTCTAGAAAAAATGTCATTTAGTGTTGTAGTAAAGATCAATTCTTGGTTTGGTCCAAAAATGTGTTATGGTGGCTTCTAATGTGGAGTGTGGACACCTAGAAAGTAATATAGTTTCTAACATGGCATGTGGATGTCACCATGATGTGTGGAGGTTTGGATAACATTGTCAAGTTAGTGGTCCTTTAGTTCATGTCTTTCTATGCATTTGATATGGCTATGCAAGTTGTTCCAGTAATTGTGGATCCAGCATCAGGCCACATGTAGCATGTTGATGGTCCCTCTCTCTCCAGGAGTGGATCATGCTTCAAATTTTTTATCAAAGTATTGCATTTAATTTCTTTCTCTTAACTAGATGGGTTCTTTCTATGTGTGACATATGTATTTAATGTTTATCTATTATGAAATTGGGTTCATGTTAAGTATAATTTATGTTTTGGTTTGAATGCTATTGACATGAGACATTATTATTATTTGTTGTTACCACATCGATGACTAGTAACTTAATTGTAATATTAATTTTCCATGCTTGACCTTGATCTAATCCCAAATGATCTATCTTGTCGATAAGCATAGTGCGTTCTTTAGAAAATTTTAATAGTTTGAAAGAACGTGAAGAGAAAGAAAGTGAAGATATATATGCAGAGTTTTAGAATAATAGAACTTAGTTTTTTGAGGTCTCTATTTTTTAATAATGAAAGAGAAGAAAAGGTATGACCAACCTTGTTGTAATCCCCAATGCTATAGCTTATATATATGCATGGTGTGTGCTTTAACAAAGT
The DNA here is from genome assembly GCA_027943335.1 of Chamaecyparis obtusa. Lineage (NCBI taxonomy): Eukaryota > Viridiplantae > Streptophyta > Pinopsida > Cupressales > Cupressaceae > Chamaecyparis > Chamaecyparis obtusa. The sequence continues at coordinate 10,954 of BSBK01013010.1, read as the reverse complement.
TGAATAGTTTGGAAGAATATGAAGAGAAATAAAGTGAAGATATATATGCATAGTTTCAAAAGAGAAGAGTTTAGTTCTTGAGGTTGCTATTTTGTGATAATGATAGATAAAAAGGAAGTAATAGTGTTTTATTAAGGTTGAGAGTGTTGTACAGGTGAGATGCATTATCAAGATAATTTCTCTTTATCTATTGTGAATATTTATGTGTACCTTGTCCCTAGGACAACGAGTCTTGGGTGTGTAAGTTATTTATTATATCTTGCTACTTTGACAATGAGGCTTTGTTTACAAGTCTGGTGCAGTGAGCTCATATATATGTATTAATTATTGTGTTGTCAATGAGCCTTTTTTTACCAATTTAGATAACTGAGATCCTACTATCTTATTTAATTAGAACTATATATCAGTGAATTATCTTTATAGGCAAGTGTTCACCATAGTTTTTACCTATTTACATTTTTCACATATAAAATATTGGTGTTCATGTATTTTTAGCTCTATTCACTACTCTATTAATTTTACATGTGGTGAATATTGTAGTTAGTTGTTTACTCAAGTGTGATTTTTGTTTATGTCGATTCACCCCCACTCTCATCATCTAGAGCATGTTCAACAATTGGTATCAAGAAAGCTTCCTCTTGAATAAGGTTTACCACTTGACATTGTGTTGGATTAGCTATGGAAATGTGACTACTGAGAGGGGAGGGGTGAATTAGTACTTTAAAGGGTAAGTGGAAGAAGTTGGGTGCCAATTCAACCGAAGTCTTATATAATTAGAAGATGCCACTCGAAACAGGCACCCATTTTCAAAAAATAGGCACTCGATTTAGGTTTGGGTGCCCGATCCAAAATTCAAAAAATGGGCACTTGATCTAGGTTTGGGTGCTCGATCTGATTGTTTTTTATAGAAACAGGTGTATGCACCCTAAAATGGTCGCCTAGACTTTGGGTCCCCATTCATCAATTTATCAATTTTCTAAATCAATGCTTTGCAATATTTTTAATTCAGATCAATTTCCTTGATCAAATCATAATTAATTCAATTATTTTAATATTTCCTAAGGTTTGATCATTTTATCCTAAGTTTTATTTAATTAAGAGAACATGCTCCATTTTAATTAAATAAAAAAATATTTTAATTAAATAATAAAAGCACTTTATCCTAAGCCACATTTAATTAAAAGAACAAATATGTTTTAAATAAATAAAAAATCTTTTAATTAAATAACAGAAACCACTTTTCTATAAATAATAAATAAATAATAAAATAAAAATAAAAAGAAAAGTGCACTTTCCTATGAGATAGAATCTTTTGACTTTTTGAGAAAGGTTTTTACCTCTTAATCTCTTCCACACATCTTTTTGCCTCTTAACCATGTCCATTGATTTTGCCTCTTGAGAATCTTGAGCACATGGATCAACCAAGATTTAATCTCCATCATTGCTCATTTCTTTTTGCCTCTTAATCTTGACCGTCCATTCATTTCTAAAATCCTTTATAAGGAGCCCTCTTCTCATTTTATGCATGGAGATTTTAGAGATCAAGATTTATGTTATTGTTATGCAGGTTTGAAGAGCGATTTTGGAGAAGAATTTTGTTGGCATAATACATTATAGTAGGTACTTTGTAACTGTTGTAATTGTCCAACTACATGACAGTTAGCGAGCGTAACCATCCAGCATTGTATAAAACTCCTTAATATTATGGAATAAACATTGAATGTTTGTCCGCTCTCTTTCATTTGGTATCAGAGTGATGAGGACATACATGTATTATTTTGGATGATAGGAATTCGATTCTCCATTTGTAGATGATGCTATAGAAGATGACAGTGATCCTCTATTCCACGACAGTGATCCTCTATTCCACATAGTGAAGACAGTGATGTGTGTGATGTGCTAAAACTTCTTTACCAGCTGTGATGGAAGCCGTAAGGAATGGTAAATATTTTAGTTTGAAGGTAACCAAGTATTGTCGAGGAAGTGTTGGCCACCAACACAATTTGATGCTGCCTTTGTAATTGCATTTTGAGCGCAACAGTACCAGTTTGTTTTGCATTGCAGTGGTGTTTTACTGCAATAGTTTTCAAGTAGTGTGTGGTGTTGATAGAATGGAAACAATTTTAAGGTGGACCTGAATGTTGGTGTGTGAAGAAATGAACAACTGGCAGACACGTTATTCTCTGCAATGCATGAAAATAGTGAGTGAAGTATGCATCAATTCCCTTTCATCAAATAAAGCCACCATTTGCACCAAGAATTTTCTGAAGTAGGTAAGTTTCTCCTTGGAAAAGAATTTGAGATTAGATATTGAGGACTTCAATGATAAAAAAATTAATGTTTACTCATCATTAGTCATGTACATGCATTTCTTCACACATCTTTGAATGTGTATGATTGTTCATGTCGTCATTGTAGAGAAATGAGTTCAAAGAGAAGTCTCCAACTTCTTTTAGGTGAGCATACATGCATTTAAAATTGTTCATCAAGATTGTATTGGTTTGAAATGGAGATTCCATTAGATAAATACTCTGGTTTCAATTGTCAAAAAAATGAGAATAAAAATACAAATGCTATTGATGAATAAAAACCTATGGAGCATAGTAAGCGGAAAAGAAAACCCACCTATAGATGCAAATAAACTGTTGGAGTGGAACGGTAGAGATGATAAAGCCAAGGCTATTATTGGTCTTGCTCTTGTAGATTCTAAACTTCATGATGTCGATCTAGATAACACTTCTGCAGAGATTTAGGATAATCTAAACAAGTTGTTTGGAGCAAAAGCTGTTAATGCAAAGTTTTCTCTTAAAATTTAAATGTTTTGATTCAAAATGGAAAATGGGATCACAATGTCCAATCATATCAGTAATTTAAGGTCTCTTATTAGACAACTTGCAGAAGTTAAGGCTCTTGTTGATGATGATGATGCTAAGGCCATCCTATTAAATAGCTTATCTTCCAAATATAGTAATGTTGTCTTTACACTAAGTCAACTCACTTCACAGACTCTAGAGGATATGATTTCAGCCCTTCTAGCAGAAGAAAATAGGACAAAGGAAGTTATAGAAGAAGCTCATCAAATATATCAGGCATTATACTCACAAAGTACTAAAAAATTCTCAAATAACAATAGAACAGACAATAAATGTTTTTACTGTAAGAAAAAGGGGCATACAACATGGATTTGTAGAACCAGAGCTAGTGATGCTCTTATAGGAAAACTAAAAGAACAATCTAAAGAAAGCAATGTTGCGTGCATTGAAGATGAGGATACATCAGATGATGGAGAGGTTGTTAAAATTTTTTAGTCTGCCATTAATCACAATATTATTCTTTAAACCCTCGTATTTGGAGGTTGGTGGCATCGAAGGATGGAGGAATTTCTATCATCTCAAGTTAGCTTCTCGCTTTGAGATGGTGTTATGCATGAGAAGCATTTTTGGCTTTCTACTTTTGTTTTGCTTCCTAATGCTAACAAATTTGAAGAATGTATGTCTTGTGAGGACTCATTTTGGAGACAGGTTTAAGATTTGGTAGTGCGATCAATATGGATTGCTACCAAGCGAGCTTCAGAGTATATGATCAATAATTATACTCTGTCATAGTCACTAGACAATGATAGAGATCTATCACATCTCTTAGGGATCATTGTTGAATAATTCAAGACTGTGATTCGAGAGTTTGGGACTGGGAGCTTAGGAACACAACTTGAAGCTACACCTTTTCGAGGGTCACAAGACAGCTTGATGGAGCCTTTCATGATTTAGGATTTGCAACTTCAAAAAGAAGATCTTCTCAATACATGTATTCATATTATGTAATCAACATGTTTTGTTATGTAAGCCTTGAGGGGGGGATCCCTAGGGTAAATAGTTTTTGATATGTTTAGGATCAATGTATTAAGGGGGGGAATGTTGGTGTAATACATTATAACGGGTACTTTGTAACTATTGTAATTTTCCAACTACATGATAGTTAGCAATCGTAAGTGTCCAACATTGTATAAAACTCCTTAATATTATCAAATAAACATTGAATGTTTGTCTGCTCTCTTTCAAATTTGAGCACTTGAGCTTGAACATTGAAACTTCTCTTTTCTTGTCTTCTTCTCTCATGCCTCCATGGAAATCCATTTAGATTACTTTTTCACTTGCATATTAGATTAGATTCATATTTCCTTTTATAGAATAATCTTGCATAATCATTTTCTTTCATAGATTAGTTTTCTTTCATGCATTGCTAGCATATAGAATAGTTTCCATTTTCATTTTCATGCATACTTGATGATCATGGAGATTAGCATTCTTTCTTTTCTTCTTTGAATCTATCATTTTATGGTGTACTTGCATAGACACAAACTAGGTCTAAACTGAGGGCCTCCATCATAAACCCTTGCACTCCATGAATAGAGAGCTGTGATTCGCCATTTGAGACCTCATTCTTGAGAAATCTTGGATATAATGACTCATAGAAGTGTGTCAACATTTTAGCACATATTTTTGGTGCCCACCATGGGGCAACCCACCGTTAAATGCTTGTTTTTCTTATTTTTTGGAGCTAACCCCCTTGTGCAGATTTCCTTGGAGACTAAAACCCTAGATTTTCAAAGATTTGATCATATCTCCCAAACGGGTTGGATTTTTCATCTAAAATTCTTTTTTCAAGTTGGCGACATATCAGAGAAGCTTCAATAAAAAAATTCAGAATTTTTAATGCATTTTGAATTTTTTATAATTTTTTCTTTATTTTTCATAGAAAATTAATTTTTAGCTCAAATCAGCATATTTTTTGGAAATTTTTACATTTTTAGAAAGATATTTAAATTTCATAGGGGTTGATTCTTTCCATTTTAAATTTGGATGCAATATCATAGCTCAAATAATCAATTTACAAAAACTGGTATGTTTTGGTAAAATGGGTCTTTAGGGCACAAATGAAGAGATTTTTCTAAAAAAATTATATTTTTGGAAAGATCTCTATTTTTTAGTAGGGGTCTTTGTTTTGCATTTCTATTTTTGTGGCCAAAATCATATCAAAAAATCAAATCTTGTTGACTAGGTCAAATGCAAAACAAAATAAAAAATTGTGATGAGTATGCACTTATTTTTCATGGTTCAATACATGATATGAGTTGTCATTTAGATTATTTGCTAGATATTATTGCTCCTAACAATTGATTTTCAAATCTAGCCCTAGGGTTTGCATAAGTTGGATATCCATTGCATATCTTGTTTTCTTGTTGGAGAGTTTGTAGCTTGCTTTCACAAAAAGATCAACAAAAATAAAAATAAGGTAAAATATATTAAGTGCATTGCTTTGGACTTGAGGTATTTTGTTGCATCTCTATAAAATTTAGATTTTGGGAATAAAATGAATCTCTCATATGTTTGGCTTGAGTTTTTATTGCTTTCATAGACCACACTTCAATTTTGCTATGAAGGAGACAATGAATCTAGATTTGCTTTCTTGCATATATGTCTCACATAGTAATTAGGCCCTATGAACACTAGTTGTGGCGTTCTTGAGAGAGTGGGCTTCATTCGGTTCTTTTTCATACGAAGCTCTTCTCAAAGAGAGATCCCCTTCTAGGTAGGGAATGAATTTATTATTATCTCATGGTCGTACTTGGTTTAGTCCTCAACTTTGATCGCTACATTCTCGCTTGGACCCATTTAGAGAGATCGGTAGACATTGTTGTTGACATATGAAACTTGGTGAGCTGATTTCAATTTTAGCATGTTAAAGAATTTATTTTCTATGTTTGGGTGAAGTGAACAGGCTAGAGGATTATGCTCTATTCCCTTTTTGGGTAGCATCAGAAACTCAAATCCTTGAATCTAAACTAAGTCTCCATGTGGTCCTTTTTGTGAGTCACCTTTTTAGAGAGGGTTAACCGTAGTGGACATTCCCTTTATTAGGTCAACCATGTGGATGGAACCTCAAGCGGTAATAGCTATTTTCATCATGGTAGCAACAACTGCTATATAAATGTCCTTGTGGAAGAAATATCTTTGGGTGTAGTTTCTTGTTGGGTTGTCAGATCTCCTCAGCATCTCCAATTGATTAAATTCTCAGAATGTGTCAAAACCCCAGTGTGCCTAGATTGGATTTCACCCTCTTTAGATTGAAAAAGTTGTAGAGTTGACCATTACTATGAACCATAGTGCAACCAAAATTTTCTTTATAGGACTATGTGTATGACTAAAAAACATTTTGAGAACATACACAAATAGCATCTTTACAGACTAGAATACTACGTTACTATTCTTGTTCATGTGCAAAGTTTCTTTGTCCCTTGCTCATTGTTTGAAGACAATTGTTTGCTTGAACTCCCTGATTGGTGTCTTTCATGCCTGATTAGTGATAAAAATCTATTAATACATCTAGTTGGTTACATTAAGCAAATAAATCTAAGTTCTCGAGTGATAAAAACTTCAAAGATCTCCCCAAAAGTGCTATGACATGTTGCTAAACATCCAAATGAACTTAAATGGTATCAAGTTGCACAAAATGACTCTTGGTCTTCTTTCTTCCACATCTCCCATGTCATCCTAGTCTCCCATTTTCATCCTTTCTCTTCTTCCTTCACGCTTCTTCCTCTTCTTCATAAATTCTTCACGTCTTCTTGATTGTTTTCCTCTTATTATCTAATCTACTTCTTCTATTCATCTCTTCTATCACTTCCATGCTTGATTCCTCCTCTTCCAGAACCATGAATTTCAACTATCTTGTTATGGAACCTCTCTTGAAAATAGATGATCTCGAACTCATTGCTCAATTCGAAGAGTATTATTCCTCCAAAAATCACATGGGTAATAAATTTATGACAAAAATAAAATAAAAATTGATTGAATCATATGCATGATCTTGTCATGACCTCCTTCTTCCAAACATTTTTCATCTTCTAAGTCTTCTCATTCTTCCTCATCTCCCAAGTCTTACCATGACTCTTCTAGATATTATTTTCATTCCTCATTATCCAAGTCTTCTTCCTCCACTATGTCTTCACTTTTCTCTTCTTCATGATCTCATTCCTCTTCTACTTCTCCCAAGAGTCTTACTTCTCTTCTCAAGACATACCATAATGAGAAAAGTGACAATCCTTGTGATACCTCTTCCACAAAGAGTGACACACCCATCTTTGATGACTATGATGATGCAAAATGTAGTGATACCTATGACACCTCTATTTCTAAGAGTCCTCCTAGTCATGTGCCCATGCTTACTAGAAATAGGTCGTCACATTGGATAGATCGTGATTATGATCCATATGATTCTAATTTTGAAAGAGACTTTGATGATTCTTTTGAACAATACCTAGATGATACATCTACTTCTATTGAGGAAGAGAAAGCTTTTCATGCTGATTGTAAATATAAATACTATAAGAATCTCTCCTCTAAGAACTCTCTTTTTGAAAATAAAGATTACACTCTCAAGAAAGATTATGTTAATGATAGACCTTTTTCTTGTGATGGTTCCCTTCCATCCCCTACTTCCTCCAATACCCATTCATTTCCTAAAGCTTCCAAGTCTTTCAAATCTTTCACAAATCCTTCATCACAACAAAGGTCCTAATACTTTTCATGCGGTTCCCTATAGTTGTCCTCAAGGGCTACCTCTTAAAGAAACTCAAGTTAACCTTCACTTGGCTACAAATAATTTCAATAATGTTAAACCTAAAGAGCCTAAGCCTTTATATGCTATAATGCCTACTTCAACTAGTCCTTCACCATCTCTTCCAAAGTCTTCTATACAATTCCAACATGCTTCCTTGTACTTAGAAGTGGCTCCATGTCAAGAGGACTCTACAAATGATAAAGAAAAAGAACATAAATAAAGATCAAGATCAAGAACCCTTCATGTCATGCAATCCTTTTCATGATGTCTCTTATCTATTTCATGGTTCTTTTGATTATGTAGGCCCTTTCTCATTCATTCCACCATGTCTTAAGTCTTCTCCTTAGCAAGATCAAGCTACTACTTATACTGTTCAGCTTATTGACATCAAAATAACCTTACTACACTTGCCCTTTCCAAAGATGATACTTCCATTAAGGTTATTAAAAATAGCGTTGTTACTTCCAATGTTAAGCCTATTAAAAATTAAGAGAAAAATTATACGCTTCTGCTATCCAAAGCTCCTTGTCAAGATCAAAGTCTTCCATCTTCTTGTTCTACCACTCCAAGTTCACTTCCACTTTCTACTCTTCCTAAGTCTTTTCAAGCTCCAAACAATCCTATCAAATAAGTTTCTCCTATTCAAGATGTTCATGATCCTATTGCAAATCCTAATGCTCACTCTAAAGATGCTAATGTCCTTAGTTGTCATATAGATATTGATGAACTTATTTATTATCTTTTTGTATCTTCCACATCCATCCTTGGACCTCCTCCACCAATACTAAGGGCTTCACATCTTCCTTCCATCTTGGGCCCTTATGTCCCTTCACTTTCCCTCTTAACTCTCCTAATTCATCATCCATCTTGGGTCCTTACGTCCCTCCATCTCCTATCTTTCCTCAAGATCAACATACATGCATACTCTTGAATCCTTTTCATCCACCCACCCATCTAAACTAGTCATATCCTCCTTCCACAAGTCCCAAGTCTTTTGGAGGTAACTTGAATGTTTGATATAAGAAAAAGAAGCAATACAAGATCCATCAAAAAAAGAAGATCACCATGTCTCCTCTAATTGACATGGAGACATAAAGTCAAAAGAGATATCTAAGAAGAAAACTATAAGACAAGTATGGTTCCAAAATCATCATTGAAGATATTCTCTCTAAATCATCAAAAAAAAAAGAAAAGCCTATGGCTATATGTATTCCAAAGTCTCTCTTGAAAGAGTCTGATGTTGAGGAACAAGTGAATTTGAAATTCAAGCTTCCAAAGGCTTCTACTTCATCTTCCTCCAAAAACATTCTTCCATTCCATGCGCTTAAACTACAACGTCTTCTATCCATTCACCATAATCCTTCACGTATTCCTTCATTCATGTTTCCTCCATCCTCTCGCCACCCTTAAGGTGTGTGTTGATGTTGATCTTGCCTTCCTTTACATCTACTCTTTCACAATCCTTCCATTCATTATCCTTCTACATTATATCCTTTTTCCTCATTTTCCTATTCCTCCTATCTTCCGACCTCACTCGCTTTACATAAAACCTTATCCTCATTTTTCTCTTCCATCTTCCTTTCCCTATCAGCATCTTTGAGCATATCATTTTGAGTTCTTAGCATATCATAGTTTATCCTTTCCAGGAGCATTATCTAAAAAGCTTTCTATGTGCTAAAAATGTTGTCACACTTCTATGAATCATTGCATGCAAGGAAACTTAAGAATGAGCCCTCACAAATCAATCCATAGCCTCTCTATGCATGAAGTTGCAAGATTTGTAAAATTACTCTCAGCCAAAGCTATGAACTCATGACCTTGCTAGTCAACCACACAATGAGAGATTCCAAATCAAAGACAAGGGCAACAATGCCAATATCTCTAATGAAATTCAAATGTATGCAATGCAATGCAAGTAAGCTAAGAATGAGAATGCAATCTAGTCTATGAAAATGAAAGTACAATGCAACTAATCTATGAAAGGAAAGAACAAATGTGACCAATCCCTCCTATTTAGACTATGTGAGATTAATATATTGCATAAAAGAAAATCTACACTAAGAATGCTATTATAATGCAACTATGAAAGCAAATATCAAATGAGATGCAACAAAGTCTTCAAAGCTTGGATTGCAAGAGTGTCTTCAAAAAGAGTTCCAAATGACCTAAAAAAACCTGCAGCATAATATTAGCATGAAAACTTAAGATGCAAATGAGGAAGAGAGCTCTTCTTTATAAGAAATGAGATGAAAATGGACCATTGAGATTAAGAGGCAAAAGACTTACTCAACGGTGGAGAAAAATAGAAGCTTGATCCTTGTGCACAAATATCCTCCAATAGAAAAATAGTTGACTTTAGTGTCCATATGAGACAAAAAGTATTTTTTCTCTTTTTATAAAATAAGAATAATGCTTTATTTGTGCAACATAGGATAAGAAGAAAAGTGGGGATTTTTTATTAAATAAAAAGGGAGGAAATTCCTTTTAATTAAATAAAGGCTTAGGATAAAGTGATTTTATTATTTAATTAAAAGAGATTTTTAATTAATTAAAAGGATCATGTTCTCTTAATTAAATAATATTTTTTATTTTTTCTCTTTTAAATTAAATAAGGCTCAAACCTTAGGAAATATTGAATTGATTATGATTTGATCAAGGAAATTGATATAATTGATAAAATGTTGATTTTTTGAAAATATTGATTTAGGGATTTGATAAATTGCTAAATGGGGGCCCAAAGTCTAGGTGACCATTTTAGGGTGTATACAATTTCCTTCTTCCAAAAAACAAAAAAACAAAAAATAGAAAATTCAAAAAGAAAACAAAAAAAAAAAAAAAATTGAAAATGTGCCTTGGTGGAAACTTGGAAACAAGCGTCTTGGTAGAAAAATTAAAGAGAAATAAATTCATCCTATGATGAAAACCACTCCCTTGTGGCACCTTGGCTATGTACCATGATGAAAACCTAGCAATCAGGCATCATTCGTAGTTCTTCTACATATTTCATCCATTCCATCTTCTCTATTTGATCTTGACAACGTTGACCTAGACATGAACATTTGGTTATCTTGTGAGCTATCTTACGATAATGTTTCTTTCATTCCATTCATGTGTATCCTTCATATTTATTTTCCTCCATTCATTCTAGCCTTTTGCTATCATTTTCCCCTTTGGTCTTGATCTAATAAAAAAGAGTAAAACACGATGCTATGAAGCCTCTTGATTGTTCTTGTTTTGTGTTGCATAGGGGTGAACTCACAATAACGGGTTATACTTTTTGGCTTGAACAGACACTGGATTTTATATTTTGAAAAAAACTTTATAGATTCAGATG
>BSBK01013009.1:0-29483 GCA_027943335.1 Chamaecyparis obtusa | reverse complement strand
TGTAATGAGTACTTTTGGAACATTATGTTTCTCAAAAATTAATTTAGGTGGATCTCGCCAAAATTAAAGTTATTACAAATCTTTAAGTACTTATTAAGAATAAAGATGCTAGACACAATTTGGCCATATAGGCTACTATAGGTAGTTCACCAAGGTTTTTAGTAAAATTACACCACCACTATTTGTCTTGCTAACTAGAGACTCAAAATTTGATTTGACTACAACATGCAAAGAGGATTTTCAAACAGTAACGAATTCCTTAACAAAGTGATAAAGGGTGCTCCCCTTAATACCACAAACACATAATAGAAACATAGAAAGAACAACAATTTGCAAGAACAGAAAATGGGCTTCTTATTATCTCCACAAGTGTGGAATTAAAAATTTAAGAATTACAACATGCAAAGCCACATGGGCATTTTCCTTACAATATTTTGTAGGACAAAGTCTCGAATCATTACCCAGAACTGCCCTAGACAACACTACGTGCCTTCCTTATATAAACAATTTTCCACTGCCCGAGAAGGTTCCACAAATTTAGCTATTAAGGTTGACTGCCCTTAGAATTATTTTATTTTATTTTTATTTTTACATTAGGGTCGGCTCAAAATAATTACAAATTTTATTTTTGGGTAGCCCTACTTCTGGAGCCCATAACTTTTTAACTGTAGTTCCATTTGGCTATTATAGCCACTTTTCAGAAATGACAAGACCTGATCTACAATAATTGGCTCGTGCAAGCTCCAGTCAGTTGGGGTTGATCGCGATCCAGAGCCTCTAAGGCCTTCAAAATTGAGCTCAAAGATTTTGTACCCAAAAACCTCAATAACTTCACCAATATAGATGATATGACAATGAAACTCAACTAGTGGGCTGATATGACTAAGATCAACCTCCATCTATGAAATCAGAACACTTTGAGCTCGTATGACCAACTTACTAAAAATAGTAAGTTTCCATAAATAACATCTCTCTACAAGATAACCCTTATTGAAAAGAAAGAAGAAATATTTTTGAGTGATGCAAGATTGTCCTTACACCCAGGATGCTCCTGCATTAGACACCCGGAGTAATGTGATAAGTGACCCTGTCACGTCTCAGGTGTGTAGAGGAAAACCAAAATGATTAATCTCCTCCCTTCTCAGCCATGATGAATCTTCTATAGGTCATCATTTCCATTTGACCAAATATTCTTCATATGTCGTGTTCCTTGTGCTTCTGCCAACATGACTATCCAGTATATCCTCAATCTCCTTTATAGCTGAAGTAGTTCCTAAAATACTCCATTGTGCTTCTGTGATCTCATCTTCAACACCCCCTTCATGATACTCTGTCAAATCTGAAATGTTAAATACTAGTAAAATTTTAAGCTCGGTAGGTAATTTTACTTCATAGGCATTTCCTGAATCATGCTTCTTCAGTACCTTACATGGCCCAAACTTCTTCATTTTCAGCTTGTTATATGTACCTACCAAAAATTGCTCCTTTCGCAAATGAACCATGACTTCATCCCCAACCTAAAATTCCTACATATTCATCTTGGTAATGTGCCTCATCACCTCCTCATGGAAGTTCTTCAAGTGTTCTGTAAAATCCTTAGCTTCAGCACTACTTATCTCTCCTTTGTCTATCTTCTTCAACTCAGATGCATTTCTGGGACTACTTCCATATACAATCTGGAATGATGATTTACCAATGCTCTTGTTGACAGAATTATTGTATGAAAATTCTCTCTGCGGTAAAATCTAATCCCATCCTGTTGGCTTATCTCCAACCAAACATCTCAACAAATTCCCCAAACTCCTATTCATAACCTCTGTCTATCCATCAATTTTTGGATGATGCGATGAGCTTAACTTCAAATTTGTCTTTAACTTCTTCCATAATGTGCACCAAAAATATCTAAAAAATTAACGTCCCGATCTGAGACTATGCTCTTTGGAAAACCATGTAGTCTCACCACTTCTTTGAAAAATAATTATTCTAAATGAATGACATAATTAGTCTAATTACAGGGAATGAAATGCGTCATCTTTGAAAATCTGTCAACCACCACAAAAATTGAATCATGTCCCCATTGAGTCCTTGGTAAACCATGAATAGATTCCATACTGATATCCTCCCATGGCTTCTCTGGTACAGGTAATGGCTGGTAAAACCCTATATTCTTCTTTGCTCCTTTTGTCATTTCACATACTTTGCAACTCTATACAAAATTCTTGACATCTTGCTACAACTGTGGCCAATAATAATTCTCAGTAACCAAAGCAAAATGTCCAGCCAATCCTCCACTATGCTTCTCCTTGATGAGATTATCCCTCATAGAACTTTGTGAAATGCACAACTAACTCCATCTGAATAGCATACCGTCCTGCATGATGAAATCTAACCATTTCATTCTGTCTAGAGTACTAGTTTTTGTACAAGCTTTCCAAGCTTCACCAAAATTAGGATCCTCTGGATACAAACTCTTGAGTTCCTTGAACCCAACCACCTTAATCTACATCTCTGTCAGCAAAATTTGCCTTCTACTAAGATCATCTGCAACCTTGTTAGACTTTCCACTCTTGTGTTTCAAAATAAATGTGTAACTCTGCAAAAACTCAACCCATTTCAAATGCCTCTGATTCATCTTTCCATGGCTATTCAAATATTGCAAAGCTTAATTATCAGTATACAAAACAAACTCCTTAGGAAGTAGATAGTGTCTCCACTTCTTCAATGCCTAAACTATAGCATAAAATTCCTAATCATAAATAGAATATTTCCTCTTGGCATCATTTAACTTCTCACTGAAATAAGCAATATGTTTACCTTCTTGGATCAAAATAGCTCCTATTGCAGTACCACTAGCATCATAGTTTACTTAAAACACCTTATTAAAATCTGGAAGTGCTAAAATAGGTTGTTCTATAACTTTTTATTTCAACAGTTTAAAACTCTTATATAACCCTGCAATCCACTTAAACTCTTTCCTATCTCCTCTCATTGTTTTAATTAAGGGTCCACAAATATTGCAAAAACTCATGATAAACTTTATGTAAAATCTATCCAAACCATAAAAAGATCTTACCTTAGTAGAACTCCTTGGAGTAGGCCATTCGAGGATAGCCTTCACTTTCTATGGATCTATTTTTAGACCTTTTGCTGAAACTACAAATTCCAAATACACTAACTCCTTCACAAAACTACACTTATTCAAATTAATCAGTAGTTTCTCTTCCCTTAACTTCTCAAGCACCCTACAAATATGCATGATATGCTCCTCCAATGTCTTACTAAAGATTAAAATATCATATAGGTAAACAATGACAAACTTACCCAAAAAAAAATTTAGAACTTCATTCATGAGTCGCATGAAAGTCCTATGTGCATTGGTTAGCCCAAAAGGCATGACTAACCACTCATAAAATCCTTCATTTGTCTTGAATGCAGTCTTCCATTCATCTCCTTCTCTGATCCAAATATGATGATATCCACTCTTCAAATATATCTTTGAGAAATACATAGCTCCACTCAAATAGTTCATAATATCATCTATTCATGGCAATTGAAACATGTACTTGATTGTGATCTTGTTTATATCCCTAGAATCTGTACACATCCTCCATCCTTCATTCTTTTTTGGTGCTAATACTGATAGTACAACACATGGACTTAGACTCTCTCAAATCAACCCCTTTTGCAACAACTCATGTACTTGTTTGTTCAACTCTTCACTTTTTGTTGGTGTCATTTTGTGTGTTGCTTTATTTAAAAAATTGGCTCTTGAAATCAAGTCCATCTGATGACTGATATTTTTTACTAGTGGTAATCCACCAGGCACATTATTGGATACAATATCCTGAAACTAATTCAACAAATCTAAAACTTCTACAGGTACATCTTCTACTTCCTCTTTACTAGTTTTTGGAATTAAATCAAAACACATATATCCATGCCTCATACCCTCTAAGAATTTTCTTCCATCAACAAAACTTATTCTTGCAACACTACATACATTTTCTTTTGTGTGATTCAATGGTTTTAGCTTATGTCACACTCCATCCTGTTAGTCCATTTTCCAATCATAGCAAAATCTTATGAAAATGGCCTCCTTGCAAATGTTTCATGGTTTGTGCTCCTGCCCTATGTTCTTCATGTGTCACCTTGCTTTAGTCTAAAACACACATGCTGAATTGCAAAATCCAGAAAGTTATTCAAGTTTTAAGGTTGTCAGGAAACAATTTCAAAAAATCTGCCACAGTGTCGAAAACCCATAGTATTTTTGAAAATCCTTGTTGTTTTCGATCTGTGTGAAAACCTTCATTATTTTCGACCCTGTGCCTTCCTTCTTTTGTGCGCTTATCTTTTGGCGTCGAATACTTTGTGTGTTTTCGACCTTGGTCCTAACTGCGCAGGTGCGATGGATGGTGGGGCCTAGTTCTTGCGCGACTATGTCGCTGATTCTCCAAATTCTCTGGCGGTTACATCTCTTATTCGACGACCTGGCGACTGTGTTGTCGCGTAATCTCTTATTTCTAGCGGTTAGGTGCCTAACCTTCAGCAACTCAGTGACTGTTAGTCGTGTGATCTCCGAGTGTTTGGCGGTTATCGACTAACATTCAACGACCTGGTAGACGGTTAGTCGCGTGGTCGCTGAATGCTCGACAGTTTTTTGGTGGGCCCGATATTTCTTAAGTAGAGTAACAATGCAGATGAGATCTACGGTTGCCGCATGATCATGAGGAATATTCCTCCCCTTTGTGATCATGCGACCATCGTCCGATCTTCCCAAAAGGTAAGGCTTTTTCGAGCGGTGGGTCATGTGTCAAGTGACTTGGCGACCGCAGCGTATGATGTGATGACATGTGGCATCGAGCGAACCCAGGTGGGGTTTGAGGTTTGGCAGAGTGGATAAGGATCTAGCGGTGCCAATAAAATTTTATGTGTTCGCACGTTTGTGCAATAAAAGGGTGATTCGCTAGTTCATTTGGCGATTCAGCGAACAGTGGTCGCGCAATTGCTAAGTTTTTAGCAATGATGGACAGTATTTCACGAACTGGCAGAAGTTCTTCGGTCGCTAGTTCACCAGATAAAGTGGGGCTGGTGTTTTCGATGACATGGTGCTGATGTGGAGGCTTGTCATATGTTTACATAGCCCGTTTCCTGGCTATGCGATCATGTGACAACTGTTATAATATCGCAGTTGCGGAGTTGTGTGGGTCCATGGTGTCATGCTGCTGATGTGCCTATTTTTCATTCACCGAGGGATTTATGAGGTGGCCGAAGATTTTTCAGTAGGGTTTGTGACCGTTGACCGTGGCTAGGAGACCGCAGTCACATGATCGCAAAGGTTAGCTTGGTGCCTTGCGATCATGCGACCATGCATAAAATGAAGCTCGTATTCCTATGGTGGTTAAGTTGGTGATCGCGCGATTGCACGACTAAGGGCAAACAGTTAAAAACACATGCCCGCGAAGTGCAAAGTAGTCATTCATTTTCAAATTTGAATCTTCTGAGGGTTTCCAACGATAGAAAGGACTGAATTTCAATGCAGAAGTGATTGGAACTGGTAAGAAGTAATTTGTTTGCCATTGCAGTGTGGTCCAGGGTATGATGATCATTTGCAGGGATCTGTACCATGTAAGGAATGATTACAGTCTTGGCTCGAGAAGTGTTTGCAGGTGGTTGATTAGACTGGTTTTTATGGCAATCTCCTGGTCTTATGGCCTGATCTTAATGTCGGTCTGAGATCTTTTCTCTTTGGGTTGCCTAACTTTCATGCCCCTGTAATAAATTTTTGACCGTTTCCAATTGGTTTAGTTGTTGTAACCTATACCTTAGTTATCCATAGCTTGTTGCAACCTATTATGGGTTCCCAAGGCAGCTAATGGTATAAAGAGTCAAAATTTTGACTGGGTGAGGGTTCTGAATTTTGTTAGTTCTAGTGAAGGGTTCTGTCCTGTAGATTTCTCCTTCTCTTTGCATATAGAGTGTTCCTCTTTCTCTTGTTGGTTTAGAGAATACAGTGCATATTGTAACAGATTTATCTTATGTGTGAGGATTTAATACATTCTTACTGTTACCAAATTATCTCCATTTGAACTCTGGATTCATTAGTCATGCATCAAGGGTGTCTGATTTTTCTGTTTGCACTGCCTATGTGCTTGCAAGTGGAGTTGTCTTCGCAGAGATGACTGGTTCAGGGTTAGTATTCAGGTATGTATGAGCTGAAATATCAAAGATATTTCATGCTTGTCTTCCAGTGGATGTTGGTTAATGTATTGTCTGTTTATAGGTCTCTTCTAAGGGGAGGGTTAAAATCTTTTGAGTGGATAATAACATACTTCAATACACAAGTGGGTGCTAAGTTGAGGTTTGGTCATGGTGTGTGATTGATGTCAGGCATCAACACATTGAGCATATTATGTTCTTGTTTCATAGCTGTCTCTTACAGTAGGGTATTTGACTCCGTGGCCCATTGGATACGACACTGGTCTATGAGAGACTTAAGGTATCTCAGGGGTCCCTTCATCCCATCTTTCAAATCATTTCCATTCAGTCCCACCCTTTCCCTTTCTTGATGTTAGTGTAGGTCTCTGGTTATCAGACTCATTGCATGCAAGCAGGTTATTGCATCAGATTTGGTTTCATTGGGGTACAGGATACCTATAGGAGTCTGGTAACTATTCCACAATAATACATCTGCAGGCCTTTCAGTCATCAAGAAGAGTCATGAGTGTGTAGATGAGGCAATACCCACCTGAGTGATGTGGAGCTCAAAGCAGAAGGAGGATGCCCTCGGTCCTCATCAATTGGTACTTTTCCCTGTCAGACTTTGGAGCAAAGACTAATCAGTTTGTCAATCATAGTGTAAACCTGGCACCGTGTGGGAACAAGTTTAAAAGCCAACACATCCTTTGTCAAGGAATAGGTATTCATATGACCATCATGTACAATGCACCTTTCAAACTGCCACAACCTACCCAACAACATATGACATGCATCCATAGGTATGATATCACATAGTACCTCATCATGGTATCCGCCAATCTTGAACTTCACTAGATATTGTTCATTTACCATGACCTTCTGGTCATCCTACACCCAAGTGATCCGGTATGGATGTGGGTGTTTCTACCTCTTGAGCTTCAACTTTGTGACCATCTCTTCTGACACCAAATTGTCAGTGCTTCCACTATCAATAATCACATCACAACACTTATCCTCACACTTGCATCTAGTGTGGAACAAGCTCCTCCTTTGTTCAAATTCATTTTCACCACTCAATAGGACTCTTCTGTTAATTAGTGTTTCTCCTCTTTTAACATCTTTTGAATGTGATGATTTGACATCTTCATCCACATGTGAAACTCTAGCATGACCTTCAGTTCTCCTATCTGTCCTTCCTTGGCATTAAGGACATTCATATGCCCTATGACCTTCTTTTTCATAGTGAAAACATGTTCCACAAAATCCTCCCCTTCTTGATCCTCGTCCTCTTCCCCTTCCTCTCTGATCTCTATTATTCTGATCATGGAAATGATTGAAATTATTCTCTTTGATTTTGACTGTTATTGGCATCATCCTTCTTTTTATGATCTTCATTTCAGCCTCCATAAGACTGTCCACTAGATCTTCCACCACGACCTCTTCCACTTTGTTTGCTTTGAAACTTCTTGTTCAGCTTTTCCTCTACTTTTAGAGAAAACTGGTATGTCTCTTCAATATTGTTCATTCAGACCAAATTCAACTCCTGAATGCTTGGCCTCAACCCATTAAGGTAATGGGAAACTTTTCGCTTATCATCTTCTGCATGGCCTATTTTGATGAGGATTTGATAGAACTCCTCTGTATTCTCCTAAATAGATCTTTATGCTTGCTTCAGACCTTGCATTTTCTTTAGTAGATCAAGTTCATAATCAATAGTAATGAACTGTCACTTCAATTTATATAATGTCTGATCCCATCTTATGATTTTCTCCTTTCCTCTTCTATTTTGCTCCAATTGAATCTCCTGCCACCAGATCTTCGCATGACCCTTCAGTCTTAATTTCGCAAACTTGAACCTATCAGGATCCTCGATATCTTCATACTGAAAATATTCTTCTAATTCATTGATCTAGTTGATCAACTCCTCTGGGTTAAGATTTCCTAAAAATGTAGGAACCTCAATCTTAGGTCTTTTGTCAATCTTGGAAATGTCCCGAAAAAGCCTTTCTTCCTCTTGGTTCAGAATTTTGCCTTCTCCTTCCTAATCAAAATTTCCTTCTTCTTCGGCTTCATCCTCACTTTCATCTCTAACTATAAGATTCATTCCTTTGTGAATCTCTTCTTGCAATGCTCGCACTTGTCTCTAGAGGGCTCTAACCTCAAGTGACACACCACCAGCTCTTCCACCACGTTCCCTTTGTGGAGGGATTTTCACGCTTATCGCTGAAACCCTAAACCACAGTCCTGGTGCAAATTGCCTCACATTCGGTACTCCTTCTTAGATACCATTTGATGAAGGGTGCTCCCCTTAATACCACAAACACATAATAGAAACAAAGAAACTACAACAATTTACAAGAACAAAAAATAGACTTCTTATTATCTCCACAAGTGTGGAATTACAAATTTCAGGATTACAACATGCAAAGCCACATGGGCATTTTCCTTACAATATTATGTAGGACAAAGCCTCAAATCATTACCCGAAATTACTACCCAGAACTGTCATGGACAACACTACGGGTCTTCTTTATATAGGCAATTTTCCACCGCCCGAGAAGATTCCAAAAATTTAGCCATTAAGGTCGACTGCCCTTAGAATTATTTTATTTTATTTTCATTTTTACATTAGGGTCGGTTCAAAATAATTACAATTTTTATTTTTAGGTAGCCCAACTTCTAGAGGCCATAACTTTTTAACCGTAGCTTCATATGGCTATTATAACCACTTTTTGGAAATAGCATGACCTGATCTACAATGCCTAAATCGCGTAAGCTTCAGTCAACTAAGGGTTGATCGCGATCTAGAGCCTCTAAGGCCTTCAAAATTGAGCTCAAATATTTTGTACCCAAAAACCTTAATAACTTCACCAATACAGATGATATGGCAATTAAACTCAACTAAGTAGGCTGATATGACTAAGATGAACCTCCACCTATGAAATTAGAACATTCCGAGCTCGTATGACCAACTTACTAAAAATAGTAAGTTTCCATAAATAGTATCTCTACACAAGATAGCCCTTATTAAAAACAAACCATAAATATTTTTGGGTGATGCAAGATTGCCCTTACACCTAGGATGCTCCTACATCACAAAGGCACTTATTTTGAGAGGGCCAATGAGAATATTCCATTAATATTGATATAGATCATTTTGACCATGTTGTTGGATAATTCTTAGGACAAAAGGAAGTAATGGTATAATACATAATTTATTATGTTAGCATGAACCTTCAAGAAGATAAGGTTAGGTACACAAGCACTAAAAAAATACTTACATTCATCTATATTATTAACAAGTTCAAACACTATATAATAAACTATATAATCTTTGTGGATACTGAGCATGCATCCATTAGGTATCTAATGCAAAACTTTGTTTTCAGTATTAGGTTAGTTAGATGGTTATTATTGTGATAAGAGTTTGACATAAACATAGAAGACAAACCTAGTAAAGTCAATGTTGTAGCATATTTCTTGTCCAAGCCAACAAACACAACATCTAAATCTGTTATTTATCACTCTTTGTAGTGATGAATATTTATTTTCTTTAATATTTTTAGCGCCATGGTATTCTGACATTGATAATTATCTAGTATTAAAAACTACACCTTCACATTTCTTGCCCAAAGAGAAATATCAACTTGTTGAAAATAACTTCCCTTGTCCATGGATATCTGGTTACCTACTATATACCTGATCTAATAATACCATGACAAGGTGTATAAGGGAATATGAGATTTATGATACCATCCATGCTAGACATGATGAGCCTCATAGATGATAATTTGTTGAAAAAATATTTTCTTGAAAATACTCAATATAAGCTATCATTGCCCAAATTTGCATAAAGATTTAGTCGAGTATACCAAGCATTGTGATAGGTGTCAAAGGATACATAGACCTACTCATGTCAATGAGATGGCCCTACACCACAAATAGTAATTGTAATCACCCAAAAATAGTCTAGTAAACTTTGAACCTCACTCTAACATTAAAATTTAAATACTAGGCTAAATTTTGTGCTTAATCAATTTTGCATATTTATTTAATCTCTTATTTTGTGATCAAATCATCATTTTATCATTTATTTGATTATATCTTAAAGTTTGATCACTTTAACCTAAGCTTTATTTAATTAAGAGAACATGTCCCCTTTTAATTAAATAAATAAACTTTTAATTAAATAATAAAATCACTTTATCGTAAGCCACATTTAATTAAAAGAACATGCTCCCTTTTAATTAAATAATAGAAACTACTTTTCTAAAAATAATAAATAAAAAATAAAAAATAAGAATAAAAGTGCACACTTTTCAATGAGATGAAATCTTTTGACTTTTGAAAAAGGTTTTTGCCTCTTTGTCTCAACCACTCATTATTTTGCCTCTTAATTATGTTCATTGATTTTGCCTCTTGAGAATCTTGAGCACATGGATCAACCAAGATTTAATCTCCACCCTTGCTCATTCTTTTTGCCTCTTAATCTTTGACTGTCCTCTCATTTCTAAATTCTTTTTAAAAGCAGACTCTCTCCTCACTTTTAGATATCCCATCCTCATAGCATTCTTAGCTTCTCAAGATCTTGAAATCTTATTGTAGGTTCTTGGAGTCTTGGCATCTTAACATATCGGAATCTTAGTCTTACAACCTTGGAATCTTGGAGCTATGACATTCTTAGATCTTTCATACTGAAGCATTGCATCATCATTGTCATTCTTTCTTGCATCTAGCTTAATCCATCTAGCTTAGATCTTGCATCTCATCTTAGATCTACTTTGCATTATCATTTGAATCTTTCATTCTATGGTGCACCTTGCAAGGGTCTTTCTTTAAGGTTCATTTGAGAGCCGCCATTCATAATATATATATATATATATATATATATATATATATATATATATATATATATATATATATATATATATATATATATATATATATATATATATATATATATATATATATATATATGGTTATTGCACGTTATGGATATAAAGTTATAAGCCACTTTTTGAGATCTCTTTCTTCATGGATTCCCTCAAGTGTAATGGTTTATATAAGTGACCTCACTTTTTGATACACATTTTTTGGTGCCCATTGTGGGGCAAACCCACAAATTTTGGATACTCACTTTGGTTTTTAAGGCTAACCCTTGTGCAGGTTGAATTGAAGGCAAAAACCCTAGGTTTTTGGAAGATTTGATCATATCTCACAAACGGCTTGGAGTTTTCATCTGAATTTATTTTTCCAGGTCGGGGATGGATCAAAGGTGTCTTAGTACAAAAATCAAATTTTTCTGATCATTTTTTCTTGAGTTATAATTTTTTATTGATTTTTCATGAAAATTTGTTTCTGGTCACAAAGCATCATATTTTTCAAAAAAAATTACATTTTTGGAAAGGTCTAAGAATTCTATAGGGGGTTACTTATTTATGTTTTTAATTTATATGCAATAACATAGCTCAAATAGTTGATATATGAAAACTGATTTGTTTTGGTAAAATAGGTCTCTAAGGCACAAATTAAAGGATATTTCTAAAATTTTACATTTTTTCAAAAGCTCCTAGATTTTTAACAGGGGTATCTTCTTTTCATTTCTATTTTTGGGGCCAAAATTATAGAAAACAAATCGAATCTTATTGAATAGGTCAAAAGTAAATAAAAATAAAAATTTGTGATGAGCTTGCACTTTATTTGCACATAGTTCAATGCATGATTGGGATTTCTTGCAAGTCTTTGATATTTCCTATCTCCTAACAAGTGGTTTTGTAGAGTTATTTCTTTCATTTGCATATTTTTGTGTCCTAACTTGTGGTTTTGTAAGATTTATTTGCCAAAGGAATTACATCGCTAAGACTAATAACATTGAGATTTTGGAAATTGCGTTGAAGGTATGTAACTAGATCTTGTGTGTCTTTGCTATCATTAGGTCATTTTTCATAGGCACATAGCTTAATTAGTTGTCTTTTGGTAAATGAATATGTGCTTGATGTGTTTGGGAGACACTATGGAGTAGGAGAGTATGATTTTTTCCTTGTGAAAAAATAGAAATTTAGATCGCCATTAGCTATCCATTTACTTTATTGCATTTACCTTTAGGGGGTCTGCCAAGAGAGAAATATTTTGGGAATGACCCAAGTGGGGAACAAGTGAACCCGTCTACTCCATCCCACTATAATCAAAAGCTTCCTTCAATCCAAACAGAGGGGAGACTTGGCTATCTTTCTATTCCTAATGCTTCTTCGTGTGTAGGGCCTAGTTGCCTCAATCTTACTAAGCAAGACTACATTTAATTGGGTACTTGTAGGGTCATCTTGGTCTCAATCTTATTTAAAATACTACAAGGGGAGTACAGTAATCTTGTATAAGGTCGAGAGGTCTAAATCTTGCTTGCGAGACTATACGTTTTGGGTACTTGTAAGCCTGAAAGGTCTTAATTCCACTTGCAAAACTATAGGGGATAGTCATGAACGAAGTTTTATTAAATACCTTAAGTTAGAGGCTACCCTATTATCCAAAAGTATCATAATCTTTGTGCAAGGAATGATCCAAGCGGTTTCCCAGATCACCTCAAGATTACTCGCCATATGTATTCCTTTGGGATACCAAGTTGTGGGCAATGGTTTTGATACTAGCCATGTCCTTAGGTAGTTCTTGCTTGATGTGTTTTCGATTTGTGCTAGACCCATGGAAATATTTGTGAACATACACTTGACATTATTGGAATATTGCAACCTATCTTTAGACCTCACAATTTCTTGTATCATGCAAGGTTTCTTTGTCCTTTGCTTGATTGTTTGAAGACGACTCTATGTGTCACATTTGCTTTAAAGACTTGATCTTGAAATTCAAAACTTGCTGTCAAAAGTTAAACTTGCTATCAAAATTCAAAACTTGTTGTCAAAATTTAAATTTTCTATCAAAATTAGAAATTGTTGTCTAAATATCACCTGCAATAGTGAGAAATATCGTACAACATTATGAAATATCACCTACCATTTAGAGAAATATCATCTATCAGTGTTGTGGTCTATCGTCAGTCCTATCATTAGAATATTGTATCATCCTGAAGTGTCATCTTGATTTAGTGGGGTATATTATACGACTTATTATCCATGTTTAACTATCGTTAGGATTACTGAGGTTTGTCACCCAGTCATTGATCTGAGTTGATTTTCTTTAATTTTTCTCTTAGTTGTCTTAGGAAGTTTATACTTGACTACTTCTGGTATCTTGGTCTGAAACTAGCACATTAGGAATTGCCTTTAGCTAATGAATATCACTTGTATCTCTTAATTACACTCCTAGTCAGTGAATAGTTCACTTGTCCACTCTTTTCATATCATTTCTTTTGGATGCTTGCATCTTATCTTTGCTTGCTCACAAGTGTCGTACATATGGAAATCTACCTATGGCTTGGGCATCTTGTGATAAGTTATCTTTACTATCTCTTATACGCTTTTTCACTTTGGACAAGTGGACACTTTGCTTACCTAGTTTGAAAATCAATTCATTATGAGTCATCCTCATTAGCTCTTGGAAATCTTATTTCATGTCGATTAGGAATCATGACTCCAAAATGTACACTTAGGAAGAAGAGAGAGTTGCATATAAACAATTCCAGTCTTTGAAAGCTAACTTCGATATATTACAAAAATAACATGATACATCCTCTAATAAATATTCATGGTTCAAAAGGTACACTAAGGAAGAGGACAGATAAATGGAAGCCTTATTTAAACAACTCCAATCTTTGCAATCTAGAATCCAACACTTGGAGAAAGAAAAATATACATCCTCTAGCCAACATTCTCAGAAAATGGTCTATCCTTTATCTACATCTTCTTCAAGAAAGGCCACGTCACACTCTCACAACAACTCTATCTTTGAGAAATATCAAATTCCTAACAAAGCAATCTTTGATCAAGAATCTCTTTATGACCAACCTATCTTTGATCCAGAACCTATCTTTGCTATAAAAAATGAACAAGCAGAGCAAATATTTACTCCTTTGGGAGAATCTTATGAAACAACATTGGAAAAAATCCTTGAAGGAAATATCATCACATTAACTCCAAATAATTCAAGTGGACTTTCATTCATGCATACTTACTATGCATATCATCGGACTAATAAGCATAAAACTTCAAATTGCATAGAGTTAAAATATATATAAAATCTAATACCCTATTGATGATGACATAATTGGAATTGAAGATCCGAATGACTCATTTAATGAAGATACTACTCTCAAGCTTGATCAAAATCATGAACCTATGTCTAGTAATGGTCCTCATGCTACCTCTACCTTACCCATCATACATTTATCTCCTAAAGAATAAAATCCATCCAAAAAAAATTCATTGGACAAAGAACTTAATGCTTTTCACACTACCTATGCATATCCTAAAGGGCTACCTCTAAAAGAGATCCAAGCTAATATACATCTTTCTACAAGTCCCTTTCATGCTTCAAAGGTCATAGATTCCAAAATTCCTTGTGATTAAACACCTATCATACCAATCCTAAATGTTTCTTCATCAACCCTTCATGAACTCCTCACACATATCCAAACCCCTACCTTTTCCTTAGAGGTGGTTCCATGTCAAGAGGACAATCTGAAGTGTGAAGAAATAAATATCACTAAAGATCAAGATCAAGATACCATCCATCCTTATCCAATGGATGACCAAAGCATCATATCCCAAGAATCTCATGATGATCCCCTCATATCCATTCACTTCTTCCAAGAAGATATCCCTCCACCTCCTATATCTTATTAATCTTCCAAGAAAGATAAAAATACTCCTTCCATCATCTCTAAAGAGCTTATTGAAAATTGAGAGAAAAGTACTCTTCCTATATTATCCAATGATCTTTGTCAAGATCAAAATATCCCAGCAACTCCTTGTCATTATCCTTCACATCCCTCTAAAAAATATCTCATCTTTCCTACTCATTTGCATAAGAATAAATCTCATCCAACTTTTGTTTCTCCTAGTCAAAGTTTCTCCTATCAAAGCTACTCATGAGCCTATTGGTATAAATATGGACCTTATAGATCAGATCCTTGGCCATGCTACTCACTCTATGGATGTTGATATCTCTATTCATTAGCCATTTGAATATTCTGAATCTATTTGTGGTCCTTATAACCCAGAGCTGAAACCTTCAAACCTTCCCTCCATATTAGGTCCTCAAGTTCCTCCATCTACTATACCTCTCGCTCCTAGCTCATTATCCACTTCTCCTATCATACCTCAAGATCAACAAAGACATGTATTCTTGAGAAATTTTCACACATCCTTCCATCTAAACCTGTCATATCAATCTCATTCATCCATAATTCCCAAGTCTTTTGGAGGTAATTTGGATGTGCAACGTAGGAATAAAAAATACAAGAATCCACTTATATATGAATATCACCATGTCCTATCTAATTGACATGTGACTATAAAGAAAAAGGAAACATTTAAAAGACCACAAGGGTACCCAAAGAAAAGAAGAATAAAAATGGGTTCCTAAATCCATCATGGATGATTTGCGATCAAAAGCATCTAAAAGTGAAGAAAAATCAAAAGCTATGTGGATTCCCAAATCTCTCTTAAAGGACTTGGACATAAAATAAAAATCAAATTTGACATTCAAGCTTCCAAAGACTCCCACTATGCTTCCTTCCAAATGTCTTACTTCATCTCCTTCATCCATCTTGGTTCCTTGTGTTCCAAGATCCATGTCACTTCCTACATCAAAACCTCAAGCTAGCCAACTTATTCTATCTCAAGTTATCACTACCCCTCAAGGTGTGTGTCAATGTTGATCTTGCCATCATCTTCATCTACTCCTACAGAAACCTCTCAATTAACTATCTACTATCCTACACCTACTTATTATCCTTCCATCTCTTATCATTTCATTCCCCCTATCCCATCAAATACATAAATTCTTAGCTATTGTCTATCTTATCATCCATACATTTTCCTATCATTACCTTATCAACATTTTTGAGCATACCTCTTAGCGGCTTTGGCTATTGTAGCATTTATTTCTAAAGAAGCATTATCCAAAGAGCATTAGGCTTGACTTCCTTCAAAAATCTAAAAATCTAAAAAATTGAAAGATTCAAAAAAAAGGAAAAATACAAAAAAAATCAAAAAATAGAAAAAGTGCCTTGGTGAAAAATTGGAAACAAACACCTTGGTAGCAAAAGTAAAGAGAAATAAATTCATCCTATGGTGAAAACCACTACTTGTGGTGCCTTGGACAAGTACCATGATGAAAACCTGGCAAACAAACGTCATCCATTGTTCCTCTATCTTGCACTCTACACTTGGGGCAAGATGCATCCATACTTCCTTTTTCACCTTTGATCTTGAAAAGGTTGAACTATCCATGAGCAACACATATCTTTCCATCTGATATCCTTCCCATCAACTTAATCACTTGCTTCCATCCATGCTACCCTCATCATGATCTTTCTTATCCAAAATTGGCCATCACTATGCTTAAGTAGATTTTCCATTATCTTAAACCATTCAATCATAAACTCCATCATCCTTTATCCTAATTATGCTATCCTATCACTATCATTTCCAATTGACCCCTTGGTCTTGATCAAAATGAAGAGCAATAAATATATATAAAAAATAAAAATCTATTAATAAGAGTCTCTTGACATGTCCACTCTTTGGACTACACACTTTCATGACACCAAGTCATTATCCTATATGCTACCCAACACTGCTTCATGAGCTTAAATTGCTATATTTTCTCTTTTCCTAGTTTGGGTACTCTTGACGAGACTGTCTCTAAGGGTTGCATTATCTTTCTTCTTCCTCCATCAACTTGTTAATTCATCCATCCTGTCCTATACCTTGCTAGACATTGGGGGAAAACCAATGTGATCTTGCTTGAGAACTGGTAATCTCTAAAAATTGAAAATTGAAAAATGTTCTTGAAAAAATAAAATTCTAAAAATTATATTAAATCTCTAAAAAATCTTAAAAAATCATATAAATCTCTAAAAAATCATATAATGTCCTAAAAAAATCATTATATTGATAAAACTTGGAAACATGCGCTACTTGAAACCCATGTGCTTATATCTATCAGCTTGTCACTTTGCGCTCTGACCCCTTTTGACTTCAATCTCCAATCTCCTTGGTCTGGGATTGATTTTTGTCTAGGGCATGAATTGTATTCTCCTTTGGTGTGTGATGATGTTTCTTAGTAACTCACCCCAAATAGTGTTTCTCAACACTTATTTTGACATCGAGTGTTTCTCAACACTTATCAAATATGTTACCTTGATTCAATTCTTTGTGTGCAATCTAGGATTGTGTGATATTTCTCATCTACATGCATTAGTCCTAGCAAGTCAGTGATTTTTATTTTCTTATTTTTTACACTATGCTTAAAATAAAATGACTGGGCTATGCTTAATGATATTTTCTTTGTATGTTGTTTGTTATTGAGGATTTTCATTTATATATGTTCTATCCTTGGTCTCTCCATGATGTTACGACTAGAGGACTAGGGGCATGGGGCATATTTTCTTTTATTTCTATTTGTGGTGTGATTCCAATGATCTTAAGTTGTCTAATAAATTGGGTGTCTATGGTAAGATCCTTCATCACAATTGGAATGCCACACATACCTTGACCTTCTTTATTCAGACACTTAGGTGAGGTTGGAATTATCTCCTTGACTATTACATTGTGTTTGTTTTTGCAACAACCATTCAAGTCAGCATGTCTTATGCCTTGATGCTTATGGTTACTTGCAACATTAATTTGGAAACCGTGTTTAGGTCATCTTGGCCCTTATGCCTCAATGCTTACGTGTGTTTCCTACATTATATATGATATAGATAATATTCATATCTTCATAGCTATGCTTGCACTAGTGATGGTTGTATGATCTTGCGATGTACCTTAATAAGGCTCGAGGATAAAAACAAGGACCTATTTATTGAATCTTGAAAGTTGCACTTTGCATTTTCATAGCAGTTTGCATTTTTAGGGTCTATTCTATTTTGCATTTGATTTAGGAGAGGGTTTTTGTCTCATTATTATCGAACAAATTTGGTCATCCTTTTTCAGCATTCTCCATTCATTTTTGGGATCAAAACCGAAATCCAAGTTCATTTTGTTGTTCTTTTGAGGCTTATCTTTTCATCCTTTGAGGTGAAAAAATTGATCATATTTCTCCACAATCGCTTGCTTTGACCTAATGCTAATGCTATACCTTCCTGGTCAACCTTATTCAAATCGAGGAAAATTTTCATTACTTGGTGGTAAAACTTGGCGTTGTGTGCTTATCAATCATCTTGAACCTTATCTTATCCTGATTTGATCAAATCTATCTCATTTTTGCATCTCATTTCAATTTAGATACCGAGGGGGCATGAATAACCTATCTTTCAAAGTTGCAAATTGATTCTGTTATCTTATCTATCTTATCTCTTTGGACATATTAGTTCTCATCACATCATATCAATTCTGGTGTTGTCTTATCTTTCAACCTTAGTCTCAATGTTCAGTTTCATCGCTTCACATCAAACTGTGCATTAAACTCTTGTTGTCTTTTTGTGCTTCGTTTGATCAAGTTTAGAGTCAAATCTCTATCACTTACCTTGATATCATCATTCTTTGACTCAATGTGTTCCTAGATCACTCACACATTAGTCAAAGGGGTGTTACGATTAACAAGACATAAATATACATGCAAATATAACCAATATCAAAAAATAATAAACCACACAGAAGAGAACACAAGACACAAAGATTTAGTGTGGTTCACCCAATCCTTGGGCTACGTCTACCAACAGTGAGTCCAATATTATTATTATCCAATGATTACAACCTGATTACAATCCGCAATCCCTCACTCTAACATTAAAATTCAAGTACTAGACTAAATCTTGTGCTTAATCAATTTTGCATATTTATTTGATCTCTTATTTCTTGATCAGATCATCATTTTATCATTTATTTGATTATATCCTATAGTTTGACCACTTTATCCTAAGCTTTATTTAATTAAGAGAAATAAAAAACCTTTTAATTAAATAATAAAATCACTTTATCCTAAGCCACATTTAATTAAAAGAACATGCTCCCTTTTAATTAATTAAAAACCCCTTTTAATTAAATAATGGAAATCACTTTTCTAAAAATAATCTAATAAATTAAAAAGAAAAAGAAAAGTGCACACTTTCCAATGAGAAGAAATCTTTTAACTTTTGAAAAAGGTTTTTGCCTCTTTATCTCAACCACTCATTATTTTGCATCTTAATCATGTCCATTGATTTTGCCTCTTGAGAATCTTGAGCACATGGATCAACCAAGATTTAATCTCCACCCTTGCTCATTCTTTTTGCCTCTTAATTTTGATCGTCTACTCATTTCTAAATTCTTTAACATGAGAATCTCTCCTCACTTTTAGATATCCCATCCTTATAGCATTCTTAGCTTCTTGAGATCTTGCAATCTTATTGCAGGTTCTTGGAGTCTTGGAATCTTAGCATATTAAAATTTTGGAGTCTTGAAATCTTGGCATCTTGGAGCTATGACATTCTTAGATCTTTCATATTGAAGCATTGCATCATCATTGTCATTTCCTTTCTTGCATCTACCTTAATCCATCTAGCTTAAATCTACTTTTCTTGCATTCTTACATATCATTTTAGCTTAGATATGATCTTGCATCTCATCTTAGATCTACTTTCCATGCATTCTTGCATATCATTTTAGCTTAGATATTGCATCTCATTTTAGATCTACTTTGCATTATCATTTGAATCTTTCATTCTATGGTGCACCTTGCAAGGGTCTTTCTTCAAGGTTCATGTGAGAGACACCATTCATAATCATTCATAATATCTATATGGTTCTTGCACGTCGTGGATAAAAAGCTATAACGCTTCTTGAGATATCCTTCTTCGTGGATTCCCTCAAGTGTAATGGTTTATAAAAGTGACCTCACTTTTTGGTACACAGTAATATCACCTTTTGTAAAATATGGTCTTGATTTTATAAGCCTCATACACCACCTTCTAACAACAAAGAATGTATACTAATATGCACTGAGTATCTTACAACTAAGATAGAATTCTGAGCAATGAAACATGCCAAGGAGATAAAGTTGTAGAGTTCCTCTATTAAAAAATATTCACCAAGCATGAAGTGCCATGGAACATTGTCACTTATCATAGATGCTAATTTACCTTGCATTGATTTAAACATTGGTTAACAAATATAATTTATGGCATACAAATTCCACTCCTTACCACAGCCAATCAAATGGTCATGTAGAGGTAACAAATGGGGAAATTAAAGTCATATTGACAAAAAAAAATAACCCTTCATAGGAAATATTGAGTGTCCAAACTTTTGGAGGATGCATGGGTATACAATACCACTCGAAACATAAAAAATGGATTTAAACCACATGAATCAATGTATGGAAAGAAGGTTGTTTTTACCTGTTGAATTCAAACATAAAATGCTAAGGACAACATTGGAAATAGGAATGGACCTATCAGCGGCCCAAAATGATAGGATCACATTGTTAGATGTTGTAGATGAATTGAGAAAAAAAGAACTACACCATCCTAAATTTTTCCATAATCAACGGATCAAATGGCATGATCACTTTATCAAAATAAAATAGTTTCCACAAGGTGATGGGCCTTATTATACGATTCCAAATATAAAGACTACAAAGAGAAACTACAAACTAAGTGGATAGAACCATATAAAATTGAGGAGGCCTATCCTAATGGTGTAGTTAAGTTAATTACGTTAGTCAAATTCTCCCTATTCATCAATGTTCTCACCTCTAACTATGTAAAAAGTGCATAAAGAAAGCAAACTTCATGATGCATTTTGTAGTTCCTTCAACCATAACATGACGTACAACATTTGAATTTGATATGATACTCCTGACTCGAGTGTTTTTCAAGAGTAATTTTCATTTTCATCTCATAATAAACTCTAGAGGGGGACACTTCATTTTCAATAGTAAGTATTTTTACAACCATTACTCACTACCATGCCACCATTGTTTAGTTGACTCACAAGACCTATGCACGTAGAAATATTTGAAGGGACCCATTTGACAGCTCACTTTATTCTACTTTAGCAAACTTTCCATGTCATCACATCTATACTCGAAAACTACGACATCACATAGTCCAATTCACTTTTTTATCACATCAACTTTAGCATCTCTACACATAAATTCTATTAGTATTATTATTATTTTTTCATCATTCGTGTTGTATCTTCATGTTGTAAAATTCAACCATTATTGCTATGAAAAATATAAAATGCTTTATCACATGATTATCATATTTACTTCTTCTCACTTTGATTTCATAATTGCATTCTTTTATATCCCTCACAATTGTAATTATGCTCATAAAATAAATTTAAAATATTCAAATTCCTTTACCCTCACCCATTCATTCTATATGTGTTGACATATGTCACACTTTAAGCTAGGGGAGAGAAACATTTAGCTAGATTTTTTGGGTTTCTAGCCCAAAGTTCACTGAAATTGATCACCTTTATAAAATTTTCCACTATCCATTATGATGATTATATTACTAATGTCTAAGTACAATCTTATTGACATTTTCCATCACAATACTCAATTTTTGCACTAACTAGAAAATGAACTTGTAGCCAACAAAACTGAGGTAAAATTACATGCATGTTACATGTAGCTCACAAAAGGAGATAAAGTCATAAGGGTTCAAAGAAAATACTAAATATAACAAATAATTTGAAAAATAAAACATAGGAAGTGCAACATACAATGAAAATAATCGAAGTATTTGAAGAGATGGTTGCTAAGGCTATGAGAAAGGAACCAACAAGTCATTCAATTGTCTTTAATTATGCCAAATGTGTAACAAAATTTGATGATGTATGGTGACTAAATTATTTTCAGAGAATAATGAGGTACAATAAATTGGTGGTCTAATAATACACATAGACATAAAAAGATAATGTGCCCATTGTTAAAGAGATCAAAATTTATGTCATAATGCATGCTATATTTGAGGTTGCAAGATTACCAATGGAAGGAGAGGGTTTTCCAAGACACTTCTATGTTGTACCTACTAATTTAGTATCTCAGAGAATATTAAGAAAATAGGTGTTGTAAACCTTGCATAATAATGTTTATAATTGTAAAATTGCATTTGCTATGTATGTTCCATCTAGGAGCACGTAGATGGATGTGCAACATAGAGAGATTATTTTGGAATATTCCTGGGGACACTTGATGTTGTATTGTAACATTGTAATTTTATAGTATAATTAATTAATATTGGTGAAAGTAAATTAATGAAGTACCCAATATTAAATATGCATGGGGTCAAGGGTTAGGTACCACATGGTGGTTTTATGGGAGCTTGCTTCCATAAAAGCAACCAAGAGGGTACTTATTAGAGGTCAACTAGGTTAGCATTTATGGAGGTCGGAAGCATGGAACAAGATATGTGCTTACATGCTTTTCACATGGAGTGGATGTTGATGGATAGGGTTTTGAAGGCTTTCATAGATGTATTGTAATGTTGCATTATTGAATAATACATAAATGGTGGATACTTTTGGAGGGTAAGTTTTTCCCTCATGAGGTCATGTCACATTTTCATGGGTATGTTGTCTATTCTTTGCATATTGCTTCAAAGTGTTTATTTGTTTAATTTATAATAGGGTTATATGGAAATTGTCATTGTATGGTTACAATTTTCCTTACAAATGGTATCAAAGCGATGGTTTTAGTGTTATAACCCTAGGATTTGAATCTATGGAATGCATGAAATAATGCTAAAGGAGGCAAGATATGAGGATTTATTCTAGGATTTGGGATTGTTGATCTATAGGCTTTTTATAGATATGGTTTTATAAAAATTTGTTTTATAATGGGTTTTCTTCGATGTTCATGATGAGGATTTTGGAGGTGAAGTTTCATATTTGATCACATGGGATAAAATTGACCCCATGGTTGTGTTAAGGGAGATATATTTGATAAAAAGTATGACCCCTTTGGAAAATTTTGAATGAGTTACAAAAGTTTTTAGCCCATAGAACCATACAAACCACATAGTGTCATCAGGAAATAAATAAATAAATTACCTTTAAGTTTAGTAAAAAACCATTAACCTTTTGAAAAGCTCGTACAATGTTTTTAGCTCATACAACCATAAAAACTACATAGTGTTATTGAGAAATAAACAAATAAATTACCTTCAAGTTTTGAAAAATAATCATCAACCTTTTGAAAAGTGTTGGTGTAATTAAATATTCCTAATTATACTTAACTTAATCTTACTTAAGATAATGCATTGCATAGTAGTTTGTCATTGAGACACCTAGGAGTTTGCACCTCTAATTAAGCACATAGTGCAAGAGAAATTCCACTTTAGGTGTGAGATCCACCTTTAGTGCACATATCACTTTATCATCCTCATCCTATGGCACATACTTTATTGCATAATGGAGGATGATCCACATTTGGTGGATATGCGATTACACCTTGCATAGATGATATCTTATAAGCTCCTTATCATTCTCTCTTATTGCTTTTCCTATGTAAGGAGGCCTATTATGTATATTCAATTCAATTAATTGGATCAATTAAATAATCAATCATTGCATCATTAATACAAGTTTATTCTTGGTCATATCATATCTCTTACATTTGTGTTATTCTTTAACCTCTAGATCCTTGGTTCAATCTTTGCTATTTGCAAATTCTTACATGGTATCAGAGCCATTGGAGCATTTTGATTAGCCTATTTGGAGAGATCTTGGTGCAAGTGTTGAAGATCCATATTTCATATCTGAAGACCAATGTGTTTTAGAAGATTTTTGGGATAGATCTGACCTCACCATTGCATCTGAGAGGTTGTTTCAGTTAAAATTAACTATAAACTCGCTCATATTTGATGAAAGTCCAAATAGAGGCAAAAAATTTTTGCAAATAGAGTCGTACGACCTAATCTATGCTTATGCATGATAGTAGTTGCAAATACAAGATGACATCATTAGCCATACACATTAAACAAACCATTCAAACCTCAAACTGGCAGACTGAGCCTGACCCGAGCCCGTGCACAAGCCCGACCGGGATACCTTGATTTTGTTTGGAGAGTGGGTGTTTGCACATATAAATTGACTAAAAGCCCATCCTACAGTCCATGTGGAACTAAACCCTCAACCACTCCTTGTTTCACTCTGCCCAAGTGGCCAGATCCTCCACCCCACCATGCCTAGTCAGCGAGCTTGCCATGCGATAATGAGTCAGCTACACCACATGGCGCATAAACAAACTGACACATGGCATGTCTTCCACGTCAAGATTATTAGACACGCTAGCAATGGCCCAACAAATCAGGTTGAGACACATGGCACACTTGCCACATTGGCACTTGTGACATTAGTAGGTGATGTCACCATCATACATCACTGATGTCATTAGTAAGAAAGCGTACATCAGCCAAAGGGACCCGAATGTTTGCCAAGTCATAATTTCACATGCTTAAAATTGACAATCATCCAACCGTCAAACAAGGCAACTTGGTTATTTCTAGTGATGGTCATACAGTCGTCAAATTTAATATAGCGAATTACTGATGTCAACAAGGGTTTGAAAATTTTTGCCTTCACCATTGAAGTTTTTGAATTTGTAGTCTAACTTCAAAGGGCCATATCTTGCTCAATTTTACTCTTTTTTTCGAGCATTTTTTTATTTGGGATAGAATTTCCTGAAGATTCCACTAGTGGTATTATTTTTGCAATTTGGTGGCTAAATTAATAAAAAATTGTAAATTTTCATAATTGTTCATGTTTGTTCCTGATTTTTGCAACTTCCAGGGCTTTGTTTGAGCGCATACGGTAACATTTTGAGGTGAAATTTGTTTTGAAAGTGCATGATTTTTCATCTACTTTCCAAATTGTTAGAATTAACAAGACAGAAATAATAGTTACATGCAAATATAACCAATATCAGAAAATAATAAACCACATAGAAGAGAACACAAGACACAAATATTTAACGTGGTTCACCCAATCCCTGGACTATGTCCACAAACAATGAGTCCAATATTCTTATTAACTAGTGATTACAACCCGATTATAATTTGCAATCCCTTATAGCTCAATACCACAGCAAGAAGCTACTAAAAACATACGTACTAAAATCCCTAACCCTAAGCCATTTTATACAAGTCCTTTTTTGCCACTATTGGGTTAGAATTGGTCACCAAAGACCAAGACAAATCTGCAATCAAATTTCAGTGATTTCAGGTGGAAATATCACTTTTAGAATAGGCTATTTTGGGGCTATATTTGAACTTGGTTAATCCTTGGATTTTAGTTTTCTGATTTGCATCAATCATTTGAAGGATTTATAAGTAGTTAACAGTCATTATTTGGTTTTATTATGGATAATTCAAAGGTCAAAATCCTCATTCCATATAACTACCATGAATAGAAAGAATCTTTATGTGATCACTTGTTGAGTATTGGATTACTTAGAATGACTCTTGGGCAGGATCAAGAACCAGCTATAGGTGTTGCAAAAAGGAGAAAATAGTTTGATCAAAGGGATAAAGCACTTGGATCTCTTAGATCATCCATCTCTCATGATTTTCTCTTTCATATTGCATCTTGCACACATCCTCATGATGCTTGGGTCGTATTGGAAGAACTCTTTGGTAAACCTGATAGAATGAGAAAATTAAGATTAGAGAATGACCTCATAGGTCTCAATCCTAGTGATTTTGACAATATTCAAGACTTTTTCTCTAAGTTCAATTCTATTGGATTGGATTTTTCTTCTTGTGACATTACTAAAGGGGATGAACAATTGATTTTTTCTATTCTTTCCAAGCTAGGTCTTGAATATTCAATCCGTGTTTCTACATTCTATGCTACTATGGATGCTCTTGGTAGTGCATACAAATTGCCTTCTCTTGGTGAATTTGAAGCTCAACTCACAAGGGAACAAGAAAAGTTGGAACACATGGGTCAATTGAAGCCTTCAACACACCATGCATTGATTGTAACTAAATCTACTTCAAAGGCTTCTAATGGAAAATGAAAGAAGCAACATAAGGATCCCAACCCTCATGACAAAGGTAATGAATCTCCTTCACACAATACTTCTAAATCCAAGTCCTCTTCAAGAGAGGAATCATCTAGAAGAAAGAGGGATAAATGTACATATTGTAAAAAGATAGAACATAATGAACATAAGTGTTTTCACAAGAAGATTGATGAGCTAACTCACATTATTCAAAAGCACAATATTAAGTTTCCCTCATTGGTGTCTACTCCTTCTATACATTTGGCAGCTTCTGCATCTCCATCATCATCCAAAGATAAAGGTAAAGGATAAGCACTTTTGGATTTCACACATCCTGAGCAAGGTAAATGGCTTCTTGATTCAGGTGCATCACATCATATGGCATCATCTATGGATATAATTTCTTCTATTGAGCCTTGTAATTCTCCTAATATTTTGATGGGTAACAACACATACATTAGGGTTTGTGGGAAATGTTCTATTACTATGATAGAGGGGACATTTAATGATGTTCTTTGTGTACCATCCTTGACCACTAATCTCCTTTCTATTTATCAAATTACTCATGGGGATCAAGGTAAAATTGTTGAGTTTAATCCTGATTATGTCTGCATTAGGGAAATGGAGACAAGAGATGTCATAGCTATGGGAGTTGTTGGTCATACATCACGCTTGTATTCTTTTTCACATTTTTTTGTTGATGATGATGTTGATATTCATGATGTACCCATCCCTTTGCCGAGGGATAATTATGTATGTGAGGAGAACTTTGGACACTTGAATAATTTTTTTGTTGAGACAGGTGTTGAGATTCCTACTGCTCCACCTCCTGCTTCTTCAAACATGGGCTCTACTATTCAGCGGGATGATCATAGTACTTCAGATATTGCAAAATGTGATGACTACTTGGATGCCTTTTCAGTATTTGTTGATTCTCATGATGCAGATTTGGGAGACATACCTGAGGGGGTTTCTCTTCTCTTTGATGATAGCATCACAATTGGAGATACTTCTTCACCTTCTTTGGAGATTGTTATTCATGCTTCTTCTTCACTTGGTTTGTCACATGATGTGATAGATTCTTTGAGCTTGAACATACCTATTCAATCTTCAAAGATTCATACATGGAGACCTTCATCTTCTTCCTCCTTCCATTTGCACATGGATTGGCTTATTCATCATTTTATGTATCTATTTATTCCTAAGGGGAGACATGTTTCTTGTAGGCATTGGTTAATCTTTTGTTTGCAGGTACTCTTTATCAATATGAGAGCTTCTTCATTATGGGGGGGATATCATGTCTCTAACTATCCTTCTTATGGGGGGATAATTCTTTGTATATACATGATGTATGTAGTTCTTGGGGGGTCTTGAGTACTCCATCCATCCATGCATCTTGTTTTTTCTCTCTTTTCATAGGAGGGTTTTTCCCATGAGGTTTTCCCTCTTTCTCCACTTTATGAGAGTTTTCCATTTCATGTATTGCATTGCATATTGCACATGGGTACCTAACATGGCCTCGTGGTCGGGACCCATCTTGCATTATGAGTTGAAGTGTATTCCCCTAAGTTGCACTTAAGGGGGGGTGTTGGTGTAATTAAATATTCCTAATTACACTTAACTTAATCTTACTTAGGATAATGTATTGCATAGTAGTTTGTCATTGAGACACCTAGGTGTTTACACCTAAATTAAGCACATGGTATAGGTGAAATTTTACTTTTGGTGTAGGATCCACCTTTAGTGCACATATCACATTATCATCCTCATCCTATGACACATATTTTATTGTATAATGGAGGATGATCCACATTTGGTGGACATGTGATTACACCTTGCATAGGTGATATCTTATCAACTCCCTATCACTCTCCCTTATCTCCTTTCCTATATAAGGAGGCCTATTATGTACATTCAATTCAATTCATTGGATCAATTCAATAATCAATCATTGAATCACTAATACAAGTTTATTCTTGTTCATATCATCTCTCTTGCATTTGTGTTATTCTTTAACCTCTAGATCCTTGGTTCAATCTTTTCTATCTGAAAATTCTTACAAAAATCTCTTAAAAAATTGATTGTTTGAGGACCTTAAATCATTATCATGTAGAGGATGGTTTATCATGATGTCGTGGATAGCTTGTTTACACTTTGAGTGGGAGAATTCGATAGTGATGATGAGGTAATGTAGGATTGGTTCTTGATTGTTTGTTGATAGCTTTGTTTCTTCTTGACTTGGAGATCTTGTTTCACTTGATGTTACTGACATACTAGTTATGTGTGTGTATACCTAGATGAACATCCATTAGGAGATAGATTTCATGATACCATGTGTGACTTGGTATAACCATTTAGTGAGAGTTGTTAGTAGTTATCTATATTCACCATTAGATTCTGTATGATATTGTAGATGTTTGGCAGATGCATTAGACCCTATTGTTGCTAAAGGGTCTTTCACATTTTCTTGTTCACTAGTAGGATATGGTCATCTTCACAGTTATTGGATATGTTGACATCTTTCAACACTCAAGGAGTCCTTTTTTGAGGTTTGGTTTATACTTTAATTTCACATGTTATCCTTATTTGATAGGATAGTATTCTATTATGTCATGATGTGCACTTGATTCTATATCAACTTTTTGGCATGACATGGTTATTTGATATGTCCACATGGAGCATGACATCTTCTAAGAGGGGGTGGTTAGATCATAATGTAATTTTTATGTTCCCGATTCTATGGTTGGAGATTTGACATTAATCTTGGTTGGTTCTCTTTGTATTGAGTACATGATAATTTGCTTGATACTTCATGATGGTGCTATGTTGTATTTGGATTTTGGCATGGATTGATTAGTTACAAGTACTCATGAATAATTGTATACCTTAGGTGATTTTGGTATTCTCTTATGACTAGACATATGTGTTGAGATAGTTGATGGTTTTAGCAAGATAATCGAGGAGCACCTCACCTGGTATAGACTTGAGAGGAAATTTTTCTTAGTATGATTCATAATGTCCTTAGATTTATTGGTTGAGCATTCTCGTTGCCCCACTCTCAGTCTACTTGGTGGTTTACTACTTGAGAGTTATTTCCCATTGTTCCCTTTTGGGTGGCATTATGGTTTATGTTTATCTTTCATATATATGGATTCATGACCTATGTATAGATGGTTTTC
>BSBK01013008.1:0-85328 GCA_027943335.1 Chamaecyparis obtusa | reverse complement strand
TTGTCATTGATGTCAACTGGTTTTGATAGTACTTATCTTGTAAGTTACAAACACGTAAACATCTGTAGAAGGGAGAAATAGATGAAGAATAGAAATATCTACATGAGGAAGATGGATATGACAGATGAGGATAAGGAATACTTTGGGTAACCTTTGATGAGTCCATGACCTTATGTTATTGAATTAATTATGTTGCATTCATCTATGATGAAGAGGAGAGGAAAACTATACAAAGAAGTGTGGTCGGCAAATGAAGCACTTCAATATACACCGAGCTAGTGTAGTGTATACCGAGTGATAGTATCAACCGAGCTTGTTTTCATTGATGTATTTCTTTATCAACCAAGTATGGATGAAGGAACTAAATGTTAAGTTTAGCTGATAGAAATTGATGAGATGGAATGTGTATGATTTCGAGGTTGAAGATAATGTTGTTATGAGATCCATGGCTAACAAAATTTGAAGAAGATCTAAAGGATGGAATTGAAACGAGTTATTGACACATCTACTGAGGAAGGTTTAAGCAACAAAATCAATGAAGGAGATTAAGTGGAAAAATCTAATGGATGAAAATAAAATGGTTTACTTGTCTATATAAGAGACATTGGTTTCATTGTTGAAACTATGCTAGAAGAAAGAATATTGTAGAGAATTCGCATGAACACAGCTTCATGCATGCCTGATCAAACTAGTTGAAGGAGAACTGAATTGTAGAGTTAACTGAGCATTAGAGAGCTATTATTGAGTGATAGTAAGTTATTGAATGATTGAAGAACTGAATTGAAATATTGATCAGAGGATTTTTATGGGCTTAGAATAGATCTGAACATCTAAAAAATCAAGTTGTATTGTAATTAGATCACCTACTATTTCAGTTTAACCATTGTAACAGAAAAAACTCTTAACCAAGTGGACTTAAATGTCTTATGATTTCCCTATGTCATTCATAGAATGTACATTGTTATCCTATCAACCCCATAGTGAATATTGCTTGGACGATAACTGTTAGTCTTAAATCCTCTAGCAAGGTCACACCATACAGTGTGTTTTGTAACCTTTAATAGGGTTGGCTCTTCACCAAGCTCACTTCAGAAGAGTGAACAATATTTTGGGTTACCGATCTCAGGTGGTTTTTCCCTTAACAGGGTTTCCAAGTTAAATCTTTGTGTTATGTATTTCTGTAATGATTGTTTGGCTATCATACTTTACATATTGCATATTTGATTTGGTTGGTAATCAATGTGAGTAATTAACTAGTAATCGGTAAAGGCACAAATAGTTTAGTATTTTATGCTAGCGAGCTATAGAAGTTTGCTAATTTGTTTAAAGATATACATTTTTTATTTGGGTCTATTGGATAACTTTTCTAACTGATTCACCCCCCCCCCTCTCAGTTATTCTAACAATTGGTATCAGAGCACTGGTTTCTCAGAACAAAGTTTTAAGGACTTCAATAGAAAGATCACAAAATGTATAAGAGGTGAAGTGCCAAAGCTAAACAAGGACAACTTTACAATATGGAAAAGTTGAATGTGACTTCATATATCTAGAATTGGGAATTCTGCCCTCACCCTATTGGATAATGGCTACTTAGCACTGCCTACAAGACCTTTGACTCTTGATCAATTAAGAAATAGACATGAGCATAATATTACTATGATGGATATTTTTGCCACTCTATCTGATGCAGAATTTGAAGATGCCAAGAATTGGCTTACTTCAAAGGAAATGTGGGATAAACTTACTCAAGTTTATGGGGGAGATGCAAATGTGTAAAGAGCTAGAGCTGAAAGTTTAAGAGGGAGACTTGATCATATTAAAATGAAAGCAGAAAATATTGTGCAATATAAAATTGAATCAAAGAGCTAGTTAATGCTATCTGAGGACCTAGTGGTGTCATTGAGGAAGAAACAGTGGTAAGCAAAATTTTGAGAACCTTATTGCCTACTTATGCAATCAGAATATCTGTAATACATGAAATGAGGTCTGTACTAGGTAATACTCTTACTCTTGATAATCTGATTGATAAGCTAACAAATTTTGAATTGAACAACTTTGATACTAGTGTTGTACCATCTATTGAGTTTTCTTTTGTCTTCTCTAAAGATTGGTAAATCTAGCAGTAGACATGATAATAGTGACAATAATACTGATGATGAGCTTGATGAGCTTGAAGCTCTTATGGCCCGAAGATTACCTAAAGGTAAAGGTAGATATAAGGGTAAATTACCTTTAGCATGTTTTAACTGTAAAGAAGTTGGCCACATTGTTGCTAGATGCCCAAACAAGAAAGAAGAAGATATAAACAAAGATCGATCTAGTGAAGGAAGCTATGGGAGGAGAAACAAGATAAGTTACCGACACTACAATAGGGATAATCAAGACAACAATGATAAGGGAAAAAGGTATGTTACATTGCTGAAGAGAATGATACTGATACTAACATAGATGATGATGTTGAAGTAGTATTTGTTGTGATGATGGATGATTATGAGGAAGAATGAAGGTATGCAGAGACAACACTCATTTCTAAAGTTAATAAAAATGATACATGGATCATTGATAGTGGCTATACACATCACATGAATGGTGATGAAGAAAAAATTGATCATCTTGAGAAATATAATGGAGGATCTGTAAAAATGGGTAATGATACACCATGTATAGTTAGAGGAAAAGGATCTTTACTGATAAATGATATAAACAAATGTGATAATGCTTATTGGCTAGAAGGACTAAATTACAATTTTCTAAGTGTGGCACAACTTAACAACTCAATTCACCGAGTAGCTTTTGAGAGAAAGAAGGTAAAGATATTTGATGATGGAGGAAAACTTGTTGGAATAGGAGCACAATCAAAAGGTAACTTATTTTATCTTGACAATGTTGAGTCTTCCTATTTAATGATGAAAAATGAGGATGTATGGTTATGGTATAAAAGGTTATGTCATGTAAACTTTCATAACATGATTAAGATCAGTAGAAAGAAAAAGGTTAGAGGTCTGCCTAGCCTAACTAAAATATATCATGTTATGTGTCACTAATGTTAGAAAGGTAAGATGACAAAATCTAGTTTTAAGAGTAAAGATTATTCAACAAAAGGAATATTGGAGTTGGTTCACGTTGACCTATGTGGTCCCATGAGAACATACAACTATTATGGAGATAGATATTCTATTCTATTTGTTGATGATTACACTAGATTGATGATTGGTATGTTTTTAAAGGATAAATATGAAGCATTTAAGATGTTCAAATGGTACGAAGGAAAAGTAGAGAAACAAAATAGGAAAGAACTGAAATGCTTGAGATCTAATCAAGGAGGTGAGTTTATTTTTAATGAATTCACTAACTATTGTAATGAGCATGGTATAAAAAGATAGGTTTCTGCTCAGAGAACACCTTAGCAGAATGGGATTGTTGAACGGAGAAATAGATCAATTGTTGATTGCACAAGGACACTGATGATAGAAAAGAATGTTTCTCAAACATACTAGAGAGAGGCAGTTAGCACATTTGTATATGTTTTGAACCGAGTACAATTGAAGAAGGACACAAAAAAAACACCCTACGAGTTATGGTTTGGTCACAAACAGACTATAAGTTACTTCAGA
Source organism: Chamaecyparis obtusa (assembly GCA_027943335.1). NCBI lineage: Eukaryota > Viridiplantae > Streptophyta > Pinopsida > Cupressales > Cupressaceae > Chamaecyparis > Chamaecyparis obtusa. Next base: position 81,714 of record BSBK01013008.1, on the reverse strand, counting down.
ATTTTTGGTAGAAAATGTTCTATTTTGAAAGATGATAGAAATGGAAATTTTGACTCTAAAGGTGATGAAGGGATGTTTCTTGGATATTATACTAAAAACAAAGCGTACAAGTGTCTGAATAAAGTTACTGATAAGATGATTGAAAGTGCTAATGTCAAAGTCGATGAATTTGATGATAAAAATGGTGAAGAAAGTACTAGGGAGTCATAAGAGTCTGGTAGATTCACTTACATTGAGGATCCAGAGTACCTACCGAAGCCAAAGGCTGAGTTGACTGAGCATTAGGAAAATAACACCAAGGAATAGCAAAGGGAAATCGAGGATCTGAAAGAGGCTACCGAGCAAGGAAATGAACCTGAACAAGATGAACAACAAAGAAGAGATCAAGAGTTGGCAAGATTTGTCAGAAGACATCATCCTAAGAACCAAATCATTGGGGACAAGAAAGCTGGCAAGCCAACAAGAAGTAAGTTCAGACAAGGTACATGCTTAGTTTGTGAGTTTGAATCGAAAAATGTCAAGGTTGCACTGGAGAATGATGAATGGATAAATGCAATGAATGAAGAGATATAAAAAATTGAGAAAAACAAGACATGGACCTTAGTACCTAGACCTAAAGATAAAAATGTTATAAGTACTAAATGGATTTTCAAAAACAAGCTGAATGAAAATGGAGAAGTTACAAGGAACAAAGCTAGACTTGTTTGCAAGGTTTATGCATAGGAGGAAGGTATAGATTATGGTGAAACTTTTGCAACTATTGCTAGACTAGAAGGAGTTCACATGTTACTTGCATATGCTGCACATAAGAAGTTTAAAGTCTATCAAATGGATGTTAAGTCTACTCTTCTAAATGGGATACTAGAAGAGGAGGTCTACATAGAACAACCAAAAGGCTTTGTTGATCCAGACAAGAAACACATGGTATGTAGACTACACAAAGATTTATATGGTCTAAAGCAAGCACTGAGAGCCTGGTATGAAAGGATACATACTTATTTGTTTTAAGTATTGGTTTTGTTAGAACTAGTGAGAACAACAATTTGTATATGAAAGGAGAGTCTGATGACACTATTTTGATTGCTGAAATATTTGTGGATGATATAATTTTTGGAGGACAAGATCATATCTGTAAATAATTTGCTGATGATATGAGAATTTTTTTTTAAATGTCTATGTTTGGAGAGATTAAGTTATTTCTAGGCTTGTAGGCTATTCAATAGAATGATAGAATACTCATCACACAATCAAAGTACATAAAGGAAGTATTGAGAACATTTGGCATGGAAGATGCTAAACCAGTTGGAACACCAATGGTCACAGGTTGTAAACTGACTAAAGATGATGAATCTACAGAGGTAAACCAGATATTGTACCAATCTATGATTGGTAAACTGATGTATGTCATGCATAGTAGGCCAGACATTGCCCATGTAGTTGGTATTGTTGCTAGATTTTCTGCCAATCCTAAGGAATCACACATGGTTTCTTGATGAAGGGTGCTCCCCTTAATACCACAAACACATAACAAAAACAGAGAAACCACAACAATATGCAAGAACAGAAAATTGGCTTCTTATTATCTCCACAAATGTGGAATTAAAAACTTTTAGAATTACAATATGCAAAGCCACATGGGCATTCCATTACAATATTCTGTAGGACAAAGCCTCGAATCAATACCCAGATCTACTACCCAGAACTATTCTGAACTGCCTAAGACAATAATATAGCCTTCCTTATATAGGCAATTATCCACCGCTGGGAAGGTTCCAGAATTTTAGCCAATAAGGCCGACCAAACTTAGAATTATTTTATTTTACATTTTATTACATCATAGTCGGCTCAAGATAACCTTTGAAACCCGAACAGAAATTTTGAAGAAAATTATTTTTCGCCATTTCAAGTGGCCCAACTTCCGAAGACCATAAGTCATCACCAGTTGACCTGATCGGCTATTATAACCCTATTTCAGAAATGCCACGAAGCGCTCTACAGGCTTGATCGGTGCAAGCGCCCGTCACCCAAATTTTTGACCTCATCCGGGGCCTCTAAAGCCTTCAAAACTGAGTTCAAAGTTTCTGTACCCTGCTGCCAATACCGAAAATCTTCAATATCTTCCAATATACACTTGATCTGGCAATGAAACTTTACTGGCAGACTTACATGACCAAAATGAACCTCCAAGAAAGAAATCAGATCATTCTGAGCACATGCAAAAATTACCAAAAATAGTAACTTTCCATAAATAGCAGCTCTGCACTAAAATAGCCCTTATTGAATATAAAAACATAAATATTTTTGGGTGATGCAAGATTGCTCTTACACCCAGGATGCTCCTGCATCAGACACCCGGGGTAATTTGAGAAGTGACCCTGTCACGACTCAGGTGTGTAGAGGAAAACCAAGACGGTTAACCTTCTCCTTTGTTAGCCATGATGAATCTTCAACAGGTCATCCTTTCCACTTGACCAGATATTCTTCATATGTCCTGTTCCTTGTGCTTCTGCCAACACGACTATCCAGTATATCTTCAATCTCCTTAGTGTCTGAACTAGTTGCTGGAATACTCCACTGTGCTGTTGTGATCTCATCTTCAACACCTCCTTCATGATACTCTGTCAGATTTGAAATGTTAAACACTGGTGAAATATTTAGCTCAGTAGGCAATTCTACCTCATATGCATTTCTTGAATCATGTTTCTTCAATATCTTACATGGTCCAAACTTCTTCATTTTCAACTTGTTATATGTACCAACTAGAAACCGCTCCTTCCGCAAATGAACCATGACTTCATCACCAACCTGAAATTCCTTATACCTCCTTTTCTCATCTGCCTTAGCCTTATACTATGCATTCATCTTGGTAATATGCTTCCTCACCTCCCCATGGATGTTCTTCAAGTGTTCTGCAAAATCCTCAGCTTCAGCACTACTTATTTCTCCTTTATCTATCTTTCTCAATTCAGATGCATTTCTTGGACTACTTCCATATACAATCTGGAATGGTGATTTACCAGTGCTTCTGTTGACAGAATTATTGTATGCAAATTCTGCCTGTGGTAAAATCAAATCCCATCCTGTTGGCTTATCCCCAACCAAACATCTCAGCAGATTTCCCAAACTCCTATTCACCGCCTCTGTCTGTCCATCAGTCTATGGGTGATGTGATGAACTGAACTTCAAATCTATTTTCAACTTCTTCCATAATGTTCGCCAGAAATATCCAACAAACTTAGTGTCCCGATCTGAAACTATTGTCTTTGGCAGACCATGAAGTCTCACTACTTCTCTGAAAAATAATTCTACTACATGAACAGCATCATTAGTCTTCTTGCAGGGAATGAAATGTGCCATCTTTGAAAATCTGTCAACTACTACAAAAATTGAATCATGTCCCCACTATGTCCTCGGTAAACCAAGAACAAAGTCCATGCTGATATCCTCCCAAGGCTTCTCTGGTACAGGTAATGGCTGATACAATCCTGTATTCTGCTTCACTCCTTTCTCCACCTGACATACTCCGCAACTCTATACAAACTTCCTCACATCTTGCTGCAACTGCGGCCAATAATAATTCTCACTAACCAAACCAACGGTTTTATCACGACCAAAATGTCCAGCCAATCCTCCACTATGCTTCTCCTTGATGAGATTCTCCCTCATAGAACTTCATGGAATGCACAACTGACTCCCTCTGAATAGCATATCATCCTGGATGATGAAATCCAACCATTTCGTCCTGTTTAGAGTAATAGGTTCTGTACAAGCTTTCCAAGCTTCACCAAAATCAGGATCCTCTGGATACAAATTCTTGAGTTCCTTGAACCCAACCACTTCAATCTGCATTTCTGTCAGCAATAGTTGCCTTCTGCTAAGAGCATCTGTAACCCTATTAGACTTTCCACTCCTGTGTTTCAAAACAAATGTATAACTCTGCAAAAACTCAACCCATTTCAAATGCCTTTGATTCAATTTTCCTTGACTATTCAAATATTGCAAAGCTTGATGATCAATATACAAAACAAACTCCTTAGGAAGCAGATAATGTCTCCACTTCTTTAATGCCTGAACTATAGCATAAAATTCTTGATCATAAACAAAATATTTCCTCTTGGCATCATTTAACTTCTCACTGAAATAAGCAACAGGTTTACCTTCTTGGCTCATAACAGCTCCTATTGCAGTACCACTAGCATCACAATCTACTTGAAACACCTTATTAAAATTTGGAAGTGCTAAAATAGGTTGTTCTGTAACTTTTTATTTCAATAATTGAAAACTCTTTTTTGCCCCATTAGTCCACTTAAACTCTTTTCTATCCCCTCTCATTATTTCAGTCAAGGGTCCACAAATACTACTAAAATTTCTGATAAACTTTCTGTAAAAGCTAGCTAGACCATGAAAAGATCTTACCTCAGTAGCACTCTTTGGAGTAGGCCATTCAAGGATAGCCTGTACCTTCTCTGGGTCCATCTTTAGACCTTCTCCTGAAACTACAAACCCCAAATACACCAACTCTTTCTTCACAAAACTGCACTTCTTCAAATTAATCAGCAATTTCTCTTCTCTCAACTTCTCAAATACCATACGAATATGCATCATATGCTCATCCAATGTCTTACTAAAGATCAAAATATCATCTAGGTAAACAATGACAAACTTACCCAGAAATTCTTTCAGAACCTCGTTCATGAGCCGCATGAAAGTGCTCGGCGCATTGGTTAGCCCAAAAGGCATGACTAACCACTCATACAGTCCTTCCTTTATCTTGAAGGTAGTCTTCCATTCATCTCCTTCTCTGATCCGAATCTGATGATATCCACTTTTTAGATCTATCTTTGAAAAATACACAGCTCCACTCAAACAATCCATAATATCATCTATTCGTGGCAATGGAAACCTGTACTTGATTGTGATCTTGTTTATTGCTCTGGAATCTGTACACATCCTCCACTCTCCATTCTTCTTTGGTGCTAATACCACTGGTACAGCACAGGGACTCAGACTCTCTTGAATCAACCCTTTCTGCAATAACTCATGTACTTGTCTGTTCAACTCTTCACTTTCTGCTGGTGTCATTCTATGTGCTGCCTTGTTTGGAAAATTGGCTCTTGAAATCAAATCCATCTGATGACTGATCTTCCTTACCGGTGGTAATCTATCGGGTACATTATCAGATACAATATCCTGAAACTCATTCAACAAATCTGCAACCTCTACAGGTACATCCTCTGCTTCTTCTTTACCAACTTTTGGAATTAAAGCAAAACACACATGCTCATGCCTCATACCATCTAAGAATTTTCTTCCATCAACAAATGTTATTCTTGCATTACCACATACCTTTTCTTCGGTCTCCTTCAATGGCTTTAGCTTATGTCACACTCCATCCTTTGTCAGGGAATAGGTATTCGCATGACCATCGTGTACAGCACATCTGTCAAACTGCCACGGTCTACCCAACAACATATGACATGCATCCATAGATATGATATCACACAATACCGCATCTTGGTATCCGCCAATCTTGAATTTCACCAGGCATTGTTCATTGACCATGACCTTGTGGTCATCCTGTACCCAGGCAATCCGATATGGATGTGGGTGTTTCTGTCTCTTGAGCTTCAACTTTGTCACCATCTCTTCTGACACCAAATTGTCAGTGCTTCCACTATCAATAATCACATCACAACATTTACCTTCACACTTGCACCTGGTGCGAAACAGGCTCCTCCTTTGCTCAGGTTCATTCTCACCACTCAACAGGACTCTTCTGTTAATCAACGTTTCTCCTCTTTCAGTATCTTCAGAATTTGATGATCTGGCATCTTCATCTACATGTGCAACTCTGGCCTGGCCTTCATTTCTCCTGTCTATTCTGCCTTGGCGCTGAGGACATTCAAATGCCCTGTGACCTTCTTCTCCACAGTAAAAACATGTTCCACGGAAGCCACCTCTTCCAGATCCTTGTCCTCTTCCTCTCCCTCTTTGATCTCTATTATTCTGATCCTGGAAGCGATTGAAATTATTTCCTCGCTGATTTTGACTGCTACTGGCCTCATCCTTCTTTTTCGGATCTTCATTTCGGCCACCATATGACCGTCCACCAGATCGTCCACCGCGACCTCTTCCATTTTGTCTGCTCTCAAACTTCTTGTTCAGCTTTTCATCTACTTTTAGGGAAAACTGGTATGCCTCTTCAATACTATTCATTCGAACCAGATTCAGCTCCTCATGAATGCTTGGCCTTAACCCATTAAGGTATCGGGCAACTTTCTCCTTATCAGCTTCTGCATGGCCTGTTTTGATGAGAAGTTGATAGAACTCCTCTGTATACTCCTGAACAGATCTTCCTGCTTGCTTCAAACTCTGCATTTTCTTTAGTAGGTCAAGCTCATAATCAACAGGAATGAACTGTCGCTTCAATTTATCCACCATCCGATCCCATCTCATGATTTTCTCCTTTCCCCTTCTATTTCACTCCAACTGAATCTCTTGCCACCATATCTTCGCATGACCTTTCAGTCTGGCCTTCGCAAATTTGACCCTATCAGGATCCTCAACATCTTCATACTCAAAATACTCCTCACATTCATTGATCCAGTCGATCAATTCCTCTGGGTTAAGATTTCCAGAAAATGTAGGAACCTCAATCTTAGGTCTTTTCCCAATCTTGGAAATCGCCCGAAAAAGTCTTTCTTCCTCCTGGTTCACAATTTCAACTTCTCCTTCTTGATATTCTTCTTCGGCTTCATCCTCGCTTTCATCTCTGACATTAAGATTCATTCCTCTGCGAATCTCTTCTTGCAATGCTCGCACTTGTCTTTGTAGCTCTCTGACCTCAGGTGTTACAACACCAGCTCTTCCGCCACGTTCCCTTCGTGGAGGCATTTTCATGATGTGCACTGAAACCCTAGCCACGGTCCTCGTGCAAACTGCCTCATAGTCGGCGATCTATTTACACACTCAAGAACTCCTGCTCTGATACCACTTGATGAAGGGTGCTCCCCTTAATACCACAAACACATAATAGAAACAGAGAAACCACAACAATATGCAAGAACAAAAAATTGGCTTCTTATTATCTCCACAAATGTGGAATTACAAACTTTTAGAATTACAATATGCAAAGCCACATGGGCATTCCCTTACAATATTCTGTAGGACAAAGCCTCGAATCAATACCCAGATCTACTACCCAGAACTATTCTGAACTGCCTAAGACAATAATACAGCCTTCCTTATATAGGCAATTATCCACCGCCTGGGAAGGTTCCAGAATTTTAGCCAATAAGGCCAACCAAACTTAGAATTATTTTATTTTACATTTTATTACGTCATAGTCGGCTCAAGATAACCTTTGAAACCCGAACAAAAATTTTGAAGAAAATTATTTTTCGCCATTTCAGGTGGCCCAACTTCCGAAGACCATAAGTCATCACCAGTTGACCCGATCGGCTATTATAATCCCATTTTGGAAATGCCACGAAGTGCTCTACAGGCTTGACCCACGCAAGCGCCCGTCACCCAAATTTTCGACCTCATCCGGGGCCTCTAAAGCCTTCAAAACTGAGTTCAAAGTTTCTGTACCCTGCTGCCAATACCAAAAATCTTCAATATCTTCCAATATACACTTGATCTGGCAATGAAACTTTACTGGCAGACTTACATGACCAAAATGAACCTCCAAGAAAGAAATCAGATCATTCTGAGCACATGCAAAAATTACCAAAAATAGTAACTTTCCATAAATAGCAGCTCTGCACTAAAATAGCCCTTATTGAATATAAAAACATAAATATTTTTGGGTGATGCAAGATTGCTCTTACACCCAGGATGCTCCTGCATCATTTCTACAAAAAGAATCTTGAGATATCTGAAGAAAATAGAGGATTATGGATTATGGTATCCAAAGGAAGGCAAGTTTGAACTAAGAGTCTACACCAACGTAGATTGGGCTGGAAATATAAATGACAGAAAAAGTACAACTGGAGGAGCATTTTTCTTTGGTGAAAGACTTGTTACTTGGACAAGTAAGAAACAACCTTGTATTTCTCAGTCCACTGCCAAAGCAGAATATATTGTTGCTGCTACAAACTATTCAAACATTGCTTATATCAAACAAGTGATGGAAGGGATGAATGAGCTAATCACTGAGCCAGTGATTATATATTGTGACAACACCTGTGCAATAAATATTTCTAAGAATCCTATAATGCACTCAAAGACCAAGCATATTTCTATTAAGTATCACTACTTAAGAGAATAAGTATAGGAGAAGAAAGTCAAACTAGAATATGTTACATCAAAAGAACAACTTGAAGATATTTTTACCAAGCCTCTACCGAAGGACACTTTTGAGTACTTGAGGACTAGACTTGGGGTCCGTCCCCTGTCTACCGGTCACTAATGTGATTTAGAAGTTGTATAAGCCTAATATTATCAGAAGATCATTCATGTTTATGCAACATAGTTCACACTTTGGATTCTATCTAAGGTTGTGAAAGGTTTGAGGAACTAGAACATAGATTTGAATATCATTATACTGAGATACATAGTCTGCACCAAACAACAGTGAGTCACTTAGCTACAATAGAGCTGTATGTTTTATGCTTTTCTTTGGCTTTGTTATCAAATAGAGAGAGATCTCAATATGAAACAAGGATGAAGAGAGAGAGAGAGAGAGAGAGAGAGAGAGAGAGAGAGAGAGAGAGAGAGAGAGAGAGAGAGAGAGAGAGAGAGAGAGAGAGAAACTTAAGAAATATCATGATACATCTATCTAAGGGAGAGATAAACTGAAGAAGTCAAGGAGAGCTAAAAGATCAAATCTACAGAGGAAAGTATACACATGCAATGCTGTCATATAGTGTAGTAATTAAACACATTAAATCAAGCTAGGGAGAGCTTACCGAGCTACAACATTTGCTTAAATAGTTGTAGAATACATTTTTGGTATGTGTATGGTATATTTCATATTGTTTGAGTTGCCATCAATGCCAAAGGGAGAGATTGATGAACTAGAACTGATTGAATACCTGAATGACTTGAAGATCAATGATTAGAGATCACTGAGTTACTGAATAGATATGTAAGATGATTAAATTAGTAATATGTTGTCATTGATGTCAACTAGTTTTGACAGTACTTATCTTGTAAGTTACAAACACCTAAACATCTATAGAAGGGAGAAAGAGATGAAGAACAAAAATATCTACATGAGGAAGATGGATATGATGGATGAGGATAATGAATAATTTGGGTAACTTATTAATGAGTTTATGACCTTATGTTATCGACTTAATTATGTTGCAGTCATCTATGATGAAGAAGAGAGCAAAACTGTACAAACCAGTGTGGTCGATAAATGAAGTACTTTAGTATGCACTACGCTAGTGTAGTGTATACCAAGTGACAGTATCAACCGAGCTTGTTTTCATTGACACATTTCTTTATCAACTGAGTATGGATGAAGGAACTAAATGTTAAGTTTATCCAACAAAAATTGATGAGCTAGAAGGTGTATGATTTCGAGGTTGAAGATAATGTTTGTTATGAGATCCACGACTAATAAATTTTGAAGAAGATCTAAAGGATGGAATTGAAATGAGTTATTGACACATCTACTGAGGAAGGTTTAAGTGGAAAAATCAACGAAGGAGATTAAGCGGCAAAATATGATGGATGAAAAGAAAATAGTTTACTCATTTATATAAGAGACATTGGTTTCATTGTTGAAACTATACTAGAAGAAAGAATACTGTAGAGAATTTGTGTGAACACAGCTTCATGCATGCCTGATCAGACTGGTTGAAGGAGAACTGAACTGTAGAGTTAATCGAGCATCAAAGAGCTATTACTGAGTGACAGTAAGTTATTGAATGATTGAAGAACTAAATTGAAATATTGATCAGAGGATTTTTATGGGATTAGAATAGATTTGAACATCTGCAAAATCAAGTCATATTTTAATCAGATCACCTATTGTTTCAGTTTAACCATTGTAACAGAAAAATCTCTTAATCGAGTGGACTTAACCATCTTATGATTTCCCTATGTCATTCATAGAATGTACATTTTTATCTTGTCAACCCCATAGTGAATGCTGGTTGGATGATAACTGTTAGTCTTAAATCCTCTAACAAGGTCACACCTTACAGTGTGTTTTGTAACCTTTAACAAGATTGGCTCTTCACAAAGCTCACTTCAGAAGAGTGAATAATATTTTGGGTTACCGGTCCCAAGTGGTTTTTCCCTTAATAGGGTTTCTACGTTAAATCTTTGTGTTATGTGTTTCTGTGATGATTGTTTGGCTATCATAATTTACATATTGCGTATTTGATTTGGTCAGTAATCATTGTGAGTAATTAACTAGTAATCGATAAAGGCACAAACAATTTAGTATTTTATGTTACCAAGCTATAGAAGTTTGATGAATTTGTTTTAAGATATACATTTTGTATTTGGGACTATTGGATAACTATTCTAACTGATTCACCCCCCACCTCTTAGTTATTCTAACAGATGAAACTTTCCTGATTTCACCTTAGGTTTCCTACATGTGTTGGTTTCCTCTAGATTATTATGTGTTCAAGTTTGATTTTGAGATGTACTCGTAAGATATGGGCTTCTAGGATCCTTTCTTAGATTTACTTGATAGATTTTGGTATTGTTATCTGATTGGGATATGATGTTATCTTGTCAACATGGTGGGAGTGGAACCATGAGTTTCCACAAGGTCAGTTGGTAGTGACTCTTTTACCATTTGAGACTCTGATGTTCCTATACTAGTGTTGGATGATCCTTGTTGCAATTTCTTCCTATCCTATCTTCTTGGAGACTTATTCCTATTTTTTCTTTTACTATTCTTTATATTTATTTTTAATTACATACTGTGAAACTTGTGTAGTGGATGTTGGAGATTATGTATACTCCATTATTTAGATGTATTTATGATGTAATATGTAGATGATCTAGATGATCATTGTAATTAATATATTAAATAGTATTTGTGTAGTTTGTACATCAAGGAACCCTTGAGATGTGTAATCTAAAATTAAGAATACATTTCTGTGTACTTATGGACTTTATGTTTTACTTTTTCTTTATTATTCATTATTGTTTGTAAAATCTTAAGAAAAAAAAAAGTTCTTTAAACTTAGTAAAATGTTTTAGGTTAATATCTCCTGGGTTCCTTGGTGGGCATTATATAGGTCTAGTGGGCCATTCAAACCCCTAAACACTTGTATAGCCCACTAAAGTATTCAAGGGAGTATAAGTCTAAGTGACTTGTGTTGGTAATTTTATCCAAGGGAATATATAGGATCCTTTTAGTCTGTAGTAGGGCCCCTACCAAAGCATTGAAGCGATTACTTGGGTTGGAGGACTAAGGTATAGAACATGGTGGAGTTTGGAAGGCTTTTGAAACTTGGTGTACAAACTTCAAAATTTTCTCCCAATCTATTCCCTCCTCATCATATTGGTATCAAAGCAGTAATTAAATCTTTTCGCATGTCTACACTTAATGTATATTAGAGGAATAAGTAGAGATAGAGGCTACCATAATGCCACCCAATAATATGTCCCAAGATGACGTGAATAAGTTGGTTGAAGAACTACTTGGAGTAAAACTCAAAGAATTGAGGAGATCAAAGAGAAATGAAAAACAACATGAGTGTGATACGGAAGAAGAAGGGGAGAAATGAGAATAGGAAGCTCCTAGAAAAGTACTAGAATTACCTATAGATAAGAATGCATTTGTGGATGCCTTGAAGATAGTAAGTATGGATGCCACAAATGGATTAGCTATGTATAGTGGAAGTATAGATGCAAAAGTGGTGATTGATTAGATTGAAGCCATAAATAAATACTTCAAATATAAAGAGGTATTTGAGTAAAATAGATTCAAATTGGAAAATGCAAGGTTAAAATGATCTTCCCTCACATGGTGGAACTATTTGCAAGGAGCGAGGGTCAAGGAAGGATGAAAAATGATAACTTCCTGGAAAAGGATGAAGGCTAGAATCAAGACACAATTCATGCCCATTGATTTTGAAGTATGGATGTATATGAAGTTTCAATATCTCAAATAAAGAGATCATTATGTTAGTGCATAAGCAAGGGAGTTTCATAGATGGAGTCTCAAATCAAGGAGATGGGAAGAGGAATCAAAGAAGGTCGGTAGGTACATATAAATGGCCTAAGGATGAATATCCAAGATTATATTAGCATCTTTCCACTAGAGATAGTAAATAATTTTTTTTAATTGGCCCTAAGGTCTGAAGAGAAATTGAAGAGGATGAATGAGAAAAGCAATAGAGGGAAAGGAGGGATAAGTTTTAGGGGTAGGAGTAGCTTTGGAGGAATAATTCTAGGTTAGAGGTCTCATTGAGAGTTTATCCAAGGAGAGAAAGTTGGGGACTGAAGTAGAAGATGGGGCTTCAGAGGAAGGAGGCCTAATGGAAGATGAAGGTCTAGTGGATCACTGAGAGGACCCAATGTCTCAGGGATGAGATGCTAAAACTATAATCAAGTAGAGCACCCAACTTATAGTTGTCTAGAGAAGGCTTCAACTTCTTAAGGTGGTGACATAAGAAACAATTTGGTCCAAGATGATGCAAGGAGTGTGACCTCACATGAGGTACACTTGGGTTTAGAGGCATGAGAGAACCTCATGATTAGAAGGACATTACTTAAGGAACTTGTCAAGGAAGAAGTATCACAAAGGATAGCTTTATTCAACGTAAATTACAAGATCCAATGGAAAATATATGTAAAGTTATAATTGATTAGATAGTTAAAATAATAATATTGTGTCTTTGGAAACATAAAAAAAAAATTGAAACTAGAGAGGATACCCCACACTTTCCCATATAAGGTGCATTGGTTTAAAAAGTGGTAGCATGTGTTAATTAATGAAAAAAAATGGGTAGAGTTCTATATAGAAGAATATAAAGACAAAATTTTGTGTGAAATTATTCCTATGTATTCTTTCCATATCCTTCTTGGTAGGCCTTTGTACTTTGATTATAACACTCCTCTTGATGGAGAGAAGAACTCTTATGCATTTCAAGAGGATGGGATAACCTATAAGATACAATCATGGGTTGAGGGAGAGAGTCCCAACCAGATGGGGTCTAGTGTGATGATGGTGGTGGGGGAAAAGAATTCATAGATACACTAAATGAGGAAAGTGGAAAGGGATTTGTTTTTATTTTTACACATAAGGATACAAAGAAAAAGGGTGAATAAGTTATCGTTCCTAGAGAAGTGAAGGAGCTATTGGAGAATTATAATGGTGTAGTTATAGGAGATATAACAAACTCCTTACCACCTATCAGAGACATTAGATACCAAATATAATTGATACCAAGATCTTTCCTACTAGAAAAATCCACCTACAAGATGACCCCATAGCATAATGAAGAAATAACTAAGAAGGTCTAAGAGTTGCTTGACAAAGGGCTGGTGGGGAAGAGCCTTAGCCCTTGGGTAGTGCCTATTGTCTTAACCCCAAAGAAAGATGTAAAATGAAGGCTATATACAGATTATAGGACCATAAAGAGGATAAATATTAGATATAGGTTTCATATTCCTAGAATGGAGGACCTAATGGACTATTTGGGAGGACCAACCTACTTTTCTAAACTAGATATGGAAAGTGGGTACCAACAAATAAGGATAAGAGAGGGAAATTAATATAAAAATGAATTCAAAACTAATGAGGGGTTTTAGGAGTGTCTTATAATGCATTTTGTCCTTTCCAATGCCCTTAGCACCTTTATGAAGCTTATGAATGAGGTGTTACAATATTTTATAGGCAAGATTTTAGTAGTCTACCTGGATGACATCGTGATATTTAGTAAGAGAAAGGAAGATCATTTAAGACACTTGTAGATTTTTTTCAGAAGACTATATGAGAAAAAATTAATGATGAGCATTGAGAAATGTGAATTCATGAAACAAGAATTGGTTTATCTAGGATTTGTGATCTCTAAGGGTAACTTGAAAATGGACCCTTCTAAAGTAGAGGCTATTTTGAATTGGTCTACACCTAGGACTGTGGGAGAAGTCATGGGTGATCCCATGAAGCTATGTCCCACTTTTAGGGATGAACAAAATTGTGACGTTGGGGAAAAAGTTTTTTATGACACCTTCGTACATGGTATACACTTCATGCGAAGTGGTGGACTGACTCTACATGAAGTACCCAAACAAGGGGCTTCGTGTGAAGTGGGGATTCACATGAAGCCTCTTGGGGCTTCGCATGAAGCCGCTTGGACCGAAATTTTTATAAATTTCCAACATTTTATGTTTTTTATTATCATTTTTACTCCCACTATTTGTGAACCCCAGGCTTGGAGCGAAGTACCTCAGCATGCCAGTACCTCCTAAGCTTCGTCGACGTCTTTGGTTTCCTAGTAGTATCAAGTACAGACATTTTTCTCTTTTTTTATTGTAAATAATATGTTTTGTATTTATTTTAGCTAATTATTTATTTTAAATAATTTTTTATTTGTACAAATATTAGAAATTTGTAGTTAAATATTATCTAATATGTTAGAAATTAATAGTAGAATGTTAGAAAGTCATAATTAAATATTAGAAAATAATAGAAATATTAAAAATCATAGTATAAATGTTATAATATGTTAGAAAATCATAGTAGTAATTTAGTACCTGTTAGAAAATATTTAGAAAACATTAGAAACTGTAGTAGAAATGTTAAAAAATGTTAGGAAACATTAAGATTAAAGTTAGAAAATGTTAAATTTTAAGTTTAAAGTTAGAAATGTTACAAAATGTAAAATTTTAAGTTTAAAGTTGTAAATATTAGGAATTTCTCTCTCTCACACATGTACACGCATTTTTAGTAAATATTAAAGTTAGTTATTTGTTTTAAATAATTTTTAGTTTGTAAAAATCTTAGAAAATTGTAGTTAAATTTTTTAAAATAATCTAGTCGTATGTTAGAAAACCTTAAAAAATTGTTGTACAATAAGTTTCTAGGACCCTTATTCCTCTCTTATGAAATATTAAGACACTTAGGATCCTTTAGGAATCTCAAGATCTTGTAATACATATTAGGACATCTTACTTGACACATAGGACCCCTTAGGACCCATACAACCCATTATTATATCTTACAATGTCCTAGGACACATTCATCTATCATAGCTTTTGTTAATACATATGTGAACCCATGGTTGCCCACAAGAACCCTTAAGACATACTAGTATCAATTAATGTAGCCTAAGATCCCTTAGACATTAACATTGTTGGACCATTATACATCCCTTACGACATTTTAAGACATATATGACCCATTTAGATCATCAAGACCAATTAAAATATCTTAGGTTGTCTTAGGACACATTTATGTACATCTTAGATTAAATTAATATCATACAAGGATCCACTAATGAAATGTAAGACCCCTTAGGACCTCTTCTGTTATCCGCGACCCCTTAAGACACTCTACCTAACCCTTATCCATCCCTTACATTATCTTAAGACACATCTAGGACTCATTGTTACCCACGACCCCTTAAGACAGTCTAGGACCACTTATATTGCACCTACAACCCATTAACATTCTAGGACTCTTATCTGGATCCCTTATGAAATCTTAAAACAAATATGAAACCTTAGGACCCCCAAGACCCATTAAAGAATCTTAGGATGTCCTAGGAACACTTAGACCACTTATCACATCTACAACCCATTAATATTACTGGACAATTATACATCCCTTATGATATTTTAAGACATATATGACCTATTCAAATCTTGAGGACCCATTATACATACAAGGATCCACTAATGTAACCTAGGACCCCTTAGGACCTTTTATGTTACCCACGACCCCTTAAGACACTCCATGACTCGTATTTATACCTTAGGACCTCTTATGTTACCCACGACACCTTAAGACAATCAAGGAGCACTTACATTACTCGCGACCCCTTAAGACACTCTAGGTCATATTAGGTCCTAATAGGTCACATTAGGTCATATTAGGAAATAAGGTATGTCTAAGTTGTTTCTCTACTTAAAGACCTAAATAGACCTATTAGGGCCAAGTAGACCTAACTAGGACCTATTAGGACCAATTAGATAGGTATTAGGTCTTTCACCAACATTAGTCTGACCAATTAGATGTATTAGGACCTATTAGGTCTAAATAGACCTAACTAAACCTATCTAGACCTATTATGACCAATTAGGACCTATTAGGACCAAAATTTAGGACTTATTAGACTTAACTAGACCTAACTGGGTAATTAGACTCAATTAGAACCTAATTTAAGACCTAATAAGACCTCTTATGTTATCTATGACCCCTTAAGACCTAATAAGACATATTATGTTATCTACAACCCCTTAAGACCCAATTAGTACATCTTAGGACACTTAAGACCTAATAAGACCACTTATGTTACCCACGACTCCTTAAGACACTCTAGGACCACTTATGTTACCCACAACCCCTTATGTACACACATTTTTAGTAAATATAAAAGTTAGTCCTATGACCCATAGATGTACATGTTAGGTTTGATTAATACATACTAGGATGTCCTATGACCCATTGATGTCTTATCTATACCTTAGGACCTCTTATGTTACCCACGACCCCTTAAGACCTAATAAGACCTCCTATGTTATCTATGACCCCTTAAGACCTAATTAGTACATCTTAGGACCCTTAAGACCTAATAAGACCACTTATGTTACCTAATAAGACCTATAATTATATATAATTAGATATTTGTTCCATTTTACATGTAGTTATAACATGTCATCAAGTACTTAATTATTAACACTTAGCTTTCACATGTGATGTATCTAGATGGTTGCTCAGGGTGCACCTTAGACTCCTGATATGCATACTATTTTTCATATGGCTGATACGGAGATAGCTCGACTTAAAGACTCTATCTGTAGGTCTACAGGGGATGGTATATATAGAGATACATGTGCTACTATATTGAGTAGTTTTAAGACTATGATTGGTAGATTGATGTCTCACTCATCCTTCACACCGCAGGTAGTTAAGGCAATTTTTTGAGAGTTGAGGGAGGAGGTCTCGGGTGATGTTTTCTTGGTGACAAGTTAGAGCCTCGTCCCCAAGGAAACCATCAAATGAGAGGTTTTCCCACATTATGAGGGGATGAGAGTGGTCAGGGTATATCAGGTCACACGGTGTGTGATACCTTAGATTGCATGTATGATTTACCCTTGACATCTTGTAGCACATGATCGTTATCCAAATAATGACCAGATTCCACTATATTTTGCATAGCAATTATACGTTGAGTTCCGTTTGGGACTGAGGGTCAACTATTTAGATATCCCATTGTATTATGGTTAGGGGCTTGGTAGGCTTGCATACCGTGATCAGTATCATAGGGCTGATCAAGTTGTGCAGCCTCGTAGATACACTAATACATTTGGGGGCATTTTGCGACGGCTATGTGTCGCAATTGCGATAGCTATGTGTCGCAATAGCAACACCCATAGACGTCACTATTTTTTAGTCGCAAATTGCAATGTCTATGGGTAGCCGTCGCAATTGCGACACATATCCCGTCGCAATGTGACTAAGATTTGTTAGCGGCATGGGCATCGCCCCCCCGTCGCATGGCTTCGGAGGGCTGTCGTAATCATGACGGACCTCCCAAGCAATTGCGACGAGCGCCTGCATCGCATTGCGATGGGTTGCCGTCGCAATTGCGACGCCCGTGGGTGGATTAAAAAAATAAAATTTATTTAATACATTGCTAATGAACCACATTAATGCTTTTTTCTTTCAACAAATGAGGACAGCCACTGTAAAGACAACATGATAATGTACACTCACTGTAAGGATAGTCACAAATGAGGACATCTCACAGTGATTGTCCCTAGTGTAATTGCCACTTGAATGTATTGCTATTCAGCCACATTAATGCTTTTATTCTTCAACAAATGAGGATAGTCACTCTAAAGACAACATGATAATGTACACTCACAGTGAGTGTACATTATCATGTTGTCTTTAGAGTGACTATCCTCATTTTTTGAAGAATAAAAGCATTAATGTGGCTGAATAGCAATACATTCAAGTGGCAATTACACTAGGGATAGTCACTGTGAGATGTCCTCATTTGTGACTGTCCTTACAGTGAGTGTACATTATCATGTTGTCTTTACAGTGAGTGTACATTATCATGTTGTCTTTACAGTGTCAATATATGCATTATTACTTAAACTGAAGAGTACTCTAAATAATATGTCATTGTGGAGTTCTGATTGCTTCCAATTTGATATATGCTTGTTCTACTTATGTATCCAGCATCATGTAAGAAAAGTTGATGCTTTTAAAATAGATTCATTTAGCCATGAAATGCCTGTGCATGTTACATACAAGATTCCAAGGCCCAAAACTGATTACTCATTATAATTCATGTACAGAATGATAATCAACCACAACGAGGCATGCGTAGGTGCTGCTTAGATTTTGAGGCTCATAGAAGAAACTTGACCAATGGCTCATGGAATGCAACAAATTTATTGCCTAAAACAGGAGCATTGGTAACCACAGATGATGGTTTTGAAAAGAACACTTCACCATCAATGTCACGTGAGGGAACTACAATTTCTGATGGCAAGTAACTTGTAGTATATAAGAGAGATGCAGGTACAGATGCTGGGAATACATTGCTAATGAACCACATTAATGCTTTTTTCCTTCAACAAATGAGGACAGTCACTTTAAAGACAACATGATAATGTACACTCATTGTAAGGATAGTCACAAATGAGGACATCTCACAGTGACTGTCCCTTGTGTAATTTCCACTTGAATGTATTGCTATTCAGCCACATTAATGCTTTTCTTCTTCAACAAATGAGGATAGTCACTCTAAAGACAACATGATAATGTACACGGGCTGTAAGTGTACATTATCATGTTGTCTTTATAGTGACTGTCCTCCTTCAAGTGGCAATTACACAAGGGACAGTCACTGTAAAGGCAACATGATAATGTAGAGAAACATTGTGATTTGTATTTTCAACAGTGCCGACAGAGATTCCCTCTGTGAAATTACAGCTACAATTTCTGAGTACGTTGGGTTTATTTTTCTTTTGTCATTATTATGTAATCTGGTATTCAGCTGTTATAGAGCTAAAATACCCAGAAATGAGGACATATCTGTGTTGAATTTATTGTTAGCGGCTTTGGTTATTTAGAAGTTTAATTTTATTTGTTCATCTTTCAAGCACAAACATTTTGTGGACCGTAACATCTTCATTGTTTCGGGTATGCAATGAAACAGCCGTAACTTGCAACTACCTTCATGGTACTTGTGTACAATATCATGTTGTCTTTACAGTGACTGTCCTCATTCAAGTGGCAATTACACAAGGGACAGTCACTGTGAGATGTCCTCATTTGTGACAAGGACAGTCACACATGAGGACATCTCACAGTGACTATCCCTTGTGTAATTGCCACTTGAATGTATTGCTATTCAACCACATTTATGGGCCCGTTTGGACCACAGCACATAGTAGCATCTACAGAGAAGAATATCCCAGGTGTAACAAGTTGTAAGAATATACCAACAGTTCTAAGAAGTTCCCTAGCACATAGTAGCATGTACAGAGAAGAATATACAACATGAGGACAGCCACTGTAAAGACAACATGATAATGTACACTCATTGTATGTGTACATTATCATGTTGTCTTTACAGTGACTGTCCTCATTCAAGTGGCAATTACAGAAGGGACAGTCATTGTGAGATGTCCTCATTTGTGACAAGGATAGTCACACATGAGGACATCTCACAGTGATCGATTGTCCCTTGTGTAATTGCCACTTGAATGTATTGCTATTGAACCACATTGATGCTTTTCTTCTTCAAAAAATGAGGACAGTCACTCTAAAGACAACATGATAATGTACACTCATTGTAAGGACAGTCACAAATGAGGACATCTCACAGTGACTGTCCCTTGTGTAATTGCCACTTGAATTACACAAGGGACAGTCATTGTGAGATGTCCTCATTTGTGACAAGGATAGTCACACATGAGGACATCTCACAGTGATCGATTGTCCCTTGTGTAATTGCCACTTGAATGTATTGCTATTGAACCACATTAATGCTTTTCTTCTTCAACAAATGAGGACAGTCACTCTAAAGACAACATGATAATGTACACTCACTGTAAGGATAGTCACAAATGAGGACATCACACAGTGACTGTCCCTTGTGTGATTGCCACTTGAATGTATTGCTATTCAGCCACATTAATGCTTTTCTAATTCAAAAAATGAGGATAGTCACTCTAAAGACAACATGATAATGTACACGGGCTGTAAGTGTACATTATCATGTTGTCTTTACAGTGACTGTCCTTCTTCAAGTGGCAATTACACAAGGGACAGTCACTATAAAGGCAACATGATAATGTAGAGAAACGTTGTCATTTGTATTTTCAACAGTGCCGAGAGAGATTCCCTCCGCGAAATCACAGCTACAATTTCTGAGTACGTTGGGTTTATTTTTCTTTTGTCATTATTATGTAATCTGGTATTCAGCTGTTACAGAGCTAAAATACCCAGAAATTAGGACATATCTGTGTTGAATTTATTGTTAGCGGCTTTGGTTATTTAGAAGTTTAATTTTATTTGTTCATCTTTCAAGCACAAATGTTTTGTGGACCATAACATCTTCATTGTTTCGGGTATGCAATGAAACAGCCGTAACTTGCAACTACCTTCACGGTACTTGTGTACATTATCATGTTGTCTTTACAGTGACTGTCCTCATTCAAGTGGCAATTACACAAGGGACAGTCACTGTGAGATGTCCTCATTTGTGAAAAGGACAGTCACACATGAGGACATCTCATAGTGACTGTCCCTTGTGTAATTGCCACTTGAATGTATTGCTATTCAACCACATTTATGGGCCCGTTTGGACCACAGCACATAGTAGCATCTACAGAGAAGAATATCCCAGGTGTAACAAGTTGTAAGAATATACCAACAGTTCTAAGAAGTTCCCTAGCACATAGTAGCATGTACAGAGAAGAATATACAACATGAGGACAGCCACTGTAAAGACAACATGATAATGTACCCTCATTGTATGTGTACATTATCATGTTGTCTTTACAGTGACTGTCCTCATTCAAGTGGCAATTACAGAAGGGATAGTCATTGTGAGATGTCCTCATTTGTGACAAGGATAGTCACACATGAGGACATCTCACAGTGATCGATTGTCCCTTGTGTAATTGCCACTTGAATGTATTGCTATTGAACCACATTAATGCTTTTCTTCTTCAACAAATGAGGACAGTCACTCTAAAGACAACATGATAATGTACACTCATTGTAAGGACAGTCACAAATGAGGACATCTCATAGTGACTGTCCCTTGTGTAATTGCCACTTGAATTACACAAGGGACAGTCATTGTGAGATGTCCTCATTTGTGACAAGGATAGTCACACATGAGGACATCTCACAGTGATCGATTGTCCCTTGTGTAATTGCCACTTGAGTGTATTGCTATTGAACCACATTAATGCTTTTCTTCTTCAACAAATGAGGACAGTCACTCTAAAGAAAACATGATAATGTACACTCACTATAAGGATAGTCACAAATGAGGACATCTCACAGTGACTGTCCCTTGTGTGATTGCCACTTTAATGTATTGCTATTCAGCCACATTAATGCTTTTCTTCTTCAAAAAATGAGGATAGTCACTCTAAAGACAACATGAGAATGTACACGGGCTGTAAGTGTACATTATCATGTTGTCTTTATAGTGACTGTCCTCCTTCAAGTGGCAATTACACAAGGGACAGTCACTGTAAAGGCAACATGATAATGTAGAGAAACGTTGTCATTTGTATTTTCAACAGTGCCGAGAGAGATTCCCTCCGCGAAATCACAGCTACAATTTCTGAGTACATTGGGTTTATTTTTCTTTTGTCATTATTATGTAATCTGGTATTCAGCTGTTACAGAGCTAAAATACCCAGAAATGAGGACATATCTGTGTTGAATTTATTGTTAGCGGCTTTGGTTATTTAGAAGTTTAATTTTATTTGTTCATCTTTCAAGCACAAACATTTTGTGGACCGTAACATCTTCATTGATTCGGGTATGCAATGAAACAGCCGTAACTTGCAACTACCTTCATGGTACTTGTGTACATTATCATGTTGTCTTTACAGTGACTGTCCTCATTCAAGTGGCAATTAGACAAGGGACAGTAACTGTGAGATGTCCTCATTTGTGACAAGGACAGTCACACATGAGGACATCTCATAGTGACTGTCCCTTGTGTAATTGCCACTTGAATGTATTGCTATTCAGCCACATTTATGGGCCCGTTTGGACCACAGCACACAGTAGCATCTACAGAGAAGAATATCCCAGGTGTAACAAGTTGTAAGAATATACCAACAGTTCTAAGAAGTTCCCTAGCACATAGTAGCATCTACAGAGAAGAATATACAACATGAGGGCAGCCACTGTAAAGACAACATGATAATGTACACTCATTGTATGTGTACATTATCATGTTGTCTTTACAGTGACTGTCCTCATTCAAGTGGCAATTACAGAAGGGACAGTCATTATGAGATGTCCTCATTTGTGACAAGGATAGTCACACATGAGGACATCTCATAGTGATCGATTGTCCCTTGTGTAATTGCCACTTGAATGTATTGCTATTGAACCACATTAATGCTTTTCTTCTTCAACAAATGAGGACAGTCACTCTAAAGACAACATGATAATGTACACTCATTGTAAGGACAGTCACAAATGAGGACATCTCATAGTGACTGTCGCTTGTGTAATTTCCACTTGAATTACACAAGGGACAGTCATTGTGAGATGTCCTCAATTGTGACAAGGATAGTCACACATGAGGACATCTCACAGTGATCGATTGTCCCTTGTGTAATTGCCACTTGAATGTATTGCTATTGAACCACATTAATGCTTTTCTTCTTCAACAAATGAGGACAGTCACTCTAAAGACAACATGATAATGTACACTCACTGTAAGGATAGTCACAAATGAGGACATCTCACAGTGACTGTCCCTTGTGTGATTGCCACTTGAATGTATTGCTATTCAGCCACATTAATGCTTTTATTCTTCAACAAATGAGGATAGTCACTCTAAAGACAACATGATAATGTACACGGGCTGTAAGTGTACATTATCATGTTGTCTTTACAGTGACTGTCCTCCTTCAAGTGGCAATTACACAAGGGACAGTCACTGTAAGGGCAACATGATAATGTAGAGAAACGTTGTCATTTGTATTTTCAACAGTGCCAAGAGAGATTCCCTCCGTGAAATCACAGCTACAATTTCTGAGTACGTTGGGTTTATTTTTCTTTTGTCATTATTATGTAATCTGGTATTCAGCTGTTACAGAGCTAAAATACCCAGAAATGAGGACATATCTGTGTTGAATTTATTGTTAGCGGCTTTGGTTATTTAGAAGTTTAATTTTATTTGTTCATCTTTGAAGCACAAACATTTTGTGGACCGTAACATCTTCATTGTTTCGGGTATGCAATGAAATAGCCATAACTTGCAACTACCTTCACGGTACTTGTGTACATTATCATGTTGTCTTTACAGTGACTATCCTCATTCAAGTGGCAATTACACAAGGGACAGTCACTGTGAGATGTCCTCATTTGTGACAAGGACAGTCACACATGAGGACATCTCACAGTGACTGTCCCTTGTGTAATTGCCACTTGAATGTATTGCTATTCAACCACATTTATGGGCCCGTTTGGACCACAGCACACAGTAGCATCTACAGAGAAGAATATCCCAGGTGTAACAAGTTGTAAGAATATACCAACAGTTCTAAGAAGTTCCCTAGCACATAGTAGCATCTACAGAGAAGAATATACAACATGAGGGCAGCCACTGTAAAGACAACATGATAATGTACACTCATTGTATGTGTACATTATCATGTTGTCTTTACAGTGACTGTCCTCATTCAAGTGGAAATTACACAAGGGACAGTCACTGTGAGATGTCCTCATTTGTGACAAGGATAGTCACACATGAGGACATCTCACAGTGACTGTCCCTTGTGTAATTTCCACTTGAATGTATTGCTATTCAACCACATTTATGGGCCCGTTTGGACCGCGGCACATAGTAGCATCTACAAAGAAGAATATCCCAGGTGTAACAAGTTGTAAGAATATACCAACAGTTCTAAGAAGTTCCCTAGCACATAGTAGCATCTACAGAGAAGAATATGGGTCAACGAGGTTGACTTCAAAGCCATGCAATCTAATGGTAATAGTAATATCATAATTTGACATACTATCAGAAATACTTCCTAAATAGACTATTCAATCTTATAAGAGATGGATTCATGAGAACTATTATTTATGAAATATGAGTCAATGACTTTAATTAAAAAAATTACACAATCTAATTCTTGTAAAAATATCAAAATTTGACACATTGAAAATACCTTCCAAAAGTATCGTTAATTGATTAATATGAATCACTAGTCATGAAATATAATTTTATAAACCTAATCTAAAAACTACACAATAAAAATCTTAATAGCAATATTGTAAGAAACTATTCCCAAAAGCAAGCCTAACAAAATTTGATGAAAATAATTTTTGTTTCACTCAACTTTGACATTCACAACTTCCTCTTTTATTATAATAAGAAAAAAAATGTCTTTTTAGATATACCTCATGAACCATACTCGAATAATCTATCATTTTTCTTCTCAAAAACATATTTGCAGAGCCTACTTCTTTTACTTGTTTGTACTTTTATCTCTCTGATGGAAAGGGTTCCTTCAGGACACATTTTTCCAAGTTCACTGCTTGAGATATTTGAGGAGGGTTCCCCTGCTTGAGTATCCATCCAACCCATATTCGAGTAGTTCTACAATTGCACAGTCTAAATTAATAATACTGACAATTGAATGACGAATGATGATACATAGAATTGATATAAACTAATCCTAAAAACACTAAAACATTATTAATATATTTATATTTCATAAATAAAATTGATATAAAAGATTTGGAAAGATACATTAAAAAATAGAAAAACAGTAATTTATAATAGAAGGAAACTTAAATTGCTATTTAAAAAAAAAACAAGAGTCTTAAATCTTATCATTTTGTTTCATTATCATCCATAAGTACACACCTCTAGTATAATAATTATATTTTACCACCCATAAAATGAAAAAAAGATTTTCACAAGAGAAATTGAAGCTAGATTATAAAAATGAACCATCTTATTGGAAACTGGAACTGTTATCATACCCAAAAGGACTACAAAATTTCACCTTATCATACCCAGATTGTTGCTTTGCCTGGCAGAGGGAAATTTGATCAGTAAAATTGACACAGAGTATGTTGTCTCCATTGTCATGCTGGATAACAAAACACCAACTTTAATGGGCATGTACTGTCCCTTGTGTAATTGCCACTTGAATGCATTGCTATTTGATGCAGGGGCATCCCTAATGCAAGCCAAAGACACCATGATTGAAGGAAGTTGCCATGAAGCCAAGGAGTCAAATCCTATCAATTGGAACATAAGATTTTCACCTTGGAGCTTTGAAGGATTGACTGGTGAAAGGTCCTTTTGATTGACAAATCAGAGTCTTTTTGAATGACAAATCAGAGTCTTTTTGAATGACAATAAATTAGAATAGGAGTTTTAGCTATTTTCTTGGTTTGTAATAAATATTAAGGATTGATTTTATCTCCTTATAAACATCCACTTGTTGGACACAAGACCCCTTGGTGACTTATAAACCTTGGGCATCTTTTGAGTCCTTGGATGAAATGAGCATAGTAAGTGTTTATTAGGTGTCTTTTAGATGTTGTTAAGAAGTTTGAAGGTCCAAAATAACTTTAATAAGGTTCCTAAAGTTTCACAACACATTTTTAACCTTCTCGGCAAAGTTGTTTGCAAAGTTGTAATGCAACTTTAAAAGTTGCTTAGCAAAGTTGACATTTGTTGGATAAACTATTCTAACCACCTAGATGGTTGAACCAACGTTTGGAGAGCCTATTTTCGGCTTCAAATGGTCGAAGACAGATAGAGAACCAGTATTGTAATCATTTTGCTTTCATAAAAAAGAAAAATAACCCTGTTTTAGTGCATTTCTGGTGAAAAACGAACTCTGTACGGCTGTACGGATGGTGGTTGGATGATAAAATTTTCCTGGAAGTTGTAATAGTGACATCTGATGCTTTGGAAGTTGGTTTGATTGATTCTCTTTGTTTTATATCTAAGCTATTTCAAATTTTCTGTGCATTGTTTACAAACCCTCATTTTCAGGGTTTGACTGATGTAAAGACCTTAACTCACGTTTCAACCATTGGAATTCCTTCTTCCTTGGTGGAATGAGAGTTAAGGATGTATATTTCTATATTCTAAAAGCCCTGACTACTCTACATCACTATTGAACCACATTAATGCTTTTTTCCTTCAACAAATGAGGACAGTCACTGTAAAGACAACATGATAATGTACACTCACTGTAAGGATAGTCACAAATGAGGAAATCTCAGAGTGATTATCCCTTGTGTAATTGCCACTTGAATACATTGCTATTGAACCACATTAATGCTTTTTTCCTTCAAGTGGCAATTACACAAGGGACAGTCACTGTGAGATGTCCTCATTTGTGACAAGGACAGTCACACATGAGGACATCTCACAGTGACTGTCCCTTGTGTAATTGCCACTTGAATGTATTGCTATTCAACCACATTTATGGGCCTATTTGGACCACGGCACACAATAGCATCTACAGAGAAGAATATCCCAGGTGTAACAAGTTGTAAGAATATACCAACAGTTCTAAGAAGTTCCCTAGCACATAGTAGCATCTACAGAGAAGAATATACAACATGAGGGCAGCCACTGTAAAGACAACATGATAATGTACACTCATTGTATGTGTACATTATCATGTTGTCTTTACAGTGACTATCCTCATTCAAGTGGCAATTACAGAAGGGACAGTCATTGTGAGATGTCCTCATTTGTGACAAGGATAGTCACACATGAGGACATCTCACAGTGATCGATTGTCCCTTGTGTAATTGCCACTTGAATGTATTGCTATTGAACCACATTAATGCTTTTCTTCTTCAACAAATGAGGACAGTCACTCTAAAGACAACATGATAATGTACACTCATTTTAAGGACAGTCACAAATGAGGACATCTCACAGTGACTGTCCCTTGTGTAATTGCCACTTGAATTACACAAGGGACAGTCATTGTGAGATGTCCTCATTTGTGACAAGGATAGTCACACATGAGGACATCTCACAGTGATCGATTGTCCCTTGTGTAATTGCCACTTGAATGTATTGCTATTGAACCACATTAATGCTTTTCTTCTTCAACAAATGAGGATAGTCACTCTAAAGACAACATGATAATGTACACTCACTGTAAGGATAGTCACAAATGAGGACATCTCACAGTGATTGTCCCTTGTGTGATTGCCACTTGAATGTATTGCTATTCAGCCACATTAATGCTTTTCTTCTTCAACAAATGAGGATAGTCACTCTAAAGACAACATGATAATGTACACTCACTGTAAGTGTACATTATCATGTTGTCTTTACAGTGACTGTCCTCCTTCAAGTGGAAATTACACAAGGGATTTGTGTTTTCATTTGTATTTTCAACAGTGCCGTAACCCTCCGCAAAATCACATCGGGATAAGGGCAAAACAAACAAGAACATTGTCATTTGTATTTTCAACAGCGCCGAGAGAGATAAACAAACTTAAAACTTAGACTTAAGAAAGATGAAGGCAATGCTTCAAAAGGCGGATGCCCTAAATACGGGAAAACACAATACCACCATTAAACGATGCCCTAGTCACCGTATCAATGCTGCCAGCTCCGTACCAGTATGCTGACTGCTCACTTTCATCCTGTGATAAAGGTAACTTCATTAATCATACTTGAAATGGCAGCATACGAACTAAAGCTGATGAACATTTATAAACTAAAAGTTTAAAACTACAGATTACAAATGTAGTAGTTTCATACGAAAAGAACTTAATGTCTGAAATTTACCATTAGAAGTATCCAAAGGAATACCACAGTACTGTTGAACTTGGAGAATCGGAGATGATCTACACAGCAAGGTTCAACAGCGGTAAGGACTGTTACACCATCTTTAGCATTTGAATACATTTTCTCCTTGGCTTCTGGTGGATCCTCAAAGACCCCCAATGACGTTTTCCCTACAATTATCAATTGTTTGTCAATATGAGATATTAATAAATAAACATTAATCACAATATTAGGCAAACAATGTTCTTGATGTCTGAATCTAAATCACAGAAAGCTCTAATAAAGCAGTTCTCAGTTTCACATTAAACTAAGTTTCAATTTCAAATGGTTATAATAATTTTTGCAAGTTATAAGTAGCTGGTTACAGTATATGACATAAAAAGAAAAAAAATCATTTCTATTCTTTTCTTCTTTTTCTCTTTCAACGAAGCTTTTGCACCACACAAATGCATACCAAGAATTTCTCAGGAGGTTTCAAGACCATTGCATACCAAACTTCTTCTCTGTAGATGCTACTGTGTGTCGTGGTCCAAACGGGTCCAAATAGACCTAGTGACTCTAGTAGGTCTCCAAAACCTGTTCTGCAGCAATAACTCTTCAATTTGACAAAGGACCTTATGAAATTATATGTTTTTTGAGTACCCTTTTTGATGTTCTAACAATCCTCCAACTCCCAGACCTTGACTCCACTCCAGCATATCAATGTCCTTATTGAGTCCGCAGACCTAATGCATGCCTTTGGGTGTGGGTTCCAAAACAAGGCATTGAAAATGGATGCATGAAACCAAGATCAGAGTTTGAAGATGTCCACCATGCTCTAAAGATCTATATTCAATAAGGTTTGAGGTCCTTTACTTGCCGCTACCCTCTGATCTTGCATAATCCATCAACTCCTAGTCAAGAACATTGAGATTCTTGACCTAGGGCTTGCTCTTGAAATTCTCTGGCTTAGTATCCTGTTCCAAAGCTTTTAAAATATGAAAATAAACCCCCTTAACTTGCATTTTACAAAGAACAGAGGATATCCTATGGTTTATTTGCAAGTTAAGGCCATTTGAATGCAATAACCCAAAAAATGAGGGTTTGACAGAACAACAGATAAGAAAAAGGAATAACTTTGATATAAGGTGTCTTGAATCTACCAAATAAACTCTCAAAGCATAAGATATAAATACTCTAACTTCCACACTGGTCTGCCCTCCCTTTCACATCCGTACACTGTACAGTGCTTGAAGGAAATGCACAGAAAAGGCTCTGAAATAGTGGCTCTATCTGACAGAGAGTCCATGCTAGGCTTCATGACTAACCTAGAGCACATTCCTTGTTATGGAGGAAGTTTGAATGGTGAAGAACTTATGGAATGGATAGAGGACCTAGATAACCATTTTGACTACAAGTATCTTATTAATAACCATTTTGACTACAAGTATCTTATGGATAGAGGACCTTGATAACCATTTTGACTCATTTAGTATCTTATTGAGCTTCACTTTGTTTCGAGAATATAGTTTAATATTCTCTACTAAACAGGGCCAACCACGTGAAGGTGGAAGCTCATTTGGCCCCACCCCCCTCCCCCTAACATCACTCTACATTCCCCGTTAACATCTAACATTCATTCATTCTTTCAATTATTAATAAAATGTAACATTCAATCAATATCACATGATAACATTCATTAACACATTAGATTCGTTAACACACAACATTCATCAATATGAAAATAAACACATAATTCATGAACATTCATTAGCACATAATTAAATTCATTGAGACATAAAATTCAGTCATTATCAATTAAGGTATTTAGATGACAATCATTTCTTTTTTCTCTTTCTAATTTTTTTTTCTATGTAAGCTCTAAGAGGAGCATCAGTGTTATCATCAATACCCCCCTCATCAGTTGTTTTGTTCTTTGTTCTTGATGATCTCAAATTCCTATGCTGCTGCAAAGGGGGGTCCTCTACAATAACAAATAAAAGAGTTAAATTTAAAATATTTAATTATAATTGTTACAAGTATTTAATTATTTTAAAGAACATAACTATGGCGCTCTTTAATTACCTGATCTGGCCACATCATTTTGTCTAGACTCAACCTCAACATGCTCATGAGCACCGACCCCTCGATCATCTAAAGTTTCTATACAAAATGTTACATTAATCCAAACACCAATTGTAATTACATATAAAAATTTTAATAGCAAATGTATACCTCCACCACTAGGATGCACATCATGCGAACCTTCATTATGCATAGATTGTGTAGAAGGATTGTCAGGCTGCATTCCAATATCCTACACATTGTTATCATTGCTTTCTTAAAATAGATATACTCACTTTATATTAGAACTTAACATCAAATAGACTAATTGGTAAAGTATTCAATTTGAAATAAATTTCATTTAGCTTATTTACCTGTGGCTCAGATGCATCATTATTTGAACCTTGCACACTGATTTCAGCTCGTAGCCATTCAGCCACGGCTCTATAGCCTTGTTGGAAGCCAATTCTCTTGTCCTCTTCTGTGAGGCATCTATTGAACTCTGACCCCTACATTTTTTCTTGGTATGGTGAATTTTACTTGCATTGTTTGATCAAAAAAAATTTCCTTGCAATATATAAAAAAATTGATACAAGTTTTCATTTACTAATACTTACAACTCGTGCTTGAAGTTTGGAAAAACCACCAGAGCTGAGCTTGTGTGTCCCGTGCTTTTCTAATCTTGCCATTGTTGCCTTTGATGTGTCAGGCAATCTATGAAAAGTTTGAAATATGTTAGAGACCAGTATAGGAAAAATTTAGAGGTTAATTAGTACATAATTACATTCTCAAAAGTATCACATACCTTGCTCTACTCTCTACTGGAGTAATTCCTTTTTTCATGTCGGCTTTATACTTTCCATCCAAAATCAAACCCTGCCACTCAGCCTCAAGAACACAGGGCGGACGCTCGTGCCTTGGGTTAACCTCTAAATATTTCCTGTACTGGTCCCTAATATACTTCAAACATAAACCAGCTCTTTCAAGGAGCTTGTTTCTCTCAAATGCACGAGGTCCAAAAAACTAGGTCATACTATGTACAAGATCATCCTTCAACTTTTTATCTTGGTTATTCCACCTTTTAAGTAAAAAAAAACATGTTAGACTCATAAATGAAGAGAAGCTACCTTTAATATATTTCAAGAAATTGATGAAAAGGAAAACTATTCTAGCAATGATATGAAATCAAAATAGTGGTTTGGGGTTTTAGTTAGGATATGATGTTCCACCATGTACGTATGGTGGGCCTGAATATCCGCAAACACTCGTCACCAAGTTTTCGCCAAAAAATATCATTCCCTACAAAATAATCATGGGATCATTAGTCGATGAAGAGTGATCAAAAACTAAATTACTATTATATCACTATAGAATAATAATAACTTTAAAGTACCTGGAAGTTTGGATACTTTTAAGGGAACGCCTTCATCATCGCTGATGATCAATACGCAATCCTTCACCGTTCCCGTACTAGGAACACGGGAACATCCAGGAAATGATGTTGCATCGGGACTTGTTGCATCTCCTATTGCAAAAAATGAAAACCATTATCAAATGCCTCCAAGAAATAATACTTCAAGGGAAATAAATTGGTGCAGAGCACCCATGGCACAAACAAAATCAAGGGATCTACATCGTAAACACATAACACTTAAACACATAACAAAAGAGAGAAAAAGAGGGATTTGTGTACCAGTAGATGGTGCAACAGTTGGTGCATTTAGGCTATGTGTTGTTGACATGGCAGTCGGCAAGACATTTGTGGCTGTCCTGGATGGAGGCATCATTGTCATATCATCATGGAAAGGAGCTGAAGAATAAAATTGTTAGAGCATGCATAAATATAGAACGCGTGGACTAGCATGGACAAGATTGTTAGAGCATTAAAAAAAAAGATTGTTCGAGCATGTATTGTCAATGATTATGATCATTCCTATATATATTCAGTGGAAAACACAAGTGGGGAATGGAACATGTGATCTACCTAAACCACTTGCAATACCAGCCTCATCATGGGAATGGGGTTCAAAATTACGCAAATAACTCTGTAAAGACAATGCATCCATATTTTAATTAATGTCATAAAAGAGCATAACATAAAAACCATTATTGAACTCTTGTAATAATTAAAATTTTCATTAATACTTACTTTAAAGTTTTCAGAAGTGCGCAACAACTCAGCTGCCCTGTCTTTTATTTCTTGAGTCTGAGGATGTATGGATACCAAACATAGAAGTTCTTTCCCAATTTTCTTTAGCAGCTTTTTAATGGAACCGATCGGGTCATCGGTCTCTGCTAAATCAATAAAAAAAGGGTCCACAAGGGGGGACTCCTGAGGGACTGCAGGTTTCTTTCCCTCTCTCCGACCACCGGCCCTCTGTGACAACAATAGTATTAGTATTATCAAAATTACTCCAAAACAATGAAGAAAATAACATTAAAAAAAATAACATTTTGCTTCTATCTAGTTTGCACAATTACAATGAGTTTTATCTGCTCATGTGTAGATGAGCTAGGAATATCGTCACCATCACCTTCGGGCGGTTGCTCCATATTGTGCCCCTGTGTCAAAGATCAAGTATAAAAATGTTAGCCAAAAATTTAATAACTAAATGGTATGTTGGAGTCATTGATTAGAAGTTGGTTTAATAGTATGTACCACCCCCATGATAGTAGCCTCGTTTGTATCTATGCAGTTCAAATTGTAATCAATAAGAAGCTCTTCCCCTACACGTATTGATTTTATCACATAGATGAATACACGATTTCCCTCGCGCGCCTCAAATATGCAATTGGGTTTCTTTATAGTTGACCCAGGTCGTGTACTATTTATAAAACCTGCAATATTCCTTGTTTCTTTTGGCCTTCCATCAATGTATATAGCCACACTTTTACTTTGATTATTGTCTTGCTGTTGTATATAATTTTCCGAGAGTGCATACCTACGCATACTTTTTTTATATTGAACAATATGCATCCAACTTTTGTAATCGTAACATGGTCCAACATACTACATCAATTCAGAAACTTTGTTGTAAGACACCTTTATGCCATCCATAGAAAATAGGCCCAAACCATGTAATGATGATGGTGCTATGCGATATATCCTCTCATTAACATAAAAATCAGTGTTTATTGGAGGAAGTTCCTTGGGTACCCAATGTTTCTGTAGATGTTGGTACCTCAAGGGCACCTCGATGTCTCCTTTCATCTCATCATCATAAGAACATGACCCCCCTTGAGCAAGGAAAAATTTCATGTGTTTATTGAATTTCCTTCTAGTCCTTTGACCTCTAGTTAATCTCCCTATTCTAGATAAACTGCATGTCTCACTTTCCTCTTCTATTCCTATATTTCCCTCACTCGAGGAAGACACTTCTGACAAATACCTATTTGCTGGTACCTGCAAATGGGAGAGATCTTAGAAGACATCAATCTTACTATTGATAAGTGTATTAAATAGACTTTCTATAAGGTGTATTGACTTATACCTGTCGATCCATGAGACTGTGCGGGATGCTCTTGAAAGGGGTTCAATTTCCTGCAAATGTAATTCAATTATCATGAGCATAATCACATCATAATCATAATCACATCCATCATAAGCATCACATAAAAATTAAAAACATTAAAACATACACATTATAACACTTATAGCTTTTAAATAGATAATGAATAAACTATGTAACCATTTAAGACAAATATATTTCTATCAAGAAATGAATATTAAATACATTAAGGATTGATGGCATACCTTTAAATTTTATCATCATCATCCTCATCATCATCATCATCATCATCACCATCATCATCATCATCATCCTCTTCATCATCGTCATCATCATCATCATCGTCGTCGTCGTCGTTGTCATCGTTGTCGTCATCATCAACATCAACATCATCTTCATCATCATCATCAGTAGCAGCATCATCTTCTTCTTCTTCTTCATGAAAATTTGTCTCACGAACATCATCCAATAATTGTCGATCGTGATCATCATCTACATCATCTTCTACTTCTTCGGTATCTTCTTCTTCCATCGCATTATACTTTATCGGCCTTCCTCTCGGTTCATGTCTAACAACAAATGACCAACCCAGTTTATGTGAAACCTCTGAGTAAAATACCTGCTCACATTGGCTTGGAAGAACATAGGGCTCATCCCCAACTGGCTCAAACGACCTTGTATTAACCATTGTAAATCCATTATCATGTTCAATAACGGTTCTATTAGGATCATTTGGATTAAGTCGTAGCCTGTACCATTTGACAACGAAGAGTACTAATTTGAAGGAACTAAAGTCGCACTCAAGTATATCATCCAAAATGCCATAGTATTGATTTTTAGACTCTTGAGGATCTAAGTCATTTCTAGATGAAATATTAGTCACTTGAAAGACTGCAGTTATTCCAGAATCACAAGTTTTCTTCGTGTCATCCAACACTTTGACGCGAAATTTTTGACCATTACAGAACATACCCTTGTGGTGTTTAACCTGCAATAATATGTGAAACATGTCAAAATTATTATATAATGAGTTGATAAACATACGGGTGATTAATAATTTTGTACGTACCTGGAAATCTCTTAAACCATATGCTAAATCTATTTCCCTTTGCGTAACATTAGAATCTCCATTACGATGAGCTTCTTTAACCAATGAAGATACACCTTCCCATGTTAATGTGTGACCAGAATGTTGACATCGTTCAATCCATACCGTCATCCAATCAAGATTGTTTGCAATATACAAATGTAGTGCATCCCACTCTCGAGCAACTGTACAAAAAAAAAATAGATGACTTACAACCGATTTATTTTGAAGATTAAGAAATAATTTATTACAATAACATCTTATAATTTATTACCTATCACTTTCCTCAATCTACCTTTCCCCATCAAGTACTCCCCTTTGAATTTTTTAAAAGGGTCGAGATCCCAAATGCGATCTACATGGATATTTGAAGCAAATTTAGGAAGATATTCAGTAATGTACACCATAGTCTGGTATACCATGTATCCCTCTAGCATAGAACCCTCAGGATGTGCTCTTTGTCGAACCAAAGCCTTCAAAGATTTCAAGTGTCTCTCAACCATCCACATTGACCTAGTGTGTGCAGGTCCACACAATTCAATCTCCTCAACTTGGTGTATGAGGTAGTGTTCTTCTGCATTGAAAAAAGTTGGAGGTAGACACTTTTGCATTTCACACAATAAATGAGGAATTCTTCTCTTCCAATAGTTTATATCTTCTTTATGGATTTCTTTAGATGACAACCACCTACATTAAGAGATTCAAGTCACAAAAAATATATAAATACGAGACTTTACAAAATAATATACAATAGATTACATAGCAAGAAAAACAAATCGCGAATATAATAAATATATACAACAAATTGAACAGATATTACTGCTTACCTCATGTATTTTCCAAGATCATATATCACTTGTTTGATGTTATTGTTGAAGTGCTCTAGGAGAGATA
This sequence comes from Chamaecyparis obtusa, assembly GCA_027943335.1. Lineage (NCBI taxonomy): Eukaryota > Viridiplantae > Streptophyta > Pinopsida > Cupressales > Cupressaceae > Chamaecyparis > Chamaecyparis obtusa. The sequence continues at coordinate 46,024 of BSBK01013008.1, read as the reverse complement.
GAGGTAGCACGTACTGCAGTAATTATAAACCAATCATTTCATTATTTTCTAACATAACATAATGAATAGTACACGTAGTTTATGAATATATTGTAAATACAGAAGAACATAACTTACCTTGATGAAAGTATGCCAATCATGCGTTTTGAGCCCTGGCCCAAATTCACTTTTCTTTGATATGAGATTGCTTATGTTCCCAGTAAATCCTGTGGGAAATCGAATTTTTCGTATGACTTCTTTTATGGCATCACTTTGCTGCTCCATTAATAACCAAGGAAGGGCACTTATATTAATCTGATCTCTATTGCTATTTGAGTGAATGAAATTCTTCAGTGCATGATTGGATTCATGAATTTCATTACAAATTTTGACAATTTTTTCTTTGTCACGCCTTCCATCCAGTATTTTCCACAATGTCTCTGTTATATTCTTTCCAACATGCATAAGATCAAACAAATGCACAATTTGTAGGTCCTCATAGTAGGGCAACCTACTAAATTGTCTGGGATAGCTTTTTAGTCCCTTTGGAAGGTTGTCAGTAGTGCCTTGACGACCTTCACGATCATCAATTACATAATTAGTAAACAAAAATCACAATAGAAATATATAAATTACAAACATAAACCATTAAGTGGAACGACATTACCTCGACGATTAATTCTATTATATTCTAACTTCCATAGGCGAGGTGTCATTCTTCGTGGCTTTGATGTAGTCTCTTCTTTCCCATTGAAAAGATGTTTTTCCATACTTTGATACTTATGATTCCTGTGGAGGAAGTGTCTGTACTCATCAAACACATGCTTTCCTAAACTTTTTGAATGACGAGATTTCATCTTTGGACCACAAACTGGACATGCAAATTTTCCCTTTGTTTGAAGACCTACAAGATAATGATATAATTGGATTATTAAATATGTTGATTTTTATAATTAGAATTATCATGCGCAACTTGAATTCACTATAACATACCACAAAAATTTGTTAGCCCTGGGGCATCATGTATTGTCCATACAAGTATTGCATGGAATTGAAATTGTCTTTGTCCTATTGGTCTAGACACGTCATACTTAGTGACACCGTTCCATAACTCCACCAACTCGTCAATAAGAGGCTCAATATATACATTCATATCTTTAACTTGATATTTACCTACTTGAATGAACTGTAACATTACATAATTATTGTGACCATTTTACTGTAAGATTTGTAAGTACATGTAAATTAATAACTATCAAATGATAAAATACCTGGAACAATAATTGCCAACATAATGTGCTCCCTCTTTATTGACATCCACAGAGGAATGTTATTGTTGATAACAAAAACAGGCCACACCGAGCAAACAGATCTCATCTCTCCAAATGGATTGACACCATCCGCTGCCAATGAAAGCCTAAGATTACGAGGTTCTTCTTTGAAGTGTTGCCACTTTTCCTCTATGTGCATAAATGCCGAACCATCCGCAGGGATTCGAATAATGTCATCTCAACTTCTATTGCGTGCATGGTAATCCATAAATTGTGCCAAGCTAGTACACCTGAATAATTGTCGCATCCGTGGAATAATGGGGATGTAACGAAGAACCTTGTGAGGCACCTTTTTTGTTATTCAATCTATTCGATATCTACTTGTATGACATACAGGGCATTGTGTTGCAAATTCATGTTCTTTATAATATATAATATGATCATTGGGACAAGCATGTATTGTTTGATACTCCATTCCAATATCTTTCATAATAGCAGATAATTCTCGATATGAGCGAGGTAGAATATTTGATGGTGGTAACAAAAACTCGCCTATCAATCTACATCAAAAAATATAAGTTGTTAATATAAACAATATTAGTGGTACATTATTCACCCTTTGTTAACTATAAAGACATATATGACATACCTTAACATACGTGACATTGTTATGTTGGATAAACCATTCATAACCTTCAAGTTCAACAACAACAATACAGCAGAGAGAAGAGTTGTTTGGGAGTCTTTGTATAGGGGCTCGTATGCCTTCTCAAGTAGAGGTACATCAAGGCTATCATCATCATCATGATCAGATCCGCTTGGACTAAATGTGTCATGGATCAATGTATTTATACCATCGTCTTCAATTGTGTTTTCTAGCGCATGATCGTCATCTTCCATGGGATCATTATCTTCACCTTGGATATTCACACCCCCATGTTCCTCCATATCATGTACTTCCCTGGGGAGATCAACCTATATAAAATTGATTAACATAAATAAACCATGATCTTCAACTCATGATCAAGTGATTTCATATGTATATAAATTGTTAAAATGATATAATGAACAACTTACCAGTGGATGATAGTCATGCCCCCCTTCAATGTGACCATTCTCCCTACAATGTCTCTTAACTGTTTTGATTAGCAATCTTCTACGGTTTAAGCCCTTACAAATTTTGCAGGGACAATAACATTTTCCATCACCTTTTCTTTTCAAGTTAGACCACAATCTAGCGATTGTCTCCCTATTTTGTTCTTCACTTATATTATCTGACATGATCGTTCTTCGCAGGAAGCAAAAATTGGGTTATGAAAACTTCGGTCTACAACTTTCAGTGACTAAGCAAAATTGTCAAAAGTACACAAATCTTCTTAGACCTAGTTAAATCCTTTAATATTTTAAAAGTCTAGTTAAAATATACATTAGATTAAAAAATATACAATTTTCATGCCTGAGCGCGCGGCTACGACTAGTGCAATGGTCTTCTTGCTTAGCTCTAGAAGCTCTCTAGCAATCAAAACATATAAGCTACAAGGCCTAACAGCAATTTCAAAACATATAAGCTACAAGGCAAGACATATTACATGACATGGAAAAAGGATTAAAATATACATTAGATTAAAATATATACAATTTTCAAACCTGAGTGTGCGGCTATAACTCGTGCAATGGTCTTCTTGCTTAGCTCTAGAAGCTCTCCAGCAATCAAAACATATAAGCTATTAGAATTCATTAACTTTCTATAATTGGAAAACTCTATTTGATATTAGACCGTAAACTACTACTATTCTCTCCATAAGAACTAAGTACAAAATTCTTTCAAGTTCACATCCATGATTCCCTTTAGATTAAAATATACAGCAAAAATAAGCTAAAAGTCTAGTTAAAATATACATTAGATTAAAAAATATATAATTTTCAAACCTGAGCGTGCGGCTATAACTCATGCAATGGTCTTCTTGCTTAGCTTTAGAAGCTCTCCAGCAATCAAAACATATAAGCTACAAGGCCTAATAGAAATTTCAAAACAAGGGTCATCAAAAGAACCAAAAACAATGTGTGCAAACAATACCTTGTGAAGTGGTATAGACAATTAGAAGATGCTACTATGTGCTAGGGAACTTCTTAGAACTGTTGGTATATTCTTACAACTTGTTACACCTGGGATATTCTTCTCTGTAGATGCTACTATGTGCCGTGGTCCAAACGGGCCCATAAATGTGGTTGAATAGCAATACATTCAAGTGGCTTACACAAGGGACAGTCACTGTGAGATATCCTCATGTGTGACTGTCCTTGTCACAAATGAGGACATCTCACAGTGACTGTCCCTTGTGTAATTGCCACTTGAATGAGGTCAGTCACTGTAAAGACAACATGATAATGTACACATACAATGAGTGTACATTATCATGTTGTCTTTACAGTGGCTGCCCTCATGTTGTATATTCATCTCTGTAGACGCTACTACGTGCTAGGGAACTTCTTAGAATTGTTGGTATATTCTTACAACTTGTTACACCTGGGATATTCTTCTCTGTAGATGCTACTGTGTGTCATGGTCCAAACGGGCCCATAAATGTGGTTGAATAGCAATACATTCAAGTGGCAATTACAAAAGGGACAGTCACTATGAGATGTCCTCATGTGTGACTGTCCTTGTCACAAATGAGGACATCTCACAGTGACTGTCCCTTGTGTAATTAAGTATTGTGGGGAAGCATTCTAAATAACCAAAGCCGCTAACAATAAATTCAACACAGATATGTCCTCATTTCTGGGTATTTTAGCTCTCTAACAACTGAATACCAGATTAAATAATAATGACAAAAGAAAAATAAACCCAACGTACTCAGAAATTGTAGCTGTGATTTTGCGGAGGGAATCTCTCTCGGCGCTGTTGAAAACAAAAATGACAACCCGCTTGATTTCGCGGAGGGAATCTCTCTCGGTGCTGTTCAAAACACAAATGACAACCCACTTTGTTCAAAACACAAATGATAACCCGCTTGATTTCGCGGAGGGAATCTCTCTCGGCGCTGTTGAAAACACAAATGACAACATTCCCTTTTTTTTTTGCACTTATATCCCGACCAACATAAGGTCCATTTGTAATACAACATGATAATGTACACTTATAGTGAGTGTACATTATCATGTTGTCCTTAGAGTGACTATCCTCATTTGTTGAAGAAGAAAAGCATTAATGTGGCTGAATAGCAATACATTCAAGTGGAAATTACACAAGGGACAGTCACTATGAGATGTCCTCATTTGTGACTGTCCTTACAGTGAGTGTACATTATCATGGTGTCTTTAGAGTGACTGTCCTCATTTGTTGAAGAAGAAAAGCATTAATGTGGTTCAATAGCAATACATTCCAGTGGCAATTACACAAGGGAAAATCACTGTGAGATGTCCTCATGTGTGACTGTCCTTGTCACAAATGAGGACATCTCACAATGACTGTCCCTTGTGTAATTCAAGTGGCAATTACACAAGGGACAGTCACTGTGAGATGTCCTCATTTGTGACTGTCCTTACAATGAGTGTACATTATCATGTTGTCTTTAGAGTGACTGTCCTCATTTGTTGAAGAAGAAAAGCATTAATGTGGTTCAATAGCAATACATTCAAGTGGCAATTACACAAGGGACAATGTCATGAGCCGTGACATATTGAACTTAGTATAATAATAAAATGATTAGATGATATATAATAATCTATTATTAACGGTATATAACAATAATATATAATTATTATCAAAAGATAATAATAATATATAGTTAGCATAATAAGTAATATGTTAATTAAATAATATTAAAATATTAATAAATAATATAATTATGATTATAATTATAATATAAATTAATAATAAATAATTATTAATAAATTATATATATTATATTATAATAATATATTAAGTAATAATATTAAATCAATTATTGATATAATAATTTTAATATATAAATAATATTAATAAACCTCTCAATATAAAACAATATGTTATCACTATAATAATATTTATTATAATATTATTAATATTACTAACATCATTAATTATAATATTTAATAATAACAATAACATTAATAATAATAATGTTTAAAGCAATATCGAATATCTGTAATCGATATACATCTACATTAAACATCTGCATTATCTATCACGATGAGGAATGAAGAAGTGATACAACAATCACTAGTCATTACACATCGATACCATGAGAGGATGATTAATGAGCCAAATACTATGAAGTCAAGATCAACATGATATGCATAAGGGATAGGTCGCTATGTGTTTCAGAAGATGTATTGATAAGCAAGAAGGATAACCATTCATATATTATAAATAATCATTAATTGCACAAGTTTAGACAATGACATATCCGATAAAGCAATATCAAACATGAAGACCCGCTAGCAAACATGCACCATCACTTCCTATGTTATCATGACAATAACATAAACTAGATTGAATTCTACTATCTATATCAATAGACACCACATAGGAGGATATCGACTAAAGGATTGAAAGATTATCGATTGTCTGAGATAAACCACATCTTGTAGAAACACAAAAGCATCAGTGATTATATCACAAGCTATTGATGAATGAGGCATCAGTCATGGATAATAAGTACAATGTATCCTTAAGTATTAACAGGAATGGAAGTCAATTTGAAGATCAAACTCCATTACCAGCAATCAACCAATAAATGGATAATTATCAGAAAATGATATCGACTTATATCAGAGTAGAAAGATTGGATATCATCATAACAATATGGGATAAGGCAAGAGTTAATATCGATTGACTAAATACTAATGATAGTTAGACCAAACTAATACAAACACAATGGATGTTAACTACTGGTTGCACTACCAATTAGGGAAGATTACCTTCATAAAAAGATTTGATATTGAGTCAATCTGGGAGTTATCTATGATCAGAAAATAATGAAATAATATTATGTGAACTGTCAGATTATGGAAAGGTGTGATTAACAAAGGGACATGGAGGAAGAAACAAGACACGTCTCATTCATAGCATCTCTTCATTTGTTAAAGACAATATAAGAATGCATTCTCGTCAGTCACTCAAGGCATCATTAGAACTTTATTTACTTATCCATATTTGGATATACTCAATAGAGCATCTGCCTTTGGCAGTTTGGTTTCAAGTTTATCATTGCAGATCAGAGACAACACCATGATTGCACAGATAGAAAGGATAGTTAGAAACAGCATCAATATTTGAAGTTGCAAGCATATAATTCAGAATCTGAAATAGCAACATATCACTCATAGCGATATTACACATTTGCATAATTACATCATCATATCAGACACAGCAAATACATTGCTGTAAGCAATACTTATTGATTGTATATCGATATTGTTTATATCAGACATACCATCATTATACTATCACTATAAGTGATAGGAAACATCATATTCATAGCATATTTCATATCATTATATCCGACAGTGGTATTAAACATATTGGTATCAATATCATCTTGCACACATATTGTGATTGAATCTGAAATAGCGGTTGATATCTTAAGTAACCTCCATTACTTAGTTTAATTGTAAGTATCTGATAGAGTAAGTCTGAGAAGTGGAGTAATTGTTCCTGTTTTCCAAGTTAGCCAAAAAGGGGACATTACAGACAATCACTGTGAGATGTCCTCATGTGTGACTGTCCTTGTCACAAATGAGGACATCTCACAATGACTATCCCTTGTGTAATTCAAGCGGCAATTACACAAGGGACAGTCACTGTGAGATGTCCTCATTTGTGACTGTCCTTACAGTGAGTGTACATTATCATGTTGTCTTTAGAGTGACTGTCCTCATTTGTTGAAGAAGAAAAGCATTAATGTGGTTCAATAGCAATACATTCAAGTGACAATTACAAAAGGGACAATCACTGTGAGATGTCCTCATGTGTGACTATCCTTGTCACAAATGAGGACATCTCACAATGACTGTCCCTTATGTAATTCAAGCAGAAATTACACAAGGGACAGTCACTGTGAGATGTCCTCATTTGTGACTGTCCTTACAGTGAGTGTACATTATCATGTTGTCTTTAGAGTGACTGTCCTCATTTGTTGAAGAAGAAAAGCATTAATGAGGTTCAATAGCAATACATTCAAGTGGCAATTACACAAGGGACAATCACTGTGAGATGTCCTCATGTGTGACTGTCCTTGTCACAAATGAGGACATCTCACAATGACTGTCCCTTGTGTAATTCAAGCAGCAATTACACAAGGGACAGTCACTGTGAGATGTCCTCATTTGTGACTATCCTTACAGTGAGTGTACATTATCATGTTGTCTTTAGAGTGAGTGTCCTCATTTTTTGAAGAAGAAAAGCATTAATGTGGTTCAATAGCAATACATTCAAGCGGAAATTACACAAGGGACAGTCACTGTGAGATGTCCTCATTTGTGACTGTCCTTACAGTGAGTGTACATTATCATGTTGTCTTTAGAGTGACTGTCCTCATTTGTTGAAGAAGAAAAGCATTAATGTGGTTCAATAGCAATACATTCAAGTGGCAATTACACAAGGGACAATCGATCACTGTGAGATGTCCTCATGTGTGACCTTTGTGAAGGCAAGTGCCAATTTGTACCCAAGTTACCAATATTGTGGCAAAAGTGGGAATGAAGCATTTAGGGGTCAAATTGGGCAAAGAAGTGTAGAAGTGGCCTATGTGAGGTCTAAATAGCCTAACTAAGTCATGGTTAGGGTCTTATGGTGTTTGAACAATAAGTTTTGAACCAAAATCCCAAAGGTTGTAACAAGTTGTCAATGTTGTCATTCACAACATTGACAACATTTGTGCAAGGGAGCATTTTCGAGTAAGATGGTTATGTAACTATATGAAACCATTGAATTAGGCATCAGATCAACTATAAGAGGCCTCCATCGATCTGTGCAAAAGGTTGGGGGGAAAAACATTTGGAATTAAGAAGATTTGTAGAGTAACACGGTTTTAGTGAATTCTTGAGTTTTTTTGTTTCTTTGTTTTCAGTTGATTAATGGATTAGATAGCTCGCAGTCTCTATTGGAAAAGTTAGTACAAGTTGTTTTTTTATTCTGTGTTGTGTTTTTTTTGAGTTTTGAAGCATTCCAACTAGTTTGTTAATTCTTTTGTTAAGTACCCTATCATTGGTTTGAACCAGGCAGGTTGAACAAATGGAGTCTTAGCTCATCATTCCATTGTCAATTTTGTACGGGCTCTTGGAATGGGTGAGGAGACTCCATGTACTATATGTTTGGAAGGAGGGGCCCTGGGAAGCTCATTTTCTATGTTTGCAATGATGTCCTAGGTGAGTCAGTTGAGCACAGTTAGGGATGACAAATCATTACAAGAAGATTACAACAAGTTGAATGCATTGGTTGCTTCAACTAAAATCTCATGGAGAGGTAGACACACATCTAAAGAAGCCCCAAGTCAAATTAGAAGATTGGGTGAGTTTCTTTGGCTGCTAAGAAAACAAACTCTTAGTCAGACTGTCCAAGTTGTGTCAAAATACTTGTTTTCAGGCATGGCTGTAGCAGTTGGTGTACAAAAAATCTAGGAGGAGAAGACCTTAGATATCTTGGAGTTCTCAATAAAGGGCATCTAAATCCTAAGCCCTTTAGGTGGCTTAATATAAACAAAAAGGCTTGACAAAGGCCTAATTGCTAGCAGCCTATTTTTGGGTGCAATTGGCATGGTTTGATGAACCGGATTGAAGTACTGATGAAAAGTATAGGTGAAGGAGTAATATTGAAACCAATAGAGGTCCTAGTGGCCAGCCTCTCCATGGAGTAAAGTTCTAGTTGAATGTGTTTCAATTTGTGAAGACAAGACTAGGAGTGTCCTAGTAGCTAGATTGGTATTGAGCAGAGTTCGTTGTATTTCTTGTTGGTGTGCACTAGTTGAAGGAGTGGGATCTTGGGTAGAGATACCTAAAGAGTGTAGGGATAGTTAAGTACCCTATCAAGTCAAAACATTGGCCTAAAGAGACCCTAGTGAAGGATAGGGAGTGAGCAAGACAAAGTGTTACATCAATTAACAAGATCATTTTTTGGTAATTGTGTACATTATCATGTTGTCTTTACAGTGACTGTCCTCATTTGTTGAAGAAGAAAAGCATTAATGTGGTTCAATAGCAATACATTCAAGTGGAAATTACACAAGGGAATATCACTATGAGATGTCCTAAGTGTGACTGTCCTTGTCACAAATGAGGACATCTCACAGTGACTGTCCCTTGTGTAATTGCCACTTGAATGAGGACAGTCACTGTAAAGACAACATGATAATGTACACAAGTACCGTGAAGGTAGTCGCAAGTTAGGGCTGTTTCATTGCATACCCAAAACAATGAAGACATTACAGTCCACAAAACGTTTGTGCTTGAAAGATGAACAAATAAAATTAAACTTCTAAATAACCAAAGCCGCTAACAATAAATTCAACATAGATATGTCCTCATTTCTGGGTATTTTAGCTCTCTAACAGCTGAATACCAGATTACATAATAATGACAAAAGAAAAATAAACCCAACGTACTCAGAAATTGTAGCTGTGATTTCACGGAGGGAATATCTCTCGGCGCTGTTGAAAACACAAATGACAACGTTCTTGTTTTTTTTGCCCTTATATCCCGATGTGATTTCACGGAGGGTTACGGTGCTGTTGAAAACACAAATGACAACGTTCCTTTTTTTTTTTGCCCTTATATCCCGACAACATCGCAATTGCAAGTTAGGGCTGTTTCACTGCATACCCGAAACAATGAAGACGTTATGGTCCACAAAATGTTTGTGCTTGAAAGATGAACAAATAAAATTAAACTTCTAAATAACTAAAGCCGCTAACAATAAATTCAACATAGATATGTCCTCATTTCTGGGTATTTTAGCTCTCTAACAGCTGAATACCAGATTACATAATAATGACAAAAGAAAAATAAACCCAACGTACTCAGAAATTGTAGCTGTGATTTCGCGGAGGGTTATGGTGCTGTTGAAAACAAAAATGACAACATTCTTGTTTTTTTTGCCCTTATATCCCGATGTGATTTCGCGGAGGGTTACGACACTGTTGAAAACACAAATGACAACGTTCTTATTTTTTTTGCCCTTATATCCTGATGTGATTTCGCGGAGGGTTACGGCGCTGTTGAAAACACACATGACAACGTTCCTTTTTAATTTTGCGCTTATATCCCGACAACGTCGCAATTGCGACAGTGACAAATGTATTGTCGTCGCAAATTGCGATGGTGTCGGGCTATATTTGAAAAAAAAAGGGCAAAACCGCATGACATTTGCCTGCCGTCGCAAATGGCCATCGCAATTTCACCCCAAATGTATTAGTGATAGCTAGTTGGGGAGAGGACTCTAACAATGGCACCGGTGATGGCTGCTACTATAGATAAAGTCATCATTCCTTCTCAGAGGGGAGTTTGGGATAGTATAGGACATATTGCTTTTGTAGCCACATCCATCACTTTAGATTCAATGGGCAGATACATTTTGACTAGACCGAGTAGAGCTAGATCATCTTTCAAGGCTTCATCTAGTACTACTATAGGTGTGAGTGAGGAGACATATAGAGCTGTAGGTCTTCCTATACCTAGAAAGATACGAGCACTGTCGGGTCATTAGAGTACTTTAGATATGGCCCTTTACTTTTTTTAGGATCTCTTGCAAGCCTATTCTCATATTGTTGACACACATAGGATCCCCATACATTCAATCAGGGATCTCATTGCACTTACATGGGATCCTATAGTTCCACCGACATAGGATGCACCATCTACTAGTTAGGCACAACATAGTGTAGAGTACTGTGCACCCACAGATCACTCTATAGCCATAGATCTAGGTATACAAATTGGAGATGTACACATCACCACTGAGGGCCTAGATGCTTTTGATGAGTAGTTGCGTGGGTTGGGTCAGGTGGATGTTGACATTGATGGCATGTCATTTATGCATATGTTATTGCATCCAAATGGTTTAGGTTCTACATCACTCCTAGCTAGTGTCACCCCTACACTCCTCATTACTACAGAGGTTCAGGACCTTAGGTGGTGTGGGTGATGTAGAATCAATTCATGATATGATGGTGCAGCGTGTTGATGATCCTCCTACTCCTGAGACTCAGATACATAAAAAAATTTATTTTCTTTTTTATTAGGAGTTTTAGTGAACAATTAATTGTAGGTCACACTTGTATTGATGTTTGTGTTATACCCTAAGTTTGCACCCTTGTCTCAAGTTCTCATTGTCTTGATAACTTAGTATAACATGGGAATCATCTCTAGGTGTGGGACCTATGATAACTAAGATGAGACCTCCATGTTCTAGGCTAGTTCATCTTGGATAATCACCTTAATTTGCTTCTAGATAGGAAAGTAAAAATTTTGTGGGAAAGGGATAGAAGGAATGCTTGAAAAGGAAAAAAAAAAACTTCAAAGCAAACTACCTACTAGGTGATACACTGAAATGAAGGGTTTGGATCTCAATATAGTGGATAAAAATAATGAACAACTCAGGTCTAGGAGATCACAACTCACTAAATAGGCCTACATAAATATTTCATAGAAAGTTCTGCAATAGAAAGAGGCTATTCAGGGAAAGAAATAATTTCACAAATAATAGAATTCCTAAGAATTTAGACACAATCTACAACCTATAGACAAACATTCAACTCTACAACTCGGTATACAAATGAGACAGATAGTCAGGGGGTTGAGGTATACCCACAAGAGCATTCAAATCAAATCACCCACAACAATACACAAAAATTGCAGAAAGAGAGAGGGATCAGGAACCCTAAGATATCATTCAAAACATCATATACTTTGATTCAATAAGAGATAATTTAGACAAGGAAGCATAGGGATAGAAAATATTGTCACAAAATACCTCTGCAATATCTGAATCATCAATGGGAGATTATAGGATGTAGAAAACCAGAGGGCAAGAAGAATGCCACAGATAGCCTTCTAAGAAAAGATATTTTTCTTCTTCGCAAAATGTCAACTCTGAGCTCTAAAGCTCCCAAAAAATTAATATATACATATTCTCTAATGCACATTGGTAGGAGCAAAAACCTAATTAGGGTTACATAATTTTGCATGGAATAAACAACCCTAATTCTGTCACCTCTCATCATAAATGCATCTTTGCAAATATCTTGAATGATCAAAAAATCTATGCTTGCGTGTCCATTTCAAGCCCTATCCACCTACAGACAGGTCACCTTGAGCCATCTACTTCTCAGCAACTTGGCCTCGAAATCAATGTTATGGTACCTAGGAAACAATAATAGACCCACGACGGCTGTCCAAACCTTTATCATCAACCTCCCAACTGCAAATGTCCTGAAGAATTTATTCTGAGCTACCCCTATCATTCATATCCTATTGGATCAAACACTGGCAAAACCATCATAGAAAGATATTTAAATTTGAAAATAAATGGCTACCAAGTTTGGTTTGAAAAGTGATCATCAATCTTGTTATTTCCCAGTAGATCAGGTGGCTCATATCGATTTTACAATAGTCACAGGCCCCTTGAAGGGTCAAAGACCATGTCATCAGGAGTACCCAAAAGAAAACAAGCATGTCGGAGAAGATCGACACCTTAGAAGTCAAAGGAACCTGGACCCTGCATCGGACGGCGGTCGCATGATCGCATGGGCTCAAAAGATTCCATGTGATCACATGACCAACATAGATCTTTCTTCCCTGCCATCTCACTAAGATACTCAGCCCCACTAAAAAATTTCCACATCACCAGCTCGTGACCAATCAAAATCTTTACACATCAGCCCATCTGACAATGCAGACCCATGGCCTTCTTTATCTTTATCAGATGGTTGTCGTTATACCACCAGCTTAAATAAAGTGCATCTCACCTTGGTGGTATAACGATGATCATCAATCCTGCTCGAAACTTAATCCTTTGAGGAAGTCAACCCCACTAAAAAACTTCCACCTATTCAAAACCCCAACCAATGAGGAGTGAGCACATCAGAAAAGAGGACCCATTGTTAGAGCCACAGTAATAAAGCAGCATCAACGGCTATCACATGATCGCAAGGGCAAGGAATATTCCTTGTGAACATGTGACAACTATCAGATCTTTGAGGAAAGACAACCACTGGGCCCCACTGACACCTCTCCATGTCACCAAACTCATGGCCAATGAAATACTTCCATGTAGGACACTGTGGTAGTGGACCGACACAAAGTTGAGGCGTTGCGATGCCGATACCATATCAATGGTTGTCGCATGATCGCATGGGATCAAAAGATCCCATGAGATCATGTGAAAACCATTGGATCTTATATCAATTGAGATCTGGGCCTGCTAAGGCAAGTTTTATCTTGTCACATGATCGCAAGGGGATGGAATATTCCTTGCAAACATGCGACAGTCACAAGTTTCAAAGGGAAGGTCGGGAGGAAATATTTGCTGAAAACTTAGGCTTTGGTAGGAAAAATTAAAAGGGACCCCACCCGACAACCTACAGACTTAACACATTAAGGTGGTCAAATTTTTTAGCACATGCATTTTAAAGATTTAAATGGCCCAAAAAGGTAATGAAGAATTAGAATCGGCCAAAGGGGTTTTTTAGGGTTTTGCAGCAATGACTAGATTTTCAAATGTACTTGTAGGCTAGAGGGTTTAAAAAATTTGCATAGACCAGAAGACAAGGCAGAAGCTCAAAATTTTTTTGATGGTGTTCAATAGGGTAAAATGAAGCTTTAGCCCAACTTGTGACCAAAATGCATAGAATAGGGAATTTTGGGTAACATTTTGGCAACCTCTGCACGATGTCAGCCTGCTAGACATGGAAACTAGTGGCCTTGAGCAATCCATTGGGTATGGAGTCAACATTTGAGCACAAGAAACCTTCACAAAGAGATAGACCTGAAACCAGAGGGATAGAATTATGTATGAGAACTTATTGGAAAATAGGGAAACTAACCAAGAAATAGAAAATAGGGAAACTAACCTAACCTAAACTAGCCAGTACTTAACACTGGTCAAACAAACCCATTTACTGTTTGTGAAAAATAACTTCCCATCCTTCTTAGATTACAATAATCCACATGTCTCTGGAAAGCTATTAAAAGATAAATATAGGAGATATGCAGAATCACCTGCTTGACAAGGATTTGACTGATATGGATTTTACTCACTTGGTCAAGCTGATTGTAGGCACTACCATTCTGAGGAGAAACAATAAGCAGCAATAAGACCTTACTTACTTGGTCAATGGGGACAACAAGCTAATTTGTTTCATTCTCAGCCTCAACATCTGGTGGAATATCATATTGGGATGCTGGCATAATTTGTACTCCTTTGATAACCTCCATCCTGGCCAAATACCTGATAGGGAAACCATGTGAGATGTTAGACCTGGAACTCTCCTTGATAAACTTAGGCTCCTGAGGGATTATTTCAGTTTGATTGATCTCCTCCTTATGCTGATAAAAAATGACTATCTCTTGTAGACTGTAAATGTTCTTTGGAAGTGTGGGCTTGTCATCAAGATGCAAGAAAAAGTATTCCATCTTGTCCCAAAATTGATCTTCTTCTTCTTCTTCTTCTATATTTTCTTGTAGGAGAAGTATACCATTGTCAACACAATTATCATGATTTTCTGAGAACTCATTTGTCCTAACCTATTCAGAGAGAGCCTCCTTGAGATCAACAATCTTTTTTTCAATGCTCTCCTTTTCTCCCTCAAGTTGTTCACATCTCTCAATCTACATCTGATAGCTTTTTTTATATGTTTCAGTTGTAGAAGCTAGGAAACTTATATTTTCCTTGAGATCCTATAGCTCTTTCTCATGAAACTCCTCATAAGCTCTCTTCTCCTTTTCTTTCTCAATCTGAAATTTATTGCCTCTATCAAACATGGCCTCCATCAAATTCCTTTGGTCTTGAACCACCTTTTCACAATTATTCTTATGAACTTCCAATTCTTCATAGGCATCCCTCTGAGCTGCTAATGTTCTTTGAAAATCCTCCTCTTTTTTAGCTATAGCAGTACTAACCTTAATCAAATTTTCACTATAAACTTTGTTCAGCATTACTAGATTACTTGCAAGGGCTGCTTGACTTTTTTGCTATTCTATAATGATTTCTTCACACTGCTTTCATCTAGCATCAAACTACTCCTTTTCTTGTGTCTGCATATGCCTTTTCTATGTTTCCAACACCTCTTCATAGTGTCTCTTTTGTGCTTCCAACCCTTCAGCGAGCTTAGCCTCATTTCTCTTGTATTTCTTTGCTAGATACCTCCTATAACCTCGATCCTGTTGAGCCAAAACTTGTTGCTATTGGATCTAGGCATGATAAGCATGCTCTTTCAAGGAAAGAATCTCCTCTTGAGGTTTTTGACATGTATATTGATGCTGCCATGATACTGGAAGTTGGGTGGATGGGGGGTAAGCATGAGGTGTATGTTGCTCCATTGTTGCAAATGGGTAGTCTTGCATGAAATGAGACGTACCACTATTTTGATAAAGTTGACCTCCATGAAATGAAGGGATGCCCTCATGAAAAGAAGGATGGTAATCCATCTTAGGTACTGAATCTCTTTGAAACTAGTGGATGTGAACTCAGAGTCACCATATATGAAAAGCAATGACCTCTTAAAGGTCTACAACCTGCTGGAAGCATATCAGAACCAGCAAGAACTATGAAAACTATGACCTCTTGGTCCCACCAGGGATGCCAGAATTGTTATACACTAAGTTTGCACCCTTGTCTCAAGCTCTTGTAGTCTTGATAACTTAGTATAACATGAGAATCATCTCCAGGTGTGGGACCTATGCTAACTGAGATGAGACCTCTAGGCTCTAGGCTGGTTCCTCTTGGTTAATCACCTTAATTTGCTTCTAGATAGGAAAGTAAAACTTTTAAGGGAAAGGGATAGAAGGAATGCTTGAAAAGGGAAAAAAAAAAAAACTTCAAAGAAAAATACCTACTAGGTGATATGCCGAAATGAAGGGTTTGGATCTTAGTATAGAGGATGAAAATAATGAACAACTCAAGTCTAGGAGATCACAACTCACTAAATAGGCCTGCATAAATATTTCATAGAATGTTTTGCAATAGAAAGAGGCTATTCAGGGAAAGAAATAATTTCACAAATAATAGCATTCATAAGAATTTAGACACAATCTACAACCTATAGACAAACATTCAACTATGCAACTCGATATAGGAATGAGATAGATAGTCAGGGGTTTGAGGTATACCCACAAGAGCATTCAAATCAAATCACCCACAATAATACACAAAAATTGCAGAAAGAGAGAGGGATTAAGAACCTTGAGATATCACTCAAAACATCATATACTTTGATTGAATAAGAGATAATTTAGACAAGGAAGCATAGGGACAGAAAAGATTGTACAAAATACCTCTGCAATATCTAAATCATCAATGGGAGATTACAAGATGTAGAAAACTAGAGGGCAAGAAGAATGCCACAGATAGCGTTATAAGAAAAGATATTTTTCTTCTTTACAAAATGTCAACTCTGAGCTCTAAAACTCCCAAAAAATTAATATATACATCTCCTCTAATGCACACCGGCAGGATTAAAAACCTAATTAGGGTTACATAATTTTTCATGGAATAAACAACCCTAATTCTGTCACCTCTCATCATAAATATATCTTTGCAAATATCTTGAACGATCAAAAAATCTACACTTGCATGTCCATTTTAGGCCCTATCCACCTATAGATAGGTCACCTTGATCCATCTACTTCTCAACAACTTAGCCTTGAAATCAATGTTATAGTACCTGGGAAACAAGAATAAACCCACGACGGCTATCTAGACCTTTATCATCAACCTCCCAACTACAAATGTCCTGAAGAATTTATTTTGAGCTACCCTTGTCATTCATATCTTGCTAGATCAAATGCTGGAAAAACCCTCGCAGAAAGATATTTAAATTTGAAAATAAATGGCTACCAGGTTTGGTTTAAAAAGCGATCATCGATCCTATTATTTCCCGACAGATCGGGCAGCTCATATCAATTTTACAATAGTCACGGGCCCCTTGAAAGGTCAAAGACCATGTCGTCAGTAGCACCTAATAGAAAATGAGCATGTCAGAGAAGACCGACACCTCAGAAGTCAAAGGAACCTGGACCCTGCATCAGATAGCGGTTGCATGATCACATGGGCTCAAAAGATTCCATGCGATCACGTGACCACCATAGATCTTTCTTCCCTTCCATCTCACTAAGATACTCAACCCCACGGACAGATTTCCACATCACCAGCTTGCGACTAATCAAAAGATTTACACATTAGCCCATCTAACAATGCGGACCCATGACCTTCTTTATCTTCATCAGATGGTTGTCATTATACCACCAGCTTAAATAGCATGCATCTTACCTTGGCGGTATAATGACAATCGTCGATCCTTCTTGGAACTTAATCCTTTGAGGAAGCTGACCCCATTGACAAACTTCCACATGTTCAAAACCCCAACCAATGAGGAGTGAGCACATCAGAAAAGAGGACCCACTGTTAGAGCCACGGCAATAAAGTAGTATCAATGGCTGTCACATGATTATATGGGCAAGGAATATTCCTTGTGAACATGCAACAACCATTGGATCTTTGAGGAAAGATAGCCACTGGGCCCCGCTGACACTTCTCTATGTCACCAAACTCATGGCTAATGAAATGCTTCCATGTAGGACACTACGATATTGGACCCACACAAAGTTGAAGTGCTGTGATGCTGATACTGTATCAATGGTTGTCACATGATCGAATGGGATTGAAAGATCCCATGAGATCATCCGATAACCGTAGGATCTTATATCAACTGAGAACTGGGCCCACTGAGATAGGTGTCATCCTGTCGCATGATCGCAAGGGCAAGGAATATTCCTTGCGAACATGCGACAACCACAAGTTTCAAAGGGAAGGTTGAGAGGAAATATTTGCCAAAAACTTAGGCTTTGGTAGGAAAAATTAAAAGGGACCCCGCCCGACAACCTAGAGACTTAACACATGAAGGTGGTCAAATTTTTTAGCACATGCATTTTAAAGATTTAAGTGGCCCGAAAAGGTAATGAAGAATTAGAATTGGCCAAAGGGGTTTTTTAGGGTTTTGCAGCAATGGCTAGATTTTCAAATGTACTTGCAGGCCAGAGGGTTTAAAACATTTGCAGAGACTAGAAGACAAGGTAGAAGCTCAATTTTTTTTAATGGTGTTCAACAGGGTAAAATGAAGCTTTAGCCCAACTTGTGACCAAAATGCATAGAATAGGGAATTTTGGGTAACAGTTTGTTCAATGCATAATATTTTTTAGGCACAGTTAGTAGAGTATGTTACCTCTAGTGTGGGCTCAGAGCATCTTCCACATGATGTGACACCTACTAGTGGTCAGGTGAGTTTTAGATATATGTATGTTTAAGCATGCATATGTACACATGTATTTATATATTTCAAGTACTTTACATAATATGTCTTCTATGCACATGTATATAACCAACTATTGTACACTAAATTTGTAGAGGTCAATCACTTCTTTACAACTAGATCATGCTTTTCATAGGAATGATTCAGTAGATGTGACACCTAGTAGTGGTCAGGTAAGTTTACAAAATATGTAAGTTTAAACATTCATTTATAATATTTTAATTATTTTATATTATTATCATATATACATGCATTTATATATTTGCAGGGATCAGTTGCTATCTCACAGCCAGAGGATGCTCGTGGCAGTCGCTCAGAGCGTCACTATATTCGCATGCACCTAGATGACTCCCTAGTTTAGGACATATTGAACATATATTTTATTTGAGACTCAGTTTATGATTCGAGACATATATTTGATTAGAAACATATACATTTGATTAGATGTACAGTTTATATTTGATTCGAGACATATATTCGATTAGAGACATATGATTCAAGACATATATTTGATTAGAGACACGTGTATTTGATTAGAGACGTATATTTGATTAGATGATATGATCAGATTAGATGGTTTTATTCGATTAGATGATATGATTTTATTTGATTAGATGATATGATATATGATTTGATTAGATGGTTTTATTCGATTAGATGATATGATTAGATTAGATGGTTTTACTCGATTAGATGATATGATTTTATTTTATTAGATGATATGATATACGATTTGATTAGATGGTTTTATTCGATTAGATGATATGATTTTATTTGATTAGATGATATGATATATGATTTGACTAGATGGTTTTATTCGATTAGATGATATGATTAGATTAGATGGTTTTATTCGATTAGATGATATGATTTTATTTGATTAGATGATATGATATATGATTTGATTAGATGGTTTTATTCTATTAGATGATATGATTTTATTTGATTAGATGATATGATATATGATTTGATTAGATGGTTTTATTCGATTCGATGATATGATTAGATTAGATGGTTTTATTCGATTAGATGATATGATTTTATTTGATTAGATGATATATGATATATGATTTGATTAGATGGTTTTATTCTATTAGATGATATGATTTTATTTGATGATATATAATTTGAATAGATGATTTTATTTGATGATATATAATTTGATTAGATGATTTGATTACATGGTTTTATTTGATTAGATGATATGATTTGTTTAGATGATATGATTATATGATATGATGAATAATAACTATTCTAACTAATTCTAAAACTAACACGTCATAAGTAATATAACTAATTTCATCATTTTTTAGTGTCTTAAGGGGAGGTCTTAAGGGGATCTAGAATTAATATCATAAAAGAAAACTAGATAATACATGTAACTAGTGAATAATAACTATTCTAACTAATTCTAGAACTAACACGTGTTGTACATAATATAACTAATTTAATCATTATTTAGTGTCTTAAGGGGAGGTCTTAAGGGGATCTATAATTAATATCATAAAAGATAACTAGTTAATACATGTAACTAATGGATAATAACTATTCTAACTAATTTTAGAACTAACACATGTCATAAGTAATATAACTAATTTCATCATTTTTTAGTGTCTTAAGGGGAGGTCTTAAGGGGATCTAGAATTAATATCATAAAAGAAAACTAGTTAATACATGTAACTAGTGAATAATAACTATTCTAACTAATTCTAGAACTAACACATGTCATACGTAATATAACTAATGTCATCATTTTTTAGTGTCTTAAGGGGAGGTCTTAAGGGGATCTTTAATTAATATCATAAAAGATAACTGGTTAATACATGTAACTAATGGATAATAACTATTCTAACTAATTCTAGAACTAACACATGTCATAAGTAATATAACTAATTCATCAAAGCATACATAAAATATTTAACTAATATGAAATCTATAAAAATCATTGAATAATCAAAGTATATGTATAAAATTCTATATATTAAAACCATTGAACCATCAAATAGGTTCATCATATATCAACAAATTATAGTCCATCATATGTTTAAATATATAAACAAAGTATAATGAAATTTAATCCAGAGATATCAAGTAGGTCCTAACATAAGAAATAAGTATACATATTATACTTTTTAGACCAACTCAAGTGGTTCAGACCTTTCATGGAGAACCTATAATATTCTCTCATGATCCTCACTATCTAGTCTCCACTTATGACGTCCATGTTGAGATTTAACTGTATGAAGACAAATGGATGTGGCAACTACTAGGTGACTATATTGAAACACCTTATTGTCTGGTTCGTAATCAACAAAGTGAATACCATGTTGAATTAATTTGATTTTATTGAAATATGTTCCCTCTAAAACAACTGAACCCGCAGGTCACAAATTTTAACAATATATAAATTTAAACAAACTCAATTTGAAATTTGTTAAAAGGTTGAAATTTAAAATTTACAAATTGAGTTCAATATATTGATGTAAACCATATACAAACCTATGGGGAACAACATTCCATTGCTTTTTTTAGGTTCAAGTAACTTCATCCTCTCTGCAATACAACACAGTAAATAATAACCAACTCCTACATTTCCATGCTCAGCAATCACTACAAAGACATCTCATGTATAGTAAATTTATATATACGTGTGTGAGATCTTAAAATAAATGCTTAGTTCAATCTATAGATCTATCTATATCTATCTATACATGAAACTCAATGTACCATATAATGTGAAATATGTATACTTACCTATTTTGACCAATCTTCAGATATGATCGTAATTAGTAGAAATCAAAGGAACATCATCAAAATTTTCATCTTCATCTCTATCAAATGTATCAGTAGCAACTAGTGGCACTAGATTCCATGCGCCTACATATCTACGATCTTGATTGATACATTTCTCATAATTGTCAACAATGCAATGACAACAAAAGCATGGGTAGTCCCTAGTGTTCAACATCCAATTGAGATAATTCGTACTCATAACTGAATACAAAGATCGCATATTTTCTATCCTATTGCAACCATGCATAATTTTTCTATCTACACCTGAACAAATGCATATATAATACATTCTATATAAATATAATTTGAATAAAAAAATATCATAAAAATTTTAAACAATTTGAAATAATTTAAAAATGTGTGCATACTTTTTATCTCCCAGAATTTTCTATATGGCACCGCTTGAGTCAATCTTGATGACATGTCATTCTCATTTGGTGCAAAATGTGTCTTGCACCATTCAACCACATCATGTGCATTTTTTATATGCACTCCCTTATAATTCATTTGATACTTGCATATAGCACGTTTGATGCAAGCTCCGGGACCATCATGTTCACCTTTTCCATGTCCACTCTCAAAGAAACTCTAGACATGTGGTATGTTTTCATTACGATGATATCTACATATTTCATAAAATGGTCTTGATGATTTGAATTGTGCAGCACATCCATCTGACCAAACATAATGTTTATCAATTTTTATACCTCTTTCTTTCAAATTTGCAAAAAATATCTTTAAGCAGTGTTCCACATAATGAATGTCATGCTCTCTATCATCACTTATATAAAAATGATATTCCTTCTTGATGACCTATGCTTCAAATGTGCTCTGAATACAATCAAAATCTAATTGTGCATGTCGATAAAACAAATGTACCATAATAGTAATTTCCTTTGAAAAATAGTATTCTGACTAAATTGCCTTTTGATGAACAAAATAATAATTTTCTACAAAATCAACAACTGATACAATAGTTCCAAGTGGTAAATTATCTCTCAGTGTTTGAAATTGTTGTGCTTGACACTTTGCAAAAAAAGCATGATGTATGTAGGGTTCAATCAAATTTTTAAATTTTTCCATAGATACTCCAACATTTATCTCCTCTTCAACATATTCTAACCTTTTGGATTTTTTCCCAAATTTTGTTTCATTCTTTACATATTTGTAACTCTTGCAATTTACCATCTTTGTTACATCAATATTTTTATTTTTCAAAAGAAAAAGAGATAAATCAGCACATGTTTGGCATATTCCTTTTATGCAATTTATTTATCCAGCTACATCATCTCTTTTGTCACATAAAATGGATGAGATGAACTCACTTTGTCTAGTGGGAGGAGCCTTTTCAAAACCATAAGTGTCTTCTACAAACTTTCAAAAAACCTAATAGTGGAGATCAAATTCAATATGATAATGACAACAACAAGTTTCAAACACTTTGTTTGTCCTGATATAAAATGGCTTCAATCTTTCAAACAATGTTTGCCCAATCTTTATATTAGGATTTGAACTACAAAATGACACATACTTCACTTTGTGTTGTGTCCAACCAATGTTTCGTATGATATTCATATTGATTAGCTAAAATTCTATGTCTGATAACATCTCTAGTGTTTGATGAAGGACGTGTATTATCATTCCAAAATGATGTGACCCAATTTTTTGTTCCTTCATCAATCATATCAGAATGAGGAGCTCTACACATGATTGCCCAATTGCTTCCAATGTGCTATCATCCAAAATTATTCTCCTATTAACATATCGTCATATTGTTTTCCTAATAAAACCAAACTGAGATGAAATTGAAGATATCTGTCTTTTTTGTCCCATAGTGTTACCTACAATGGATGTCAACATAACTTTTCTTGTAATGGACTTATCTATAGTTTGAGATCACTTCCCTAGCTAGTTCAAACCTTTCTTAAGATTTTCAATCATATTATTTTGCATGTCAACAACTTTTCTCTTCTTTGATGATGTGTCTATACCTAATAATTTTAATGCCCCTTCCAAATTTTTGTTTATAAGTATAAGTGAAAGCAATTGAGTGTGTTGAAGTGTTTCAAAATTATCAAATTTACCCAATATTTCTCTTGCTATCATTTTCATTGATCTCTTCTTAGGAAGACTTAAGTGTTGAACATTAGAAAGTGATCTCAAATTGTCCACATCCATTGTAAGTAAATGATCTAAGTTTCTATAATTAATATTTTTCTTTACAATTTGAGCTAAATTTAAAAGTTCATCCATACCAATAGGAGCACATGATGTTGACCCTTCTCCAACATCAATTTATTTGAGCTTCTGTAGGGAGTAATCCCAACCCTTCTTTAATGTGCAATTCTTCGACTTGACTTGACCCTCCTACTTTAGCTTGTCTTTCAGCTTCTTTAGTTTTATGATAATATGTCAATGTAGCTTCATGATTTCTTTGTTCAGTACTGGGTGACCTTTTCCTAGAAGATTTACTCTATCTTCCCTTCTTGTTCCCCATTTCTTCGAGCTCCAAAAAATGTCTTCCACAAGATCGTCAACAAAAATTTCTTCTTCAAAAAATACTTTAACCTAATATTTTTCCTCTCCAAAATTATGTCTTTGAAAAAATAGAAATATCAATCTTCCTTCAAAAAATGCCTTCAATAATAGAAAATGCAAATTTATTAATTGTAATTCGATGTAAAATAGAAATAAAATGTTTTACTTTTATACCATTTTAAAAAAAATTACAAAATAATTTTACTAGCTAACTTTGCGTGAAGTAGATACTTCGTGTGTAGTACCCAAGGCAAAATTCCGACGGGTGTTTTTTCTATTGAGATTTTCACTTGAGAGGCTTCATGTGAAGGGTCTTTGCATGAAGCCCCTCAGGTATCTTCGTGCAAAGGGGGTCTTTGTACAAAGACCCCAAAACTGTGTTTTTGCCCTCAGAAAACAACTTAACAGGAGAAAAATGGTCTTCTGGGGCCTGAAACAAGGACTAAATAAGATGATTTTTTCAAAAAAATGATGTCAAATGATGCTATTTGGAAAAATCTTTCTAATGAATATAATTTTAATACATATTGAGTTCATTATCACTTTTAAATATTACTTTAACTAAACATAGGTTGTTTGGTCATTCAACAACCCATCTCTTCAAGACTTTGGGAAAAAGAGTAAATGATAAAAAAAAAAAATATAAAAAATATGTAGGAAAAGTGTATTTGTGTTACCTTTCTATGAAAAATATATATATATATATATATATATATATATATTTTTGATAGACACAGATCAAGTTAGAGCGATCCAAGTGACCTTATGTCTAAATTACAGTTACTGTCACTTTAAAACTTAATAAACTATGAAATATTGATCCAAAATGAATAAAACCAATTGCATCCTTTAGATATTGAAGTTAAAAATATAATCTCGAAATAATTACATCGTTATCATATTTAAAAAAAATTTATGCTGATCCAAGTGATAGTAACTCCTTAAAAACATAGTTTTTTCATGCAAACCACTTTTAGAAAGAGAAGGAAAAATGAATTTAAATGATTTTTTAAATATATATATATATATATATATATATATATATATATATATATATATATATATATATATATATATATATATATATATATATATATATATATATATATATATATATATATATATATATATATATATATATATATATATATATATATATATATATATATATATATATATATATATTTAGAAACTAGAAAGAATATTCTAAAAGACTCTAGTTGACGTCATCTTCAAATTCCTAATAGTTTTGTGGCAACAGATGTTTGAAAGTGAGGTTTTTTCTTAGAATGTTGAACTTTATGTCAAAGTTGGCCAAAAAGTGGGACTCACTATTGTGGGACCACCCTCATAAGTTTTCATGGAATGGTGACATATTACAAAAAATTCATCAAGACATTTAGTCCCATCTATGCCCCTATCCTAGAAACCATCAAGTGTAGAGGAAAGATGAATTTTATGTGGACTGATAGAGAAGATAAGTTTTTTGAATATATCAAACAAAGGGCAGAAAACTATTCTATCATGGTGTTACTTGATTTTGGCAAGGTCTTCACCATAGATTTTGATGCAAGTAATATATAAATTGGATAAATGTTGAGCCAAGAAAGAAGGAAAGTGACATTTTTCAGTGAGAAGCTCAATGTGGCAAAAAGATAGTACTCTTCCTATGATTTGGAGTTGTATGAAATGGTGCAAACTTTAATAAAATAGAGACATTATTTACTCCCAAAAGAATTTATTGTTTACACTAACAATCATACTCTTGGTTATCTAAATGGACAACATAAATTAAGCCATAGGCACATGAAATGGGTCAAAAGACTACAAGCATATACTTTTACAATTAAGAATAAAAAGGGTCTAGAAAACAAGGTTGCATATGCCCCAAGAAGAAGTGTTTTTCAGGAGGTACAGTTATAGAGTGTAGTTGTAGAGGCCCTCAAATGGATGTATGATGAAGATCAAGACCTCAAGGAGGCATATCAAGTTTGTAGTTATTTTGAGAATTCATTTCATTCTGATTTTTCTGAATATACCTTATAGGATGGCTAATTGTTCAAAGGTTGTCAACTTTGTGTTCCAAAAAGTTCCATGAGGGATAATGTGATTAAATAAAATCATAATGGTAGTTTAGATGGTCACTTTGAGTTGAACAAAACTATGGATTTTGTTATGAGGTTTTACTTTTGGCCAAAAATGCAAAATAATATTAGAAATTTTTTGAAGTCTTGTACTATTTTTGAAAGAGCCAAAGTTGTTTCAATAAATACTGGGTTGTACCAACCTTACCCATACCAAATAGGATATGGGAGATATTGAATATGGATTTTGCCATGGGTTTTCCAAGGACAAAGGTAGGTTTTGACAGTATTTTTTTTGTAGTAGACTGGTTCAATAAAATGGCCCACTTTATCTCTTGTAAAACCACAAATAATGTTATTTATAAAGAAATATTATTCTTTAAGAAGGTGGTCAAGATACATGGTTTTCAATTGAACATAGTATGATACAAATATTCCAAGTTTTTATGTCATTTTTGGAGGACCTTATGGATGAGGTTGGGCACAAACTTGGCATTTAGTTCAACTTAGCACCCTCAAAAAAATGGCCAAAATAAGGTGGTAAAAAAATCATTGGATGAATGAGCGTTAGATGTTTGATAAAGGAGTATGGACAAGGATGGGACATGGTGATTCCCCAAGAATAATATGTATATAATAAATCCACCAATATGAATAAAGGCATGATCTCATTTGAGATTGTTTATGCAAGTCATCCTAGAGGGGTGTATGAGTTAAGGGATATACAAGTTATTGATAAAAGGAGTGGAGATGCAGAAGAATTTTTAGAATCTATGAGAGAAATTCACCAACAAGTTAGAGATACTTTCCAATAGAACACACAAAAGATAAAGGAAAATGTGGATTAAAAAATGAGATATGTGCAATTTTAGGAAGGTGAATTGGTTATGGTGCATCTCAAGAAGGAAAAATTTCCCAAGGGAAACCACAACAAGCTCATGATGAGAAGAATCAGTCCTAGAAACATCTTGAACAAATATGGTTCTAATACATATAAAATAGAAGTTCCTTCTAATCTTTCTATTTCTCCTATATTTAATGTATCTTATCTCACCCTCTATAGGATTCCTTCTCATGTAAGTGACAATTATGTAGTAACGGTCTAGGAAGATGTATAGTGGGTCAATAAATTGCTACCCAAGGATACCTAGAATGGGGAAAGTATCTTGGATAGTAGAGAAGCTAAAAAGAAAAGGAACAAGACCTATTATGAATAATTGGTCAAGTGGTAAGCGATACTTTAATCAAAGGCTACCTAGATGTTGGAAGAAGATATGAAGAAGCAAGGTATCAATTTGCAGTAGTGGGTCTCTAAGAGGACTAGAGACTTTTTTAGCTTAGGAGTATGGTGTAGGAGAACCACTCAATTGGACAAAGGAAAGAGACAAGGAGGAATTTTTTAGTCTTGTAAAATTTAATAAGTACATATGGGTTAGTGATGTAACCCATGAAGTAGGAATGTAATAAGGTTGGGCCAAAATTTGGGCAAATTATCACTTAAGCACATTTAGGACCTTTATGGTCAAATTGGGACAAATGGACCCAAGTAATAATACCAAGTGATTAATGGTCTATTTGATTCATTTATGAAGTAATTGATTCTAATGTAACACTTTTGAGGTCATTAGGAGGTTAGAATTCTAAATTGCCAAAAGTTGCAAAAAGTTGTCATGACAACTTTGCAACTTTGGCGAAATGTTGCATTTTCGTTCTCTAACAATAACCTCATTTAAAAACTAGTTGAAATTAATTTTTATTATTGTGAATGAGTCTTTTAAACCATCAAAATTCATTCAATGTAAGGTTGGTTTGTTGGAAGAAAAGAGAAGCAATAATATTGTTCGAATTTTCTATATAACTACCAAAATTTTGTTGATTTTCCATATTGATTTCATTGGTAAGCATGAAATTAAGTTGTAGGTCCATGAATGTATGAGGGTTCACTTCTATTTCCATATGGTTTCAATTAATGAACTTCTTTATATCTAAATTGGTAAACACATCTTTCTCGCATGGTTTGAAACCCTCACAAACCAAGCACCTGATGGAAAACATGAAATTTGATAAATCATCCCACAAAAAAATTCCTTGAAACTATGGGGTTTTCTAGGTCTCTTTATGCCTTGTAAAATTATGTTACTCTCAAGATATACCAACAAGGTGGCCTTTTTTGGCAAGAAGCCCTAGGCCGGACATCTTTATGTTATAGGCATGGAGATGTGTGATCATGGCTTGAAAATTTATTGAAGTGATTAGGGAACGGGTTTGAATAGTTAGGAGATTTTTTTTAGAGTATGTTAATGCATTATGTGGTCAATGATAGACTTTTTTGGATAAGGGAAACCAATACCTTTTATTAGTCTTGTCGAAGAGGCCTAATTAGTCGTATTATCCTATTGGAAGCAGTACTCTTTAGGTAGTCTGCAATTTCGTTGGGAAGCCAATATTAAGGGATTTTTTAGAACTCCCAAAAGGGTTTTTGAAAAAAGCCATTAGTTTGTCTGTATCTTTCAGGAGACAAAATTTATTACCGGATTGCCTAATCAGGAGGCCTAATTGTAATTAGGCCTATTGAGGGGAAAATGTGTCAATAATTATTGATAAGTTGAATTGACTCTTAGAATACCATTTATTCTAAATTTTATGGTTGCAAGAAAATAACTCCATGGGTCAGCATATTGGTTTGGTCTAGTGGGCTATTAAAACCCCTAAAAACTTGTGTATCCCACTAAAGCATTTAGGCGAGTATAAGGCTAAGTGACCTTGGTAATTTTTTCCATGTAAAGGAATATATAGGAGCCTTTGAGTCTATAACTTGAGGCCTCTACTAAAGCATTGAGGAAATTAGTTGGGTTGGAGGACCAAGATAGAGAACTTGATAGAGGTTGCAAGGCTTTTAAAACTTGGTGTACAAACATTAGATTTGTTTTCCAATATTTTGCCTCCCCATCAATTAGGGACATACTAATTAGAAGTACTATGAAATTTTATGTTTAGAAGCAAAAATTTTAAGGTGTGCCATAGCTTTCATCTTAGGGTTTATATGTTTACATAAATTAACCTCACCATCATCTCCATAGGAGACATCATCTGGTACTGAGAAATAATCCTTCAAAATAATGATTAATTTATTTCTTATCCCCGACCATTTTGGGGGTTCTTTTGAATTAATATTACTTGTTTAGATTCCATTATAAGGATAATTAATCCTCCATATAAAACTAGTTTGGTCTAGTAGGCTAAAAAAACCCCTAAAAATTTGTGTATCCCACTAAAGCATTCAAGGGAGTATAAGGTTAAGTGACCTTGGTAAATTTTTCCAAGTAAAGGAATATATAGGAGTCTTTGAGTCTCTAACAGGGCCTCTACCAAAGCATGGAGGAAACTAGTTGGGTTGGAAGACAAAGGTAGATAATTTGATGGAGGTTGCAAAGGTTTTAAAACTTGGTGTACAAACATTGGATTTGTTTTCCAATATTTTGCATCCCCATCAATCAGGGACATAATCGTTAGAAGTACTATGAAATTCTATGTTTAGAAACAACAATTTTATGGTGGTCCTTATCTTTCCTCTTAGGGTTTGTATGTTTACACAAATGAACCTCACCATCATCCCCATAGGGGACATCATCTGGTACTAAGAAATAATTCTTCAAAATAATGATCAATTTATTTCTTATCGCCAACCATTGTTGGGGTTCTTTTGACTTGATATTAGTTGTTCAAATTCCATTATAAGGATAACTAATCCTCCATATAAAACTTGGATTGTGAGATTATTCCTATGCATATTAATTCTATATGAAAAATATGAAAAAAGATAGAAAGGAAAAATAAAATTCATTCAAGTCATTCCTAGAGTGATTGGAAATGACAAAATAATAACTCAAAATACTATAGAATTGGCCATAGGGTGTCACAAATCTCATGATAAATTTAGCAATTTTTACTGAGAAAGGTTTAATAAAATCCCTATAATATTCAACAATAGAGTTCTTTATGACCTTATGTGTCTCACGCTTTTCAAATAATATAATCAATGCCTCATCTATGCTTTTTTTGTCCATGAAGAACTTCCTTCCCTTAGCTAGAGTATAAGAAATCTTAGCCACAAGCTCTTCAAAAACCATGATCTAGATACCAAAAACATTGATAATCCATTTCTCCAACCTTTGAAAAATGTCATTATCACCTAGGAATCTTAGCCATGTAATTTATCAATGTAGAGTAAGGCCTCTCATAGATCATTCACTCCATACTTTGGTGTTCTCCTTCCATTTTTGGTAGATAATAGGTTGCACATAATTCTTCTCTCTACCCATATTTCAAAAAGGAGAATAATATAGCCAAACCACGATTAAAATGAGGTAGTCATAATAAATAATGCTCATAAATCCATAAGTGTCACAATGTAGCTTAATAATGGATAATCCTTTCACTATGCCACTTCACGTGGGTTTGGATTTCAAATCAATCTTTTCTAAAAATTCCTCCAAATTAGAAACCCTTACCATTATTTTTAATAAGTATTTTAGTTTTTTGAGGGATGATGTCATTTACCTCCATTGTATCTCACTAGGTTGCACAACTCCTAAGTTTTCTAACCCATCTATAACTCAATTTCCTTCCTAGAATATATGTGAAATTCTATGCATTTAAAGAGAATTTAATAAGCTTAAAAATCCAAGTATCAATATTTTAATGCTCCCATTAGGGGTTTGGTTTCCTTTTAGATAGTTGATAATATTCAATGAATCGAACTCAAGTTGGACCTTAGTAAATTTGTGAGAAGTCACCAATTTCAAGCCAATGTAGGTGGCATAAGCTACAACATACTAACTACAGAAGATAGATATTTGGTGCAAATACAAATCATTGATTTTATTTTCTCATGGATTTCATATATCATTTTTGCACTAAATTTTTTGAATAACATTTCATATAAATCTATTTCAAAATAAACTTTGTTTTAAACCATTGTGCAATCAACTACTAATAATTTCTTCTTTACATCACCTTTTCAAAGTTCTCTGATACGAATGTAGGAATATAGGGGAGAAAATAAATTAAATTATGCTAATAAATAAACTAACATAAAATAATGTGTTGATATTCCAAAACAATGATATTACATTATTTTCTAAATAATTTTATAAATCATTATTTTTCAATAAAAAATTAACTTACATGGAAATGAATTTCTCAATGATTTAATTAACCTAATTACAAACTTATTACATTATTTAATATAAACCTTATTTCTTAAATAAAAGAATAATATATATTATTTTCATAAATTGTTATAATTCCAACTTCTATTTAAAAATATAATGAATTTCATACACCTTTCAAATATATGTAAGTATGTTGATTGAATTACATTTCGAATAAGGTAATGATTTAATTTCAGAAAAAGGGAATGAGAAGGGAAATAATTTTCATGGATGTGGGGAGGAGTTTGGGGCCAATGGTTGCCTCCAATAAAGATTTAAATCTGATTTTATTTTGTATAATTGCTTTGTGAGCTTTTCATGTAAGAAAATCATTTATTAACCAACATATATAAATATATGTCGATATATGAAGTTTTTGATTGTAGGAAAAAATAGATTTTAAAGGGGACTCAAAACCCCGTACAAGTAGAGTTCAAAAGATTACAGCATTAAGCGTACTAAAAAGAAACAGGACTGGAGGATAGTCCAACAAAACCAAAACCAGCAAGAAAAAACCAAAACAACCGGACACCAAAAAACTGACCAGCAACCAAAAAACCTAGAACCAAAACAACATATGGACCCAAGAGAAACTAAACAAACTCCTTACGATTTTCATCTGTTTCCTCCTTCACCTTTGAGATATTATTAATAGAAGCATTGAAGTCTAAGAGATCAAGGATCCAATCTTGGATCTTTTTCATTTTAGCTGACTGAATGCATTTACCAGGACCCTCATCACCTTCATCCTCATTGTCCTCCTTAGGTTTCTTGCTGGGGGAGCCAGCATCCAGCTCCGCTTTGATAGTCATAAAACAATCCATGGCAAAGCCCATGACCATGTTGTTGTCCTGCTTATGCTTCTTCATAGTATTCTCTATATTATCAATTGTA
The DNA here is from genome assembly GCA_027943335.1 of Chamaecyparis obtusa. Lineage (NCBI taxonomy): Eukaryota > Viridiplantae > Streptophyta > Pinopsida > Cupressales > Cupressaceae > Chamaecyparis > Chamaecyparis obtusa. Next base: position 13,748 of record BSBK01013008.1, on the reverse strand, counting down.
ACTTGCATTTCCTAAACCTTCTTTTCACTTTTAATGCCCTTGTTGCCATCACCAGTCTTTGAGCTAGTCTCCAAAATCTCCTATAGGGAATCAACCTTAGCAGAGATAAAATGATATTTTAAATTCAAATTTTTTATTTCCTGAAAAACCAATTTCAACAAATGAAATGAGTACATAGAAGCCGCCTTCGTAGTCTAGAGAACCACAAAAGGAAGATGAATTTTTTCATCCATATCTTCTTTGAGAAGCTACACATTCCTTTCCTGCATATCCATAGTTTTGATAAAGGGGATATTCCAAGAGGAAGAAGGGGAATTAATTCTTCTCAGCAATAGGGGAGTCATTCTCCATAGCAGGGGAATTCATCACCCTATCCAGATGAACCTCCATAAAAACTTATAGTTTTGGGGAAATGGGCACATCATGATCCTCTGAGCTATCATAATCCACCAAAATGGGGACCGGTTGACCTCCCACATCCTCATCCTTCTTGTCATCCTCATTTTTATCCTTGATCTCAGTAATGTCCTCCTCCTCCATAATTTTAGCATCCTCCTCCTCCTTGTTCTCATTATCCCCAAAGACCATATTCGACACCAAAAATGAAGCTTCACTATCATCCTCATTCTAATTATCTGTATCAATGTAATCTTTTGCAATTTCAGCAGTAGAATACATGTCCATAGCAACGTCCTTCTCTAATTTTAATTTTTTAGCAGAAGAAATCTCCTCTTTTCCACCCATATCCCTCAAATGTTTCTTAGCTTAGCTAGAGGCTTTGGGTGAAGAAATAATAGGGCTAGAAATGGCCTTCTATTTGATAAATTCTAGAATGAGGAGAATAAGCCCCTCATGTAGAATGAGTTTCTTCTCTTTCCTCCTATGCTCAGTAATGCTAAGGCAGAGGGATTAAAGGAGAAAAAAAGGCAGAGAGCCTAATTTTTTGACGGAAATGACAAAGCAGCACAAAATGGTAGGAGTGGGATTTTTTATACCTTCCATCCAAAGTAATGTATTCCATGATCATCATCATGACCGTCGCCTAGATTTCCTTAAAGGAATTAACATCATAGCAACCACTGGAGTCTTTCACCAAACTCCATGCCTCATCTTTTCTTTTGGGGAAGCATTAGATGGCCTTCTGCAAAACTCTCTTATCTCTATAAAACTTAATACCCTTGAGGCTCAGTCTAGACACCTCAATGATAAGTTCCTCCATTATGTTCATATTTGAAGACCAACAATGGTCACCACCCCATCTTTCTAGGACTCTACAAACACCTTCGTGGCTCCATCCTTAAACCCATGCAAATGCTCCATATACGTAGTAAGACCACCCTTTATGAGAATTTCCTAGACCTCTGACATGTTTTTCCATTTCATATAGTCCTTCAAATCTCTTCGATTAAGCCTTCCACCCATGATTTGAAGAAGAGAATTAACAACAACAATAGCAAAAAATAGAGAAATGTAGACGAAAAGGGAAACTTTAAAGTTCAAGCAAGAAAACTCATGTCTACATTCAGTAATCTTAGGAAAGGAAACACTTTTCATAATCATATTAACCTGTTTATCATTAAGGTGTCTTTTCATCATAATTTCTTGATATGCTCCCACTCCACCCTCTTGCTATGAATCCTATCAAAATCCAACTTGGCTTCCATATATATCATGAGATTTCTACCTTCATGCCAAATCATAATGTCCTTTTTCCTAACCGCAAAGTTGGTCAGCTCATCCACAGTACCGTTCACTTCTCAGTAAGCATGGGAAATGATGACTTGCTTGAAAGAATTAATAATTATCCAAGCCTCCTCAATAATCACCTTTATGGACCATGATGGTAAAGTGATATTGTTTATGCACTTTAAAATATTCATTGAATCACCTTCGATCCACACGTTCGGAGTCATATTTTTTTTAATAATTTTAAGTGTTTGGAGGAGAGCCATGGCCTCCACAAAATGATTGGTTTGTACCCCAATAGGAAGCACCATGATAGCAAGACAATTCACCATGTCATCTCTTATGAGCCCACCACAACCCACTGGGCCCAAGTTACCCTTCGCAGCACCATCAAAATTGATTGTGATCCTTCCCGGAGGGGGGGTAAGCTAGGTTGCATTCTCCCGTAGGGTGGAAGTTTTGTTCTTGCAACTAGCACTATAATCATGAGCACAAAAGTCTAGCTTCAATCCAAATGATGAGTTGTAGTTCTCCCTGAGACTCTTCTTAATCTTTTCAACAATAACCACTGGTAGAAGATCAGTATTTCTAAAAACTCTATCATTGCATTCTCTCCATAGTATCCATATAACATGGGGAGAAATGAGGTTCCTCAACTGCTTATCCATGGGAACCTCCACATTTCTCTACTGGGTACTAAAATTCTCCATGTTGTTAGGAAAAAAAATAGTTAATCTGCCAGCACTATAAGGTGAGACACCAAACTTCCCAAGAATAGCTATGGTCAATAGCTAGATGGAAGACCATTTCCTCCACCCTTTTACAAAGAAAGCATCTATTGGTCAAAATAATACCATGTTTCTAGAGATTGTCTATAGTAAGAATCTTATTCTGCAAAACCACCCAAAATAAAATGTTAATTTTAGGAATTAATATTTTATTCCAAACTTGGGCCCAAAAGGGGATAGGATCTAGCTGCTTCAATAAAAGGTTAGAGGCCAAGGCCATAGTGAAGACACCTAAAGGAATGATTCCCCAAATCACCTCATCATCTCTAGAAGAGTTGACCTTCCAAATCTTCAAATCAAACATCGAAGGCTTAAGGGCTTCATCCACCAAGGAGAGATCAATCCACGATCTATTCCTCCAGTAGTCCCTAACCCTAGAACCAAATATATCTTAATAAAGAAATTAATAAAAGGTTTGAAGGTATTAGCAGGATTAAGAGGGAAGTCTTTGAGCCAGTAGTCTTCCTAGAACATAATTCGTTTGCCATTACCTAAATACCATTTGGCCCCTTTAAATGTTGTTTCCTTAGATTGTTGGGTGCAATTCCAAATGAAGGAGCCCTAAACTTTCAGATCCGTCTTCATAAAATCAAAAATGTGGGGGAAGTAGTAGAGATATTTATTGTGGATAATCTCATTCCATTCCTTCTTCACCCCAAAAATCCTCTAAATTTTTTTGGCCAGGAGCACCTGATTCGTCACTCTTATGGAGTGAATACCCAACCCCCCCCCAACTTTTTAGGGGTGCAAACCTTTCCCACGCAACCAAAGCCAATCTATTTTCTTCATCAACTCCAGACCAAAGAAATTTTCTTTGGATTCTCTCAATGATGTCAGCATGTTTTCCAGGTATCTTAAAAAGGATAAGAGCATAAATGGGGAGACTCTACAGAGAGGTCTTCAAAAGTGGTAGTTTTCCCGCTTGACTAAGCAATGCTTCTTTCCAACCAGCAAGCTTCTTATTGAATCTATCGACAATACCATACCAAAAAGAATCAAGAGTTTTAAGGCCTAGAGGTAGGCCGAGATAGGTAGCTGACAAGGCATAAATTCTACAACCAATGATTCTGGCAATTTTGTTCTATCTATCCACCGACATGTTGATAAAGAACAAAGATCTCTTAGATCCTAATTAATAATTTGACTAGTACCCAAGGTGTAATTTGAAAGATCTTTCTTGATAACCCTAGCCTCCTGGATGGATGAATACCCCATAATGATGGTGTCATCCACAAATTGTTCATTGGAGCACAACCTAGAAGCAGAAGATGGGGAGATGCCCTTAAAGGAGCCAATGGAGACTAAATTGTGAAGATAGAAACCAATACATTCCACCATGATAGAAAAAAGGATAGGAGTCAAGGGATCTTCTTATCGAAGCCCCCTAGAAGGTTTAAAAAATCTTGAGGAGATACCATTAACCATGATAGGAGCCAAAGAAGTACTAATGAGATGGAAGATCAATTGAGAAATTTGTCATCAAAGCCAAAATATTTCATCACCTTTATCATCAAATCGTAGTCGACATAATCATAAGCCTTAGAGAGATCAAGTTTCAACAAAAAACCAGGGTTGTGAGAAGCTTGAGTGGAATGAATAACCTCATGAACTTTCATAATTGAATCAAGGATATGCCTGCTAGGGACAAACCCACTTTACTGAGGAGAAATGATCTTTGGAAGAATAACCAACAATATGAGGGTAATAACCTTGGATATAATCTTTTATACAGAATTACACAGACTAATCAGTCTAAAGGAATCCAATGAATCAACTCCAGGCTTCTTTGGTATCAAAACAATAAAAGTAGCATTGATTTCTTTCAACAAAGATCTAGATCCAAAGAATTCTTTAACCGTGTTATAAATGTCCTTACCAATAGTATCCCATAATTTGTGGAAAAAGAACATAGGGAACCCATTTGGACCCGAGGATTTATCACCTTCAAAAGAAAAAATAGCAGTCTTGACTTCTTCTAAGGGATAGTAGAAAGAATTTTATTAGTAGCTTCATCAATAATGGAAGGAATGGAATCAAGAAGAACATTTTGATTCTCCAAATGAATATTTAAGTCCTTAGATAAAAGAGAGAAGAAGAAGTCAACCATAGCCAAAGAAATGTCCTTATTGTTACTAACCTCTCCCACTACCACTTTAAGCCTGTAAATCTTGTTAGAAGCTCTATGTTTAGAGGCAGACATATGGAAGAATTTGGTATTCTTGTCTCCGGTTTTAAGCCAAATTGATCTAGATCTTTGTCTCCAGTACTCCTCCTCCTTGGAGATAATATTATGAGTCTTGGAGAGGATACTCTCCTCCTTAGCCCTGAGTTCTTGGATAAGGCCTGAGTGTTGAATAGTTTCCTAAATAATATTGAGGTCCCTTTTTAGTGAGATTTTGGATTTAAATATATCACCAAAAGCCTCTTTGCTCCAGGATTTGACATTATGTTTTAAATTTTGGAGCTTTTTGACCACCCTAAAGATCATAGTACCCTGAATATTAATATTTCACCAGCCTTTGATCTTTTGTTCTATCTCCGGGTGATCAATCCACATTTTCACAAATCTGAAGGGCGGGTTGCCCTTTGCCACAATCGGATTAGCACTAAAAGATATAGGGAAGTGATCTGACCCAATCTTCATGGGTGAAGACAAAGAGCAACCAAAGCTATTGAACCAAAAGCTAGAGATCAAAGACCAATCCAACCGAACTTGAATGAGATTGTAACCAATTCTTTTGTTAAACTAGGTGTAATTAACCCAGTGAAGCTCTAAATCAAAATGAGCTTGTTTATTGATAAAATCCATTAACTCAGCTCTACCATCAAGCTAACTTTGACTATCCACTCCACCAAACTTCTCATTTTCTTTCAAGGGATAGTTGAAGTCACCTATAACCAACTAGGGAGAATCCTGAAAAAGCATTCTTTTGTTGTCAACCCTTTTCCAAAACTAAGACCTTCTAGTTTTAGTGTTAGGGGCATAGATATTAGTAGCTACATATTCAAAGTCAAACTTGAAACAAACAAATTTAATGCTTAAGCAATTTAGATTGTCTTTAATCATAGCCCTAGTAACATGATTCTGATTCCAAAAAATAGAAACCCATCCTGAAGCCCCTTGAGAGCTTGAGCCTACCACACCACCATTTTTGAAAATATGAATCTTTTCAACCTTATCTTTAACCATCTTAGTTTCTTGGACAAAAAATATATCAGGTTTATGATCTCTTACCAGATTCCTAAGGATGTCTTGCTTATGATGGACATTTAGCCCTCTAATATTCCATGAGATGAACTTCATTTCTTAACTGGAGTAAAAACTCCTTGGATGGTCAGCTATTTTTCATCTGTAATGTCCTTTTTTCTTTCTCTTTCTCTAATCTCCTTGTTGGTGCTTCTACCTTGGGATTTTTTCTGGTATCTAAAATCTGCCTTAAGGCCCTTAGTCCCAAGATTAGCTTTTCTTCTGGTAGTGATGCCCTTGGATCCAGGGGTAGTTAACTTATTATTCTTTTTTTCCTCCCCTTTGGAACTATCCAAGGTTCCTCATTTCTATCCACTAAAAGATCCTCACCAACAATGGTATCGTCCTCATCACTCCTTGAAAGGGTGTCAGGAACAGAAGAGGAATCATCTTCATCCTATTTTACTTCCTCCAAAGAAGCTCTAGCTTTCAGAGTGCCTCTCAAAATAGTGTCTCCCTGAATAGGGACCAACACCACCATTGGAACAGACTCATCAACATGATTACCCAATCTGGGGACAACTTCCATAGAGGAGCTAGCAAGAGAATCAGAGACATGAGAGACTGGTTCAACTAGTTCCCCTTCCTCCAAGTTTGGGAGAGAATTAGAATCCACCTTCTCAACTTCTTCCAGAATTGTATCTTCTTTATTATTACTGACACCATCTTCCACAACCTGATATTTCACTTCCTTCTAGACCTATCTAGTGGAATTATGTGGTTTAGGATCAGGATCCATAGGCTTAGTAACCTTAGGGGTTTTCTTTGGGTAGTGCTTGGCCTAGTGACCCATTTTATGGAAAACAAAACATGCAAAAGGGAGATATTCTAAGATCACCTCCTGCTTCCAAAAAATTAGTTTGGAGTTAATATTAATCTCTAAGGTGAGATTGTCAAACTGGCCAATGTTGACACAGATCCTAGCGAAAACTAGTCTAGATTTGGAATCCTTCATAGGGTCAATCGAGAGGAGATCTCCCCAAAAAGAAGAAGCCAAACCCTAAAAGACTTCCTCATTCCAATACTCAAGGGGTAGGCCAGGAAACCTAACCCAGATAGGGTAGCCATAAAAAAATTATCTGAATAGTCCCAGTTCAGGGTACATTTGTGGAAGGTAACAACCATTCTACCAAACATCTAGGGACCTCCACATAGAACATAGTCCTGATCTTCCTTCTTAGAGAAAGAAAAGGAGAGAAAATCTTTAGGAAGGGCGGCAATATCAACCTAGCCTTTCAGCTTCCATCCCTTTTTAGAAAAAGATCTCAACTCTTCAATGTTAGGACGGGGACCCAAGAACTTACCGACCAATGAGAGCTCCATAGCCGAGACCGAGCGATCGATCAAGGAGTCTAGCACAAAAATAGAAACTTTACCCTCTTGAAGGCATGCCTTAACAGAATCGCTAAGAGAAGGAGACTTTCCCGCCGATTTGGCTCCCAAAATTTTTGACCACTTTTTAGAAGTGGAAGGGTTGACTTCTACACCGATAGGGCTAGAATCCCCATTTAACCTCACTAGTGGGTCCTTTGAAGAAATGATCTTGTCATTCAACACCTCTAGAGAAGGACAGGGCTCGCACCCTAACACAACTTCACCCACAAGTGAAGCACCATGAAGCACTTCCTTCCAGGGGGTACCCGTGACCACCCTGCATGGGGAAAAACTATAGATATATGAAGTTATATTACATATAAATGAATTAAAAAATTATAAATAATAACAAATCATTAGAAATATTTTTTATGTCAAATTCTACATTAGTATAATAAAAAAAATTGTAGTGTATAATTTAAATAATAAAAAAGTCAATTACATTATGTTAGAATTTGATAATAATATAGATCTGATTACAATATTTATGTAATATTTTTCATCAATATAGATATAAATCGAGACACACGTGTATAGATTTATATGTATGTGTGTGTAATGTACATGTATATATACATGTTTGTGTGTACATGTCGATACAGATGTACATACATACATATTTTATAATAAACTAATCTTTAAAAAAAATTGATTTATCAACATGCAAATATTTATAATTGAATATTTACATAACCTTCTTCGAAAGAAAAGTTAAACTTAAAAAGAAAATTAGACACAAAAAATGATTCAATCATATCACATTTATAGAAAATGATAATCTTTGCTAGTGTATTATTTTTTTACAAAGTAGAAAAATTATTGGTTAGTTGTATTGAAGAGAAATAAAAATTAACATCTCAATCTTGGGTAATATGTACAAGAAGTATGAGCATCAAAATTCTATGAACGATTATTAACACTTGTTTATTTTATCCTTATTATGTTTTTAGAAATTATAATTTTACTCTTTTGTTAATGAATTTTAACCCACTTCCTCACCTTCTCTTTTGAAATCCTTTCTAAAATTAAATAATTATATGGTAATATTGTGAAAAGTGGTCTTCTTGTCGTATTGATTATATAATTCATTTAACATCATAATCTTGATGCAATCAAGATTGGTAGACAATGTAATTGAATTAGATTATTAAATATCAACTTAAATTTATTTAATATTTGTGCTTCTATTTTTAATATTTGTGCTTCTATTTTTATAATATAAATTATGGGTGTTATACCTTAGCACAATAGTTTCATAAATGATTTAATGAAAGTATTTAATGGTACTATTAGAACTCAATTGTCTTGTTTGGTATTTATCATTCATGATGATGATGATGAATGTATCATAATTTAATCTTTATAGACATAATTCTAAAAAAATTCAATAACACTTCATTTCCTAAAAAAAAATATATTATAAATGAGTGAGAATATAGAAACTTAAACTTCAATAGATGAGATCTTAAAATTAAAGATTTGTATTACTAACAAAATTCTATAAAAAGAAAAGAATAAAAACGTTAAGAGAGACATTTATAAACTTTTCATATTGATATTTGATAAATAATCAATTTCAATCAAAATTGAATAAAATCATGTAAAAGAAGCTAGATTATCTTATGTATGAATATTAACAGAAATTTGATATTATTTCAAGATAGAAAAAATTAACTATAGCAAGGGCATTAACATATGCATAAACAAAAAGCATATAAATATATAAACAAACATTTGATATTATTGAAAGGTAAATAAAAAGTGATAATAACATTCTTAATACAATTAAAATTAATCAACCGATATATCAGGCCAGGGCTCATAAATATATGCATCAACACCACCTCTGAATGATCATGCACTGAGAAGCGACTCCATGAAGGATTTTCTTTATTGAAAAAGACTATATTTCCGCTCTCTTCTCTTACGAAGCAGATATAATTCCCTGCCACGAGAGATTTGTATATGAATGGTGATTGTAATTTTGGAAACAAGAACGCCAACTCCGCTTGAGGCATCACTTTAGTGTCCTTCCATGACAGAATGCCATGATTATGATCAAAAACTATCTTGCACACAATTAATGATAGTGAATGTTGCGTTATGAGAACCAGTTCCGATCCACAAACAACTAGGTGAGGAGCTATCAAGTGAGTATCCTTCCACCATAATCGAGGGCGTCCATTCATGCCAAAAATCATAATACACTCTTCATTATCATGCAATCTTTTCACAGTATAAAAATACAGACCCTTAAAGAAAACTATATCACAGCCGGCTCTTAATGGCGTCTGCAGTGGTAGACTATCCCATGATTGATTTGCAAAATTATAAACTTGTATTGAGCCGTTGTGCACTGCTACTACTCGATATTGGTTACGCTCCCACAAAATGTCTCCAATTGTTATACCATGCTCTTTGTTTAGTGTAGTTAGAGGGAGTTGGAAAAACATTTCTCTTCCTGGATTGCATACTATAACGCTTCTCTCTTGAAGATTGTAACGTCCCGCCAGGGAACCCAAAAGAAACTAACCTAGAACATGATACTAAGTTTGGTGAATAATTTTTTTCTTCTAAAGTTAGCATTCAAGATATACAATAACATGAAAGCATTAACCATTATCTCACATAACACACATCATAAACATAGGTTACAAATCTAATGGGTCCCATGACGTAGTATTACTTACTAACATAACACACTGAATAACATCAACAAATGGTTCCATAAATTAAATACTACAATTACATCGTAATGTTTACATCTCATGAACAATCATTAATCCTAATAAACATACATCCACTGCACATGTCGCAGGGTATGCATTAATCATTCTAAAAACTAAATTACAATATCCAAATTAGGTATCACATGTGATACTCTAATACAAGATTTACAATAAAGAATAAGTATATAAGAACATCAATGAAGAAATAACACATGGAATCCAACTGTAAAGCATTGGTACCAGGATGTCGAATCTCGAATGGTAAAGAATCACTACCACCCGTCCGTGTAGAACCACAAAGGTCTACCCCACCATGCTGAGGAGATAACATAGGACCCCAATCGGATAATCAAGTCAATACAGGAAACACCACTAGAAAAGGAATCCTGATAGCTTATTAACTCAAAGTCAACAAAGGTAGTGAAAGGTATGACTCACTAATCCAGAGGCAACCAACCATGTAGGATAACTAGACTATGTGTAGGAAGGTGTCATCATGTACATCTAACCCTTGAGTCTCATCCTGGTAATCTCTCTAGATCCCAGCACTCAAGTGACCATACATGGAATCAATGACCTCTCATGCTGACGAAGCCATTAACTATGCCAGAACACACACCTCAATAGGCGGCAAGCATCATCTCATCCTCATCTCAGTCTATACTAGCACTCAAGCATGGGAGAGGAAATTATCTTATTAGCTTCATTTATTTCCCTTAGTTTAATTTAGGTTATCACTTGTTTACAATAACTTACAATAAGTGGTCAACATCAACCACTTGTGGGCCCCGACACTTATTGCAAGCCACCTCCTAACACATATCTAGGTAAACTACCCTAGGCTCATAGATCTCTCCTAGATCAAGTCACAGATAAATTACATAGTTACATATCAGAATCATCACAGAAACCAAGATTGACTACATATCATGTTCACTGAATCACATAGTACAACCAGAGCCTATAAGGTCAACTGGAAAATATAGAATACACACTCACGCCAAACATGATAAACAGCATGATCAAAAGACAAATCCCAGGCCTCTGTCTTTCCTAGGTCATCTAGATCCCATAACACTGATAAACCAAACATACAGGAAAGATAAAAACCATATGGTGAAAAATAGCCAATTTCAGTATAAAAAAATGCATGTACAAATGAGAAGGAAAATCATACGTTTACAACATTGAGTAAGAGTCCAATTTGACCATAATAAAGAAACACACAATATTCTTTACACTTAAACTAGATTGAATAGACAATCATAATTTATTCAATTGACTAAACCTAATTAGTTACCCATAGAATACAAGGTATATTTTCCAATAAGGCAATATTTATTTAAATAAATAATAAATAAAATAAAAGAGCAATTAATAAATACTATTAAACGTCCAAGTTTAATTTTCACAAAAAAGATTTGTTAATAAAATTTATTACACTAATTAATAAGCTCATTATTAACAAAATAAAATTATAAAAATTAATTAATAAATTCATTATTAACAAATTATAATTATTAAATTTATTAAAATAAAAATTTAATATAACTTTTTCTTAATAAAACATATTTCATAAAATAAAATTTTATAAAACATATTTTATAAACCAAATTCAAAATATATAAAAACCAAAAAATGAAATAACATTAAGTACTTGGGGGGGGTCCCTGCGAACCCCACACCCCGCGCCCTATACCGCAGCCCTTCACAAATTATGTGTAGGCCGGCCCGCGTAGCAATGGTACTGCTACGTCAGTACCACTGCCATAGTAGTTGGTACTGCCATAGCAGTGCTCTGCTACGACCACCGTGCCTAAAGGGATTGGGGAAGGTGGTGGCCCCACTTCCCTTTATATATTATTTAGCATTTTTTTTTTAATTAATATTTTTTTTCAGATATTGCAAACATTTTTCAAAAAGTGCGATAGTCGAGATGACAGGGGGTACGGTATCGAAACTCGTGCCCTCCCTCCTGTTATTAATTAAATTTATTTTTTGAAAAGTAATATTTTTGTCAATACATCACTTCTTTGAATACACATATTTAAAAAAATAAAATAAAGTAAAACTAGTACATTTGACCAATAAGGATGGATATATGTATATATGTATATATGTCTATATATGTATATATGTATATATATGTATATATATATATATATATATATATATATATATATATATATATATATATATATATATATATATATATATATATATATATATATATATATATATATATATATATATATATATATATATATATTTTAAATGCTAATTTCGAGATTCTAAAGGGAATATTCTTTCCAATGGCTTTTTCCAGAAATGGAAAAACACACAGGCTTGCAAAATTTTTCAGATTAGGAAATTTTTCATAAATTTCATTTTGTCCTATTCTATTTGTTAATTAATTTGTATTCTAATGCAATACAAATTTTCAACAAAGCATGCTAATATTATTAACTGGTGTAAAATATTCTTACTATCATTTTTCATAGGGAAGGTATTTGTTTTGCCCAGAATTCATTTTTTTCAAACAAAAATCATTTTCCTTCCCAACCCATTTATTGAATTCCATTTCTCTATAGTCTAACTATACTAGATTTGATTTTTCATTTTATGAGAGTTCTAGGTTGAATTTTTCCCAAAAATTTTGCCAGCATTTACCTACTGTGCCAAGTAATATTAAAATACAAAAAAAGCTTTTCTAATAGCTTTTAGAATCCTAAAAATGAAAGCTTAACCAAAATTACTAATTTAGCCTTTAGATTCAACAGGCAAAGCATATTACTTAATTTCTACAAATAATAATACTGGGAAAACTCATCAAAACCCTACCTCAATTCCAATGTTACAAATCTAATGTAGAATTGCATGTAGGATGTTGAATCTCTCAAATCTGATAATGTAGAAGCTCAATCCTGCAACTCTGAATCACAGCTTTGTAGAATTCCAATTCCAGATGCACACACACTTCACCCAGAAAAATTCACACACCAAATTCTCAAGAACACAAGAAAGCACAAAATATTCCAAAAATGCTCTCTCTCCCCAAAATTGAAAATTTCGACAAAACCTGCTTTTGCAAAATGAATGCAAATTTTCCCCAAATAGAAAATCAAACCCACCTATCATGCAAACCCTAATGAGTCACCAGACAACTTTTACTCAAACTCCTCTTTTTTTTGAGTTGAGGGAAAATTCAATTAATAATTATAAAATATATTATTTATGCACAACTCCCATAGAATTATTTTACAAGTCACTTTATGAAATCAAATTTCACATAAATCAATAAAGCACAAGTAATATAAAATTCCACATTTAAATTATTTAATTATGACACAATTATATCATGCACTAATTTTCAACAATTTAATTAAAACATATTAAATCATAAATTAACACAATTAATTAATTAAATTCAAATATTCTCATATTTGATTTTTAATTAATTAATAATTATTCAACAACATAAGAACTCCTCTAATCATTATTTCCTACTATATTATTAATTAAAATAACCACAGCAAACAATTAAATCAAAGCAATATTTCAGAAAACTTCATGCAACATACAATCTCAAAAGATGGGATCCACGAATTAGGTCAACTTGACCAAACTTGGGCAAGATAGTCAACCGATACTTTATCCAACAATTAGGATAAATAGGCTAAGGATTGGGTTTTGGGTCCATCTGTCATCTCCCCTCTTTACCATTGAGATGAGTATTTTACGAGCACGCTCACTCCTGCCAATTCAGGGAAGACGATGCCCTGTACCTACCAACCTGTCATCACAGAACAAAGCATGTACATACAACATATAACAAGAAATGTTAGGGTACGGTCAGTCATGTGGATCTCAACAAAGTGAGTAACTAAACCTCTGCCCTCTACCATAAAGACACATAATACAGAT
>BSBK01013007.1:0-105000 GCA_027943335.1 Chamaecyparis obtusa | reverse complement strand
TGATACCTTCATTACTAGATAGAGGAAAAACATCAATTTTCTCAATTTAAACCTCTTATTCTAAGTCACAATTAAGAAATGTTGACTTTATATCCATCTGATAGACCTTTAAATCCTTAAGTGAAACATAGGATAGGAGTAACCTAACTGCTTCCAAACTCACAATTAGTGCAAAACTTTCCTCAAAGTCAATTCCTTCTTGTTGTGAATATCCCTTGCATACCAATATAACCTTATTTGTGGTCACAATACCATCTTCATTCATCTTATTTGTGAATACCCATTTTGTGCCAATAAAATTCTTGTCTTTGGCTTTAGAAAGAAATTCTTAAGTGTTGTCCTTTGGTATCTGATCTAATTCCTCATCCATTTCTTTGATCCACAATTCATCTTTACATGCTTCATCAGTAGTCTTTGGTTCAACCTATGAAATCAAATAGATTCCATCCCTAGTCTATGACCTTGTTCTAGTGCCCTTGATGTTTTCTCCAATGATGTGGTTTTGTGGATGATTTATTTGCATATATTTAGGTTTCCTAGACACCTCTGTCTACTCATCTAAATTCATATCTATCATTAAAATTTCTTTCAATTGATCATGATTTGTTTCTAGTCCTTGTTCTTTATTTTGACTCTTATTACTTTGATTTAGTCCTTCTTTCAATTATGGATCATGAGAATTAACTTTGCAAACTATTTCTTGTATTTTAAACCTTTCATCAATCCTAACATTTTCACTTTCAATCATCTTTCTAATTCTCAAATTATAGTATAGACTATAAGCCTTATTCTTTGTAGAATACCAAAGAAACATTCCCTCATCACTCCTTTCATCAATTTTTTTTATGTTTTCATCCCTTCTAATATAACATTTTCTACCAAAAATTATCAAATATTTAATAGTAGGGGTGTGACCAAATCATATCTCATAAGGTTTCTTACCAATACCATCTTTGATCTAAAATATTTTCATTGTATATACTACAATGTTAACTGCCTCTCTCTGATGCATGTGTGCAACTCTTCCCTCAATCAACATTGTCCTTGCACCATCAATAAATGACATGTTTCTTCGCTCAGTTACAATATTTTGGTGTGGTGTTCTAGGTGTAGATGTATATCTTATTATGTCATGTTCTTTGCAAAAGGTAATAAATTCACATGAAATAATTTCTCCACCTCTGTCTGATCTTACACATTTGGTCTTCAACCTTGTCTCTATGTCCACTTTCTCCTTAAAAAAATTAAATATTTTAAAAGCTTTTATTTTTTCTCTAAGAAATCCTACCGACATCATTTTAGAGTTAATCATCTATAATTAGAATTAAATACCTATCACCAAAGTATGAGCTAGTCTAAGTAGGTCCACGTAGATCTATATGAATTGGATCTAGCTTGTGTACACACTAAGATGTGCACTTCTCTAAGTCTTTCCTTCCAAGGCAATCCATGAATGGGAAACCTTGAAAAATGACCTAGAGCTCCCTAGTTATGGAGTACAAGGAAATTAAGTGTGCTCTCAGCTAGAGATATTTAAGCCTATGACCTTGCTTAAATGGATATTCAATGGAGACCAGGGAAAGAATGCCAATATCCTCAAGAATCAATATGAGAATGAAATGAAACTATGCTAGAGATGAGAACACAAGCTAAACTATGAAAAGAAAGATGCAATTGTTACAATCCAAGCTAATTAATCTATGTGAGCTAATCTAGAGCATAGAAATGAAACTAATATATGGAAGCATAAATATGAAACTATGATGAAAGAAATGGAAGATGAATGCAAGAATGTCTTAAAAAAAACTCCAAAGTCTCCAAGCAATCTTGCAGCATAAGGTTAGTATTCAAAATATAGATGCTAAAATGAGAGGAGAGCTCTCCTCTTATAAGAAATGAGAAAGAATGGACCATGGAGATTAAGAAGAAAAATATTTAATCAAGGGTGGAGCATCAAAGAGGAGAAATCTATGTGCACAAATATCCTCCAATGGGAAAATAAGAGTTGACTTTTGTGTCCATATGAGACAAAAAGTGCTTTTTTCCTTTTTATAATATAGGAATAATGCTTTATTTGTGCAACTTAGGATAAGAGGAAAAGTGGGGGGCTTTTTATTTAATTAAAAGAGGAGGAAGCTCCTTTTAATTAAATAAAGACTTAGGATAAGATGGTTAGACTATAGGAAATAATCAAATAAATGATAGAACTAGGATTTGATCAAGAATAAGCAATTGATAATTTTAGCAACTAATGCTAGCAAGGGGCTAATAGTCTAGGTGACCATTTTTAGGTGATTACATTTGCCCCTCTTTGACTAATGTGTGATTGATCTAGGAACACATTACGTTAAAGAATAGATCAGCCAAGAAGGCAATAGATAGAAATCTAAGTCCAAAGTATGAAGTGCAGAGAGAGACCAAATCCTACATAGTCAGCCTGGTAGCGAAAATACTGAACACTTAGGAAAGAGATGGACAATATCAGGACTTGAGATGAGAACTAACATGTCAAGCATGAAGATAGATCAATCAAAGAAAATGGAATGGTCAAGCATATGCTCTGGAGAATAGCTGATTGGATATGATGTGTCTGCCCCCTCGAGATTGAAATCAAAATTAGGTAGAGGGAAGGTAGAAGCAAGAGAAACATGATCAAAGCACTAGAAATCATAATCAAGAAATGAAGAATGATAGGATAACCATCAAGAAGTGAAGATCTGCCCCAGTTTGACTAGGTTTAACTAAGAAAGATATAGGATAAAAATGAAGTCAAACCTCAAAAAAATGAATTGAATGAAAATGAATTAAAGACTAGGAGTTTGAAAGAGATGGGGATGAAGAAATAAAAATGCCCCAATAAAGATCGAAGGATCAGGCCTCAAATGGTCAGTCAACTGCACAGAAGAAGGGAAAATTTTAAAATGTGATTTTGACTATCAAGATGAACTTGGATTTCGATTTCAATCCTGAAAATGGATCCAAGACATCAAAATTAGCTAGGGGTGCAATTTTTGCTCAATTCCAAGGTGTTTTGAAAATTGGTCAAAAAGTCAAAATGTTATATAAGGGGCAAAAAGGTCATTTTCAAAATCATTTGTCTTTTAGTGATTTGATAATTTTAAGAGCTTAAAGAGAGAAAATGGCCCAACAAGCACCAATTCTAATTCACAAAGTGAAAGACATGATCGAGAAAAAGTGAAAGGTGAGCACAGTTGACCGACAGGTCCATGAAAGATGAAAAGGAGAGCTCTCTCCCTATGCAAGATGAAAAACTAACTATCATGAACCTAAAAATGCAAGCTATTATGAAAAGTGGTTTACTTACAAGATCACAAAGCTATTAGCCTCTAATAATCATCATCAAGCTTTATTGGTAGCATCACAAGATCATACAATACACACTAGTATAACTATGG
Source organism: Chamaecyparis obtusa (assembly GCA_027943335.1). NCBI lineage: Eukaryota > Viridiplantae > Streptophyta > Pinopsida > Cupressales > Cupressaceae > Chamaecyparis > Chamaecyparis obtusa. Next base: position 101,584 of record BSBK01013007.1, on the reverse strand, counting down.
GTATATGAATATGATCTATATCAAATGAAATGTGGGAATCCGACCTAGGCACCAAAGACATGAAAGTCAAGATGACTAGTGCAGTGAGATTCCCTAAGTTTAATATAGCAAGATTATACTCGCATCGAGACACAAGGAAAGTCAAGATGGCTATAAGTATGCACTCGCGAACATGGTCAAGGACAATATCTTGTAAGTCCTATTGTCAAGTAGAACCAGCATAAATGCTAATGACAATTAAGACCAACAAAATATATCCACAAGCAGAGAAAGAAATAAAACATGTCCTCATGCCCCCAGTCTTCTTGCTATGCATCATCAAAAACCAATAGGGAGAGAACACTTAGCAAAGAAATCATCATAGACAACACACAAAAAAAGAAAGTCCAACAAGTCTTAGCAAGTGAAGTGTTTTAAGTGTGTTTCTGTAGGTCATAGAGTCAATCTTTGAGTATCACCACTGCTAGCAGAAATATCGCATCATTCTAGACTATGGGTAAACATCTAATAAGTGTTGAAAAACACCTGACACTAGGGTAGTGTTGAAAAACATAGTTTGGGGAGTGTTGAGAAACATTGTTTGGACCAAGTGGTCTAAGAAACCCTAACGTAAAAAAAGACCCAAGATGAGCTAAAACAATAGATGCCCCCTAGACTAAGACAAGAGTCAATTCTAGGCTAGGAGAGGCAAAGCGAGAAGTGAAGTGAAGGAGCACCATGTAAGACTGATAGACATAGGTGCAAGGGTCTCAAGCAGTGCTTGTTTCCAGGTTTTCACCACTTGATAGATTTTTTCAAGACTTTTTTCAATTTTTTTTGTATTTTTGCTACCAAGGCGCCTGTTTCAAGGTTTTCACCAAGGCACTTTTTCTATTTTTTTGAATTTTTTGCATTTTTTTTGGTGAGACATCAAAGTGCCTATTGCTAAGTTTTCACTAGGATGCTCATTTTTTTAGTACTTTTTATGCTTTTTAGGATTTTTTTCAGCATCATATATGATTTTTTTTGGAATTTTTCAAGATCAATAACAATATGTGCAATAACCTCTTAGGCATAGAAATTTTTCAGATGTAGAACATTGATAGGCTCAATAAGCTCTTCTCCCTCTAGGGTAGATAGATGATAGGCTCCAAATCCAAATACCATAGTGATAATATAAGGCCCGAACCAGTTTGGCTCAAACTTTCCTTTCTGCTCCCTATTATGCTGATTTTTGGGATTTTCTCAGAGAACTAGTTCCCCCACTTGGAACTCTCTAGGATCAACTTTCTTATTATAGGTGGTAGAGATTATCTTTTGATAAGTGCACATGTGATCAAAAGTATCCTTGCAGTGTTCTTCCAAAGTAGTGAGCTCATGCACTCTCATGGCCCTTTGGTCTTCATCAATAATCAAACCATGAAGAGAGACTCTTAGTGAAGGTATTTCAACCTCTAATGGTAAGACAGCCTCAAAACCATAGACCAGGGAAAAAGGTGTTGCACCTATAGGAGTGCAAATAGAGGTTTTGTAAGCCCATAGCATAGGATTGATTTGCAGATGCCAATCCCTGCTTGATTTGTGCACTGTTCTATCGATAATTTTTAGCAATGTTTTTTTTTACACCTCAGCTTGGCCATTCCCTTGAGCGTAGTAAACAGAAGACCAATGTTGTTTGATTTTGAACTTTTTGCACAAGTGCTTTAGGTCTTTGTTCTTAAATTAGCTGCCATTATCTATGATTATGGAGGAAGGAATACCATAGCAGCAAATGATGTGATTCAAAATAAATAGGGCAACATGTTTGCCTGTAGCTTCAGACAATGGGACAACTTCAACCCATTTAGTGAAATATTCAGTAGCTATAATGATGAACTTATGCCCACTTGATGAAATAGGACAAATCTTGGCTACCAAGTCAAAGGTCCATTGTTGAAATGGCTAGTAAGTAATAGAGGGAATGAGCTCATGTCCAGGAGCATGAATGAGATTCCCATGTAGTTGACATTTTTTGTAGGACTTGGCATATCGAATAGCATTAGCTTCCATAGTAGGCCAATAGTAGCCAGCCCTAAGCAATTTCCAAGTGAGCACAAGACCATTAGAGTGTGACCCACATATGCCATCATGAACTTTAGCTAGTGCCTTTATGACTCCTCTATTTCTAGACACCTAAGGAGAGTTCCATCTAGACCCTTCCTATACAAGTCACCAAAGATGAGGGTAATGTATGAGGCATTATAGATGAGTTGACACTTCTCATTGTGCATTAGATTTTTAGGGATAACTTGGTCTTGAAGATAGGAAAAGATGGTGGCATAGCAGAGTCATGGCTAACCATAGTGTAAATGACACAATCATTAGGGGAGTTTTAAGCAGGGTAGCACAATTCTTCCACTAGGAACTCAAAGTGTGGTTCATGCTCTTCCAGTTGTAGGATGGATGCCAAAGTAGCCATGGCATCAACAGCCTTATTCTCAGCTCTAGGAATTTGTTGGAATGTGAAAGATGTAAAATAACTCCTAAGTGAGTCTATCATCCTCTTGTAGGGAATCAACTTGTCATCTTTGGTTTGGTACTCATCATTTACTTGGTTTATGACAAGTCGAGAATCCCCAAAAATATGCAACTCAGAAATCCTCCATTCAAGGGAAAGCTTAACACCATTTAGCAAGGCTTCATATTCAACTATGTTATTGGTGCATGGAAAGAGAAGCTTGTATGATTTAATAATGGTGTATCCATGAGGGGTAACAAATAGGATTCTAGCACTAGCACCATTCTATGTGTGAGAACCATCAAAAAACATTTTCCATGCATGCCCTATGATATTCATGATTGAGGCATCTTGGAAATCTATCTGAAGAGGAGCATTATCAATCATGGGAAACTTAGCCAATTGATTTGCAATTGCTTTCCCTTTAATAGCTTTTCTCTCAATATACTGAATGCCAAATTTTGAAAGAATCAACATCCACTTGGCAAGGTGTCTAGTAAATGCAGCTTTACTTAGGAGATATTTTAAAGGATCAATTTTAGCAACTAGCTGTGTAGTATGTGCAAGCATGTAATGTTTGAGATTTTGAGATGCAAAACCACAACTAAACAAGCCTTTTCAATACTAGTGTAATTGAGTTCATAAGAAACCAGAGTACGACTGATATAATAGATAGCTCATTCTTTTCCCTTATCATCATGTTGTTCAAGGAGAGCCCCTAAAGAATTTTCCATAGAAAAAATGTATAATATCAAGGGTTTCCTTTGGATAGGTGGCATAAGGATAAGAGTTCATGCTAGGTAATTCTTGAGCTGGTCCAGATTCTTTTGGCACTCCTCATTCCATATACAAGTAGCTCCCTTATGTAAATTCTGATTGAATGGTTGAGCTCTGTCAGCCAGCTGAGAAATGAACCACTGAATAGATTAGAGATGGCCTTGAAGACTCCTTAATTGTTTGATGTTATGAGGAGGTGGCATCTCCATGATAGCTTGCACTTTTTCTGGGTCTACTTCTATTATTTTTGCTGATATTATGTATCCTAGCAGTTTCCCAGAAGTGACACCAAAAGCACATTTTTTTGGATTTAATCTAAGCTGAAATTGTTCCATGCAGTCTAATATCAAAATCAAATCAGACAAATGAGTGCTTTGTTGTTTCGATTTGGCAAGTGTGTCATCAACATAGTCCTCCATGTTTTTGTGCATCATATCATGAAAGATTGTAGTCATGGCTCTTTGATATGTTGCACCAGCATTTTTAAGCCCAAATGGCATGACATTCCAGCAAAAGGTACCCCATACACATGTGAAGGTTGTCTTCTCTTGGTCCTCAGGGGTGATCTTAATCTGGTTATATCCAGAGAAGCCATCGATAAGGGAGTACATCTCATAGCCCGCCATCATGTCCACTATCATGTCAATGTTTGGAAGTGGAAAATCATCCTTAGGGCATGCTTTATTCAGATCTTAGAAATCAGTGCATACATGAATAGAATTGTCATGTTTAGAAATAGGGATGATCTTAGAAATCCACTCAGTGTATTCAATCACTCTGATGAAATTGGCTTTTAAGAGCTTCTCAAGTTCAGCCTTAACCAGTAATGCCACATGGGGATGTGTCTTTCTCAGTTTTTGTTTGATAGGTTTTACATCTAGAGAAATAGAAAGATGATGCATAATAACCTCAGTATCTAAACCTGGTATGTCTGAGTATGTCTAGGAAAAATTGATCTTTTTCTCTTGAAATAATGTAGCAAATTGTTCTTTTTCTTCTGCTAAGAGAGACTGAGCCACATGTATGATTTTAGGAGATTCCTCTATCCCCAAGTTGATGGGCTATGTAGGTTCTATGAGAACTGAAGACCTTTCTTGAAAATAGCTCGGTAGACTACCAAGTACCTCATCCTCAAGCACCTCAGTGAGGTTTTCACCCTTAGATACATCTTTATTTTTACTATTTTGAGGTTCGAACACTACCACAATGTGGTTTTTGCCATTCGACCATTGCTTTTTCCTTTTAATTTTATGACTAAGGTACTTGATATTTGATTCAGTCATGTTTGTTGCTGGTTCACTGGTGGAAGAAGTAATAGGTTCAATGGCATTGAGATAGCAAGTGATCTCATAGTCATTTTGAAAGGAAGGCAATATAGGTCTTTGATCTTGGGCAGACCAATCTATGAGATTTGAGTGCATGAAGGAAAGTGAAATGACTGGTTCAAGGTGATTGATGTGGGGGATATCATCTCTCATGACAAGAGAAGTTGAGCCTATAGGGTAGGCTCCAAAAGTGTCGAGATCTAAATTTGTCATGGAAGAACTAGTGTGGTCCATTGAAGCAATATGTGGATTGAACTTGTTAGACCCTATGTGTGACTCATCAAATATGTTGGGTTGGTCACTATAGGTATGAATCACATGAATGTCCATATCTACTATAGAAGATCCATCTGAAAGAGTGTCCCATTCATATTCATTTGAATCAGTCATGGAACTTCTACTAGGATGTTTCCACCAAAAAGGCTTAGGATGCCTATAAGTAGAGGTATTCATGTCATTATGTGTGAGATCTCCTCTTTCTATCAATTGTGCAATATTTCTACGTTGTCTATCAAAGATCAATGACTCATTAGGCACAAAATTTTTGGATGTGGAGGCTTCAGCTATATCATCAGTAGGCATGCATTCTTCTCCGCAAAGAATGAGGTGGAAGGAAGACAGTCTTCCATTTGGGCCATAGTGCATAGTGGTGATTCCTTCACATCTGTATCTAAGTGACTAAGCACAGGAGTTTTTCTAGAATATTCAGGGATGTCATTGGCAACACCATATCCTAGACCTATGGTATCTTTAGAAGACTGTCCATCAATATGACTCAAAGGTTCAATTAGAGCATGCCCATTTTTATTTAAAGGTCTATGACCTTGATAGTCCATTTGCGATAGAAATTCATAGCCTTTACCATAGCATTTAGGGGAAATGGGAGTAGCAACTATCACACTATCTTCTTCTTCTCTATAAATCCACTCCCTAATAGCTTGTTCTTCTTTTTTGGCCGCTAAGGGTATGGATGATTGCACAAATGTACCAAAAACCATCATGGTAGAAGCGGAAGGTTTTGCCATGTCTGAAGGTCTACCATAGGACTTAGGAGAAGTAGGCATAGCAGCAATGGAGTCTAATGTATATTCCCCCATACCAATACTCATCATTTTTAATTTTTGCTCAACAACAATAAGGGATGCATTATGATCATGAGAAGGTTTTTTGTGAGGCACAAATGTCTCAACAGTAGTTAGAGTATTGATAGCGATAGCATTGTCCCTAGGAATCACAATCTTAGCTCCATTTTGTGGAAACTTGAAACACTGATGATAGGTGGAAGGGACAACTTTCTTTTCATGGATACAAGGTCAACCCAGAAGAATATTATATGCAAATGGGATGTCCAACACTTGGAAAACAATATCTTTCATGACAGGGCCCACTCAAACAAGAAGTACAAAAAGACCTTTGGAAGATCATTCCACTTCATCATATGCTTTTATGGTAATCTTTCAACTAAGATCTATGGCTAATTCATATAATCCCAACTATTGCACCACATGGAAAGAAACAATATTTAACCCAGCACCATTGTTTATCAGGACTTGGCAGACGCAGGTATGGTAGATGAGAACTTCAATGTGTAAAGCTAGATTATTAGGGTGACTAAGAGATGTGTTAGCTACTACAAAAAAGGATAGGTAGTGGGGAGATGTGATGTGGTTGACCATAGCCTAGAATTGATCTGGATCAATATCATTGGGAACATTTTTTGTATGAAGAACTTTCTCAAGGATCTCTTTGTGCAAAGGGGATAGATCAAGAAACTCAAAAATGGATATCTAGGTAGGTGTCCATTGTAATTGGTTCATAAGGTCATAGCTAGACAAAAATAAAGGAACCACCTATTTGGAAGAAGATGCTTACTTGGGATCATGCATGATTTTAAGGACAATTTTGGCTTGCCCCCTAGTAACAACATTTAGTGTCTCACTTCAGGAAGATGAACCCGTCAGTGTTTGCAAGACCAACCTTGGCATATAATGATTGGTGTTATTATCATCTTGAGATCTCACCATAATAACATTCTCAATAGTCTCTATCATGTTGATCATAGGTGAATCAGGAGTATATGTATAGTTTATCTTTGCATCATGATTCTTCTTATTTTCTTGAGATGATTCTACTTTCTCATATTTAGGTAGAGTCTTGAAAGCTTTGTGATCAAAATTTTTAACTATGCCATCTATGAGCACTATGCCACCATCAATAAGATCTTGAATGGCATCTTTAATCTTAACAAAATTGTTTGTCTTATGTCCCTTATTCTTGTGATAATGGCATAAATGGTCTTCTCTCCACCAATCGGGCTTAACTGGTGGATCATAGGGATGAGAATTGTCAAGAAGCGTAAGATAATTGTTGGAAACTAAAGTTTTAAGAATCACATCATATGGTTCAGCCAACTTAGTGTAGACTCATCATTGAAATGTCTTTTTTGGCTTGTCTACATGTTGAGGCTTGGGAGCACTATTAGCGTTGGCAGCCTCTTGTTGTTTTTCTATGTATATAGCATTAGAGAGGTTGAAAGAAGGCTCTTTGGCTTTTGGAATATCCATAACACCATCATTAACAACATACTTTTTTTTATTCCAAGGTTTTCTTTTGTCCTTGCCATTGCCCCTAGTACCTTTATTGATAACAATATCCCCCTTTCTTAAGGCCACATCTTCAATCTGATATGCACTTTCAACCATGTCATTGAAAGAGGAGAATAGTTGTTTCCTTAGATCAAAATACAGTTCTGGTAGAAGAGTGTTGATGAAAATGTCAATCTTTTCTCTTTCGTTTACTTGTCAAGGATATCGAGAATACAATGACCTCCAATGTTGTAAGTAGCAAATGGCTCACCTTGATTTTGCTTTAGAGAATTGAGGTCTATCGTGGTGATAGGTTTTTGGATGTTGTATGAACAATGTTGTGTGAAGTGCCTAACCAACTCACCAAACATTTTAAGAGGTGGTGTTAACTTTTCAAACTAGTCTAGAGCTTATCCTCTTAAACTTCTAAGGAATAATCATAGAAGAAATGTGTCCTCATGAAGGAATTCCATGCTAAGAGCATAAAAGTGATGCACATGGTCATGGGAGTCACCATTTCAATCATACTTGTCATATTTGGGAATGTCAATATCCGTAGGAAATGGGACCATGTATAGACTCCTGTCAAAAGGAAGATCACAAATAGATTCTATGAAAGAAACCTTAGGAGGTTCTTTTTCTATTGCAAGTTGAGCAAGTAGTTGATTTTTTCATTGTAACTCATCTCTAAAAATTTCCAATTTAGTTGGTACTCTTTCTTGAACAATCTGGCATACATCATAGCTAGGGGGAAGCTTGTATCCCCTAGAAGTCATGTATTGAAAGTATTGATCTCCATTACGCTCTAAAAGTTTAAGCATCATATGTTGGGAAGCTTCATCTTGTTCAAACCTCATAAGTTCTTCGCTATAAATCTCATCGATGGCTTCTTTCTCATACTGAGAGGGAGGAGGTCTAGGAGGTGAAGGAGCAGCAAAAGTCCTTCTTGGGGGAGATCTTGGTGGTGTGTTGTTGCCATAGTCACCAATAGTAGCAAAAGGAGGGAGTTTATATTTAGAATCACTAATCTGAGATTTTTCTTGAGAAATCCCCTTCATAGCCATGTGCCTAGTAGCATCCATGTTGTCTAAATGCACTTGGTTGTCCTTATGCTCAAAATTTTCTTGCAAACAATGAAACTATCTGTGCTTTTGGAGGTCTTGAATGCAGAAAAGAGGAAGCCCCCTTTGTACCACGGGGTGACTTTAGAATCCTCAGATTGGTTAGGAATAGAACTGTCATTGCTAACTAGCGCTCATGAGTGTCTTGTGGGTGAGGGTAATTGTGTATAGTTGAATGGAGGGTGACTCCCTTGCTCGAATTGAGACCAAGTTGAAATTGGCATGAAAATGAATGTTGGTTGACTAATAAAATGAGACAAAGTTTTTTAGATTTTGGGATAAACAAAGCCAAATAAGATCACTTGTCAAGATAGAACATTAAAGGTGGTTGGTCAAAGTGCTCAAGAACTTAGAACAATCAGTTGACTCAAGCTAAGATATGAGCAAGAAGCTCAATTAGCAAGTAGCTAGAAAGGTAACGGTAATGTGATAAGTGATCAAAAGTAGCATTTGTGAAACTCAAATCCAATAGATTAAACTCATTTTATTAGTCTAGAATAGACTTAAACATGCAGATAACAAACCAAGTTCGAGTAAGAATAGGAAAAGACACTCAACAAACAAAATTTCAAATTCAGCAATAGTGAGACAGCACAAGGATTTTGGGTGATAGTTTCTAGGCAAACAAGGCGATAAAAAATGACCAGATGATACTGTTGACAGAGACCGAGCAATACTTTTCGAGTGGCCTATACAATAGAATGCAAGCAAGAAGGGCAATAAAAAACTAGGAACGAAGTATCGTACAATAAATTTTCAAATAGTGTGCAATTGGTTTTCAGTGTCGTACGACTCTTGACTAGTGAGTGTAAAAAGTCTCAATTTTTTAAGGTAATTTTGTCAATTTTGTAATTTGATGGGTAATTTGTTGATTTTAAACATAATGACAACAATATTCAAGTAGGATTCCAAATAGTAGGTGATTGAACATGTCATCAAACACTTGTGCAAGAGAAAAAGCAAGCTTTCCAAGACAAACAATTGGGATATCAAAATGAAAAATTCTATGAGCATTATCGTGATGTTTGTATGTTCGAGAACATTTGCACAGGTAGGTCACAGTGAGAACACTTCAAGCACTTACTAGCCTAGAAGGAAAAAGGCTCAATACTTAGCAACTTGGCCCACACTTGATGTTCCATTGCCTCACACAAAATGGTTACCAACAATAGATGTTGGCTTTGTCATAGAGGTGTCAATGACACAAGCAAAGGAACACAGATGGTGAGTAGTCTTGGGGTGATCTAGGTTATTCCACTTGGATCAATCCTTACACCAAGAAGCTAAGTGGAAAAATAGGGTGGCCTCTACCTATGGTTCTTAGTAAGGGCTTTTGTTCATAGTAATCCCCTTGCTCCCCGAAGGGACTCCTTACCTTGCGGCAAGTAACAGACCTCATGGCCACAAGAGTACCTAAAGCATTCTTGCTTAAGATTTTCCTCATGGTTACAATCCCACAAGTACTCACATTAAGCGAAGACAAGTAATACATCTACCAAGATTTTGTGTCCTTGGTAGCCTTGATTTTATAGTAGGTCAGTGTTGGAAATATTCAAGACTATCTAGGTTACTGAGAGGGGAGGGGTGAATCAGTAACTTCAAAACTTTTAACAGATTCAGATCTTAATAATATTAGATTGATAATTTGATTGCATGCATGAGTAACAGAAAGAATAAAACATTCATAACACTTAGAACATAGAGATTTGGTGACCCAGAAACCTTCCAAGTAGAAAGTAAAACTGGGGTGGGGATGATACCCACAAAACTTCAATACTACAGTATAAAGTTTGCCGGTTAAGGCTTACAATGATCACTTCTGATGATCTACCCTATTAGGAGCAATAAGGACTGCTAGGTCCACCTTGTTAGAGGTTTTACAAACATACAATGAAGTATGTACTCGGTTAAGAGATTTTTACAAAGACTGTTAAGTCTACCCAGTTAAAGAATTTCAAGCTGATTCACCTGTTAGGATGAAATAGTAAATCTCTTACTTGCAACTGTACTTGTTGATTGAGATTCTCTGATGTACTAATCACCTTCTATGATGGATAGATCTTTGCTACTTCTTATACTGTTGTAGCCCTTTGTAATTCGCTTATCTTTGCCTTTCTCTCTTTTTCATACTTCTCTATATCTTCCTTTTTGGATATGACATAAAACATTAATTATATCAATCTAAGTCAATTCCAAAACAATTAAAAAGTCGGCTCTTAAACAAGTAAACACAAATATTACTGAGTCAGCCCAAATATAGTTACATGATTACTGCAAACTAACTCAGTGACTTTCTGATACTCGACGTCCACTGCGTTACTCAGCATCGTCATGCAGTCGGTAGAAGTGGAAGCTCAGTCCATACTAACCACTCGGTCATAGTTTTGAACTCAATAAATACTGGAGACTCAGTAGATAAAGTGTTACTCGACAGAAACTAAATTTCCTGTTTAACCATGCAGCACTCAGTAAACACTGTGAAACTTTGCAAGCTCGGTATGCACTGTTATGCTCGGTAAGCTCTGTTCTACTTGGTAAGCTATGCTCAGTAAGCTCTGCTCTACTCGGTAAGCTCTATTCTTCTCAGTATGTACTATTCTACCTGGTATGTACTGTTACTAATGATAATCATGCTTAATGCCAACAATCTCCCCCTTGGCATTAGTGAAAAAAACACTTATTGCCAAAACTTATATACAAGAATCATGCTGAATCTTTTTTTTTATTTTTCAAAATTTATCTTTGTCAAACTATTTTTATACATTTCATGACTCCCTTATATAGAGTACTTTCTCCAGAGTACTTTCTCCCCCTTTCATATTACACACCTTAATCTTATACACTTTCTCCTATACATTTTCTCCCCCTTTTTGACAATAATGCCAAAGGTGTATATACAAGTATTTTACAGGGAGAATCCAAAATGTGAAAGAAAATCATAATGTACCTTTATGGTTAGTGCCAGAGTTTTGTCCCAATTCTCTTGCAAAATCTTGCATGTTTGGAGTGCAATTTGGACTTCTATAGAGAGTTCAATCATGTGATTTGCAATGGAAAATTGATTGTCACGGAGTAATGCTTTTGAGTGAACAATGTGCTTTTGCATTATGTCCATGATGGGAAGGATCATGTTCTACATATCTAGTAGTGTTGACTGGATCTTTGTATCTTCTTTTAATAATTCCAACAGCCTATTTGATAGGAATGTGATTTTCATATGATGTGCAGAGCTTGAACTAGGTTCAAGTTGCAACTTCTATACACTTTCCTTCAGATCCTCATCAATCTTATTCAATTTATCCTTGACTTCCTTAGTTAACTCAGCAACATTACATAGCTTAGCAAAAAGTGAGGTAACATTGGAATAGAACGACTCAATATCTATCAAAACTGAAGATAGTTCTGCCTAATTCATAGCTATGTGCTGAGAAACATGCTCAAGCACTTTATTTTCAAACTTCTTCTCGGCTTTCTCAAGAATCTTTTCTGATTCAGAGGAATCCTCATGGAACTTGTTTACTGCCTTAGCTAACTATAACAAAATATGTTGAGAGGAATCAACTTTAATACCTAATGGTTCTGAAAAAATATCTTTTGCATCTTCAATAATTTTATATTCCTTGTCCCTTTCTTCTTTTAGTTTCTTCTACTTTGCTTTCTTTTGGAGGAGTTCACCAATGTTTTGCATTTGGTCTGCTGAAAGATTTGCAAAGCCTAATTTTGGAATCTCTATCTCCTCATCTAAGTCCATATTCTCTTCTACATTCTTACTCAAAAATCTTGTACTCGGTTGAGCCTTAGGATCAACTGTTATTGCACTTAATGCCTTTGTAGAAGTTATTGTAGACATTGTAGGACTAGCTCTGAAAAATGATAAACTACCGACTGGAATACTTGAAGGGCTCAAAACTGAAGTATTCATAATTGTAGAATCAAAAACTAAAATACTTACTGAAGTATCCAAAACTGAGGTACTTACTACTGGAAAACTTGATATGGAAGTAGGTTCTAAAGTAGATACAGGAGACTGCAACTCGATAAAAGAGGTGGTAGTCATTTCTGTCGATGATACATTGAGTTGTGCTAGTGATGATTTGACATTTGATGTATCTGTGGAAGTTGTCACAATCATACTTGAAGTTATCCCTATGCTAGGTGTAGCAACTTTTGCTGGAGAGTGAGGAAGTGAGGCAATGACTTGTGCAGCTATCTGAACAATATTATCTTCCTCATCACTTTGCTTGTCTACCTCGGTATCTTCTTCATGTTCATCACTGTCATCATCAATATCCTTGATTATCATAGTTTCGGCACTCAGTTTGTGAAGATTATAGATGTTTTTCCATGTGGCAGTGGCACTCTTCACAACTGACTCAATATCTTTGATCAAAATCAAACAACTATTGAGTTTGAGTGTCAACTTATTTTCATTATCTATCAATGCCTTATTAATTTCAGCATTTTTCAAACTTGGCATTAATTGCCTCAAGGTTTGAGCATAGATGTCCTTGACAGTTTGTCTTGCATTGGACCATCTCAACTTGATTTTGTTTAGCAGAATTCCTGGGATTTGAGAAGCTATCTCTTCAGGTGAGTATTTCCATTTTCCTATTTTCTTGACAACAACATCTTCAATTTCCTGGTGCTCTTCCTTAGATCTGATTTCATATTTGAGAGATTTGAAGTTTGCAATTCCAGATCCTTCTCTCAAATCCTTGATCTTTTCTTTTAATGAAGGAGGAGGCCTTTTGAATACTATTTCTTCACTGTCTTTGCCTGCCTTGCCTCTTGCACTCCTTGTAAATACTGTAGAGGGTTGTTTGGGTGCCTTGGTGATAGTTACTTTTCCTTTCTTCTTTGCTGGTACTTATTTTTCTCCCTCCTCATCCTTTTTCTCTTCTTCTTCTTCAAAGTCCTCTCCTTTTTCCTCGGTTGACATTAGAGGTGTGCTAGCTTGTATTTTGGCCATCCTCTTTCTTCCTTTGTTAACTGCCTATGGAAGCTTTATACTAAGCTCAATTCTCTCCTTAGCTTCTTCATATGTCCCAAAATATGGTGCCTTTGGATTAACAGGTTGATTAATTAGGGCTTCAATAATATTCTTGGTTTCATCAATATTTACCTCATAGGGAAGAGGTTTCACATGTACAATCCTTGGTTTTGCTGCCTGTATATACAGATTATCATAGTCCACCATGAAACAAATATCATCTTTGTAATCTTCCACCAATTTCTGTGGAATCTGGAATCTATTGTTCATTTTCTCTTTAAATGATTCAAAATAGTTATCCATTATGCTTTCAAAATTATCACCCATTTTTGAAATGTATTCATTCATCTGATAAAGAACTGGCACATCTTTTCTCCATACTACCATGCCTTTTTATGGGAAAAACTTTTGAGCATAGAAAAATAAACAAACCAATAGTGAGCCAAACTTACATGGATTGTTCTTTGAGGTTTGGATGCTCTCCATGTTTTTGTTGAACTGTTTCAACAAAAGATCTGCTAGGTCAAATGACAGATTGTTCCTTACAATTTTATACGCTAGGTCAACTGCTTCACATGGAACACTGTTCTACCGACTTGAACTATATATCTTATGAGCTACGATATGTATACCAAACTTCAATTTTGCATCAGTAATTTTGCTTATCTTCATACCTCTACTGTCCCACTCAGCTAGGGTTTTCTCTTCCAGTTTCATCTGACCTAGGGTTTTTGTAGATTTTGCCTTCTTGAGCATGGGAAGACCAGTGATTCAGTGAATCATCTTCTTCGCAATCTCTACTAGTTTCTCAAGCCATATTTTACCTTCATGTACTCGGCTGAGGATATATCTAACCCATTTTATCTAAAAGCTCTAAGGCAAGTGTGTGATGTGAACTAAACCCTTACCTTCCAAATGTTGATGCTCTGGTTTGAGAACACCATTGACACATAGTTCCTCATGAATAGTATCTATCTCTAGGGTTCCAAGCTCTTGAATTGTACACTTAAAATGACTATGAATATCATTAATAAGGAGTACCTTATGAGGGATTTGATATTGAGCTCCACTCGGGTCTAGGGTTCCGGCAACTGTGGGCATGAGTTTGAAATCTAGTGCTTTCCATTCTCCATGAACCAACATTTTTGAACCTTTCTTCACTTTAGCACTAGATGATGCCATGGTAGCTCGGCGAACATAGTAAATTCTTTGAGGAAATAGAATATCTTGCTGAAATATGCTTCGAAATGCTTGATAACACTAGGAGACTTTTGTTCGTGGTGAATAGTGAACTTGATTTTACTCCTTTTGTTAAAACTTTGTCATTAATTCTTAGTATGAATTAGGGTATTGAATTAGATAGGCTGTCATCCACTATGAATTAATTTCTTAGTGAAGACTCTGCAACTCGGCGATCATATGAATTCATACTTCTCCGACCTTACTCGGTAACCAAATGAAGTTAGGTTACTCCCGACCTTGCTCGGTGGTAACTGATATCGACCTTCTTGTGATCCTACTATGTCTTGCATAATGATTTGGATCTATCTTCCTTTCAGTTCAAGAATTGTTTTGGAATATGTCTATGAAGATACAGTTCCAGTGCTTTCTTGGAGACTAGTTAGAGCTCATAGAGCCACTCCCTTCATTAGTGACTTCAGGATTGGTTTTCTTGGTAGGTTTAGGAATCCACTTCTATCTCATCTGCTTCCTAATGTTATTTTCTTTTGCTTTCTTTTCATCTTCAATTTTGCCTAAATTCATGCAGTTTTTAGCTATGTGACCAAGCTTAGTGCAATTATAACATCTTATGGGAGAATCCCTTTTTCTCAAGTGGTACCTTACACAATTCATGCCAATGTGTCCATATTCTCCATAGTAATGACATCTACACCAAGTGTTGTAAACCTAACCAAACATTGCTTTAATAATTTGTTCTGCTGGATTGGGTGTTTTAGTTCTGCATTCTGATGCCTTATGACCTTGTTTCCTACATTTGTGACATATGCCTTTAAATCTTGGTTTCTTCTTGCATTCATTTGCTTTATGACCAAGTTGATTGCAATTGTAGCATTTTCCATTGAATTTTTCTTTTCCATTGCTCCAACATTTGTTTGAAGTATGACCAATTTTTCCACAGTGATTACAGGTAGGTTTCTGATTCTTTTGAGTATCTTGTTTGGAGGATTCACCTTCCTCTTTGTATCCAAGTCCTACTTTTCCTTTTTGCCTATGAAGGTTTTGTTCATACACTTGATTCATATCTTCTTGAGATTTCAACATTCTCTCATTGATTTGCCTTTCAGCATCTAGCTCACTCATCACTCTTAAATTGATTTTCTTTTTAGATCTCAACTCTTCTCTCATATTTTCATTTTCTGATCTTAGAGTCAAGATTTCTTCATTTGCATTGGAGATTTGATCAATAAGATTTTCTAGCTGAAGAGTTTTATTCTGGATTTCATTGTTCTTTCCATCTATTTCATCTTTCATCTTGTTTCTTTTTTCCAAGACTTCACATAATCTTGTTGACTGAATTTCCTGTTCTCTTTTCAATTTTCTCACTTCTTCTTGCAGAGATCCACTCTTTTCTAGAAGTTCTTTGATTGTATTGTTTGCTTCATCTGAGCTACTTGAAGGGAAAAAGTCTTCAATCTTTTCTTCAACATACTAGTGGTCATTGATCTAATTTGAAAGTTCCTTCCTTCTTTTTAGGGAAAGGGAACGATGCTCTCTTGCTTCTTTGAGTTGAGTTATGGCCATTTCCAGATCTAGCTTTTCATTCTCAATTACTTTGTTCAGTCTAAATATCTCCATTGTCCTAAATCTTTTCTCAAGCTGTCAAACTTTATTCTGAGATCCACTGAGCTCTGATACCAATTGTTAGAAATATTCAAGACTATCTAGGTTACTGAGAGGGGAGGGGTGAATTAGTAACTTCAAAACTTTTAACAGATTCAGATCTTAATAATATTAGATTGATAATTTGACTACATGCATGAGTAACAGAAAGAATAAAACATTCATAACACTTAGAACATAGAGATTTGGTGACCTAGAAACCTTCCAAGTAGAAAGTAAAACTGGGGTGGGGATGATACCCACAAAACTTCAATACTGCAGTATAAAGTGTGTCAATTAAGGCTTACAATGATCACTTCTGATCATCTGCCCTGTTAGGAGCAATAAGGACTGCTAGGTCCACCTTGTTAGAGGTTTTACAAACATACAATGAAGTATGCACTCAGTTAAGAGATTTTTACAAAGACTGTTAAGTCTACCTGGTTAAAGGATTTCAAGTTGATTCACCTGTTAGGATGAAATAGTAGATCTCTTACTTGCAACTATACTTGCTGATTGAGATTCTCTAATGTACTGATCACCTTTTGTGGTGGATAGATCTTTACTACTTCTTATACTACTATAACCCTTTGTAATTCACTTATCTTTGCCTTTCTCTCTTTTTCATACTTCTCTATATCTTCCTTTTTGGATATGACATAAAACATTGTTTATATATCAATCTAAGTCAATTCCAAAACAATTACAAAGTTGGCTCTTAAACATGTAAACACAAATATTATTGTGTCGGCCCAAATATAGTTACACGGTTACTGCAAACTAACTCGGTGACTTTCTGATACTCTGTGTCCACTGCATTACTCGGTATCATCATGCACTTGGTAGAAGTGGAAGCTCGATCCATACTAACCACTCAGTCATAGTTTCAAACTCGGTAAATACTAGAGACTCAGTGGATAAAGTGTTACCCGGTAAAAACTAAATTTCTTGTTTAATCGTGCAGCACTCGGTAAACATTGTGAAACTTTGCAAGCTCGGTATGCACTGTTCTGCTCGGTAAGCTTTTTTCTGCTCGGTAAGCTCTACTTGGAAAGCTATTCTCGATAAGCTCTGCTCTACTCGGTAAGCTCTTTTCTACTCGATATGTATTGTTCTAATCGGTATGTACTATTTAGAATAAGTGTTGTCACTAATGACAATCATTCTTAATGCCAATAGGTTGGAATAGTCAGCAAAAAGATTGTCCCCACTTGGGTCATTCCTCTTGATTGCTCAAGAGCGGGCCTACTAAAGGATTCTAAAAGCTAAACAAAGAGTGGATTGACTTTTGAGTGTCAGGATTTTTGGTTCACCTCAAGGGTGAAGAGCATAATCTCCTAGCTCAAGAATCTCTCCCAAACACACCAATCAAAGAGTTCAATTATGCTCTTGTTTTCAAAATCTAAAAGTGGGTCAAGATTTTTGGTTCACCTCAAGGGTGAAGAGCATAATCTCCTACCACCAAAAGACTCCTACAACAAGATCTTAAGTGCCTAAGAAATGAGACAACTAGTATATGCCGCACTTAAAAGAAAAGTAATAAACAAGCAATTGGTTATTTTTAGGCATTGGGAAACCTTGCAAGATAGAATTAGTAGCCCTTTTCCCTTTGAAGCTTTGACATGTGATCTTTTTAGAAAAAAATTTAAGCAATGGGGGTACCTACAAGCATAGCTTGTTAGCCCCACAAAGAGTTAGCACAATAAAAGAAAGTAATATCTACAAATAAATCACTGTCTAACTATAGTAAGTCAGAAAATTGAAACAATCAAACCATACTTTGAAAAGAAATGATCAAAACTAGTCACTATCAAAATTGGGTGATAGTACAGTCACTAGAAAAATCATATGATATTTTCCAGGCTACTGGTGTGATATTTCTTTTCTAGGCAACACTTCTCACTATGCTCAAGCGATAGAAGAATGTATTTCGGGGTGACAGAATCTGTAAACCCACATGATATTTTTACTAGAAAAATATCGCACCGCTATAGAATAAAGTATCACATGATACTGGTAGACTTTCGTATGATATTCTATAAAAAAATAGAGAGCCAAAAATAGCAAGCTAAAAATGACAAAAATAACATGTGGAAATGCATGAAAAGGACAAAATGAAGTTGTTCTGCCCCACTATGGGCATAAAAAATGTACACACTAAGATGTGCACTTCTCTAAGTCTTTGCTTCCAAGGCAATCCATGAGTGGGAAACCTTGAAAAATGACCTAGAGCTCCCTAGGCATGGAGTGCAAGGAAATTAAGTGTGCTCTCAGCTAGAGCTATTTAAGCCTATGACCTTGCTAGTAAACCATGCAATGGGAGATTCAATGGAGACAAGGGCATAGAAATAAAACTAATCTATGGAAGCATAAATATGAAACTATGATGCAAGAAATGGAAGATGAATGCAAGAATGTCTTAAAAAAAACTCCAAAGTCTCCAAGCAATCCTGCAGCATAAGGTTAGTATTCAAAAGATAGATGCTAAAATGAGAGGAGAGCTCTCCTTTTATAAGAAATGAGAAAGAATGGACCATGGATATTAAGAGGCAAAAGATTTAATCAAGGGTGGAGCATCAAAGAGGAGCAATCCATGTGCACAAATATCCTCCAATGGGAAAATAAGAGTTGACTTTTGTGTCCATATGAGACAAAAAGTGTTTTTTTCCTTTTTATAAAATAGGAATAATGCTTTATTTGTGCAACTTAGGATAAGAGGAAAAGTGGGGGGCTTTTTATTTAATTAAAAGAGGAGGAAGCTCCTTTTAATTAAATAAAGACATAGGATAAGATGGTTAGCCTATAGGAAATAATTGAATAAATGATAAAACTGGGATTTGATCAAGAATAAGCAATTGATAATTTTAGCAAATAATGCTAGCAAGGGGCTAATAGTCTAGGTGACCATTTTGAGGTGATTACAACTTGTTCCTAGCTTAAGAATATTTTCTATGAGAGCTATTTCTTGTTTGTTTCCCCATTATACATTCTTTGCATGATGTGTTAGTTGGCTTCACAATCTTCGGTAGATCTCTGATAGCATTATTGCTACTTTCCTTTACAATATTATCATACTATTTTATATGATAAAATATTCTATGCCATAGCCAACTGTCATCAAATTTAGAAAAAAATAACTTATTTTAGTAGAGTTCAACTAAAAGACATTACCTTTTGTCTTTGTATAGGTGCAATCAAATCTCCTCTAGCACTTCTAATTTTATAGTTTCCATTCTTTAATTGTAGATGATAACCCTTGTCTACCAATTGACCAAGACTTAATAGATTATGTCTATATCCATCAACAAATAAAACATCATCATTTTTATTTTTACCATCCACAGTAATAGATCCCCTTCCAATGATTGTCTTAGGAGTATCATCACCAAGCCTGACAACACCACTATCATACTTTCTTAACTCAACAAATTTGTCTTTATCACTAGTCATGTGTTCTGAGAACCCACTTTCTGTGATCCAATTAGATTTCTTCTCAATATGAGATACCAATTCTTTTTCTTCATGGATAGCTTCTTCCTCTTTGATTGCCACAAAACCAAGTGTAGATCATTTATATCTCCATCATCATTAGATCCACCATCACTAACATAGTAGCACTCCTTATCTTTCATAGATTTACCATATTTATGTTTATGTTTAGGAACTCTAGTTGGACATCTAGAAGAAAAATGACCAACCTTATTGTAATTAAATCACTTTAAAGGTAATTTTCCTTCAAACTTACTTTGACCTTTTCTTTCTCTTCTTGTGATCATGGCTAGGATCTTTTCACATACACTATTTTTGAGTTCTTCAATTTTCTCCCATTGCTCAACATATTCTCCCAATTATTCAATTTATTTACTTGTTTTGTTGGAACCTACAATAATTGTTCCTTCTTTTTTGTCTTTATGTACTATTTCCATGAATGTTGTCTCATTTTTTGGTAAATCCTCCTTAAGTTTTGAAATCTCAAATGTTGTTATATTCGACACTAACATTTCTCTTGTGACATTATTAGTTAATGAAATGATCTCCTCTATGGGATGCACTTTAGGTTTGTACGTTGGTGTCAAAGATCTTAGAATATTTGAAATGAATTCATCCTCAGTGTAAGTTACTCCATTGTTCCTAATCTCGGTCAAGCATTTTGTAACCCTTTGATCAAACATATTTACTATTTCATCTTCTTTCATCTGAACTGTCTTCATCCTCGCTCTCCAATTATGAATTTTGTCTTCTTTAGTCTATATATATTCTTCATAGAAATCTATCAATATTTTCCATATATGATGTACTTTCTCTAGATTTGTGATCTTAAAAAACTCACCTTCAAATAATGCAATTATCAGTGCTTTTTTGGCTACCATGTTGTATTGAAAGATTTTCTTTTCATCATTAGTTGTAGCAGGATCTTCCAACTCATATTTAGTCTTGACTACTTCATCTTTCTTAGTCAATAACCAATAATCCAAGCCCAAACAAAACAAATGATTCTTCATAACTTCTATCTATCCATCAAAATTCTCTACATCAAATTGAAGACTTTCTTTCTTGAAGTAGGACATCTTGGATCTTTTTCATCAAGCAATCAAGCTCTCTCTCTAATGACCAATAGCTCTAATACCAATTGTTTGAATAATAATGTCCCAATCAACTAAGAGAAGGGGGGGGGGGGTGAATTAGGAGTCACAACCCTATTAAAGGTTTGTTGGGAGTTCCCTTTGATCTTCAACTTGTAGATTTATACTTTGATGGATAACTTTAATATAACTTTGACTCTATCACCACTCTAGAGTCTACGAGGAAGAGGGCCAATTAACAAGGATCAACAATGAGATCCTCATACACTTTGAGCCTTAATGCTCAGGTGGCTGTACCCTTGACTCACTTCTCCAAAGGAGTCTCAAAACAATATACCATTATACCCTTTACTAACTGATTGAAAGATTTTATCATTTGAATGTGTGTGTGATTGATGATGATGGACTGCTTCCAAAGAATAGATCAGTGCTTTATCCTATGTCAAAGAGTCACATAATAACATATATCAACTAAAACCTTAATTCAAATACATATGAACTTAGAGTAAGTGCTTTTCCTATTACTCCCCTTACTCCTAAACTTAACCATCAAATTCCAATCCAATAATGAACCCACTGAAATCACCCTAAAGGCTTTAATCCTAACTTTGTTAGGAACTCCAATCTGATCTCACAATACTCTTTGTTTACCATATGCTAATCCACTTTGTGACCTTAACATATATGATTCCACAATTAGAACAAGAAGACAATCAAAAGTTTGAGACACAAATTCAAGTATATTCTCATTAACTTTCAAAATCAATACATTACCAAGCCAACAAAATGCAAAGAGAAAACAAAACCCTAAAAACAAGCTCTCCTTGTTCAGTATAATACCATCAACAACAACCAAGGACCAAAAAGAAAGTTTTGGAACCCTTACAAAATAAAAAAATACTACAATATATACTCCCTAGTCATCTTGGAAACCCAAAATCAGCTGCAACAAGCTACAGATGACTAGGGTTAGGGTTTCACCCACCAAAGAAACTGAAATAGTCAAAAATTTATTACAGGGGATGAAAACCAGTTGGCCATGCCTGAGAAACATTTGCACCTATGATAGATCTCTAGGAAAGTACTGCAAATCATGGAACTCCAAATTTGTCAACCCTTTTTGGCCACTTGCAACACTCCTCGAGCACAAAAAACATAGTACAACCCCCTAAAAATGATCATGGCACACCTTGGACCACACTACAATGGAAAATAAATCATCTCTTACTATCACAGTCTTCTAGGTATTCAAATTTTGTCTTGTCACTAGTCATGTGATGTGAACATCCACTGTCTATTATCCATATATCATCTTTTCTTATATGAGAAATAAGTGCCATCTTATCTTCATCATCATTAGATTCATCTTTTATAGCAATAAAGACAATTTCTTCTTCACTATCATCAGAATCTTTAGCCATAAAACATGTTTTCTTACCTTTATCCTTGAATGATTTGAAATTCTTTTTGCCATAGTACTTGTGACCTCTCTTCTCTTCCTTGGCCTACTTGTTTGCGCACCTAGCTGCAATATGTCCAATTTCTTCACATGAAAAATAGATTAAAGGAGTTTTACCTTTATATTTACCTTTCCCTTTAGAGTACTTCTTTGCAAGTAGGGCTTCTACAATTTCAAGATCACTATCAGAACTTTCTTCTGATACTTCTTCACTTTCTGACTGAACTTCTTTTATTTTCTTGTTCTTCCTTAGTGAAACCTTGGCCTCAAATGCTGACTCAACATTTTTGGAAATTGGAACATAGTTGTCATAGTTGTCTAATTCAAAGGCTATCAATCTTCCAACTAAAGCATCCAAAGTTATATTGTGGTTTGCTTCACATCTTCTTTCTTGAATAGCTGATACTCTTATTGCATAGATAGGGAGTAATGTTCTAAGTACCTTTCTTATAATAGTTTCATTAGTGATTGTTCCTCCAGAAGCTCTAATTGCACTAACACTTGCTTTGATCCTTTCAACATATTTTGCAATGTTTTCATCTTCTTTCATATTCATCTTGTCAAACTGTCCTCTTAGGCTTTCTGCTTTGGCTCTTTTCACATTTGCATCACCACCATATATTTTCTTTAGTTTGATCCACATTTCATATGAATTAGTGCATTCTTTAATTTCATCAAATTCTTCATAGCTGAGAGCTGATGCAATGTCTATCATCATGGTGTTATGACTCTTTTTCTCTGCAATGTCTTAAACAGTTAATGCGCCAGTAGGAACTGTGTATTCTTCATCAATGTATTTGCATCCTGAATCACCAATGGAAGCCAGATGAAGCCTCATGAGACCTTGCCATGCTGAAAAGTTATCTCTATTGAGATTTGGAATTTCTCTCTTGTAAGACATCATGATCTTTAGCTTAGGTCCTTGAAACCCTTCCTGCAAGCACCAAAAGCTCTGATACCAATTGATGGAATATGGATGAAGTGACTGAGGGGGGGGGGGGGGGTGAATCAGTCAACCATAAAACACTTCACTATTATTTCTTTCCACATCCCTTAGGATATCTTAATGAATATTATCTGATTAACACTCGGTAAATAGATTGCAGTAACTTGGTAGATGCAGAGAGTATTAGTAAAATTATTTTTTTAGATATTCATCACTACTTGTATATGATTAAGATAACTATTAAGAACACAAGAGACATAGGATTTAATGTGGAAACCCAATATGGGAAAAACCACCAATGTATCTAGATACTGATTTTCACTTTTCTGAAGTGATGCTCGGTTAGAAGCCAACTCGGTAAAAGGTTACAAAACACACTGTTAGGTGTGACCTTGTTAGAGGATTTAACCACCCTGCTAGGAGTGGCTTGGTAAGAGGTCTTGACAACAATTCAATGGAATTGTCACCTTGTTAGAGGATTTACAATATGGTTGTTAAACCAGCTTGGTTAAGAGATTTAGAATTCACTGTTACAATGATAAAAAGGTAACAATGAACATGGCCTGTATAATAATACAACTACCTTGCTAATTACAGATCTCTGTTCTATATAAGTGAGATCCTTCCTGATCAAATATATCTCTACTGCTCCTCAAGGATATCTGGTCATCCTTCACAATTTTGTATACACCTTTCCTGTCTTTCTTCTATATATCTTCTTCTATATCTCTTCTATATTTTTCACACTTGACCTTTTATTTATATGATTTTAGATTTGTCAAATTGGCATTACTTAGTATAACAGTCAGCTGAATTAAGAAAAATTTATTTGCAAAGATCGTTCAAGGGCCGATAGTGCTCGGTGACCATAATGAAATTTTCTATAATCTTTTGGAGATCGAGAGAACTCGATAAACACAGATAATCCTTTTTCTTTGATAACTAAGTGAACTCGGTAAATGCTAACTTTTCTTTGACAACTGAGTGAACTCAGTAAATGTTGATTTTTCTTTGATAACCGAGTGAACTTGGTAAACACTAATTTTAATGCCAGGTACACCGACTGAGCTTGATAGGTACTGATTGTTGCAGACTATGACATTGTGTGACATCAAAGACAGTACATAATTTGAGTAGCAATTTTCTTTAGACAATTGTTTCCAACAATCTCCCTCTTTGGCATTGATGGCAACACAATATGTCATAGCATAAGAAATTTTGAAAGGATTAGCTCGGTTCAGATTCAAATCTCCCTTTGTCAGCAAACTTCCTTTTTCTTAAAAACTCTTCCTCCTGACTATTGAAAATTTCTTGAAGTAATAGCAAAGACATAGCGAAGACACTCCCTCTTTGAAAACACATGCCAAAGACAATTCACATATTACCGGTGTAAACTAATGTACCTCAAGTACTGATTCATATGCAATGATTTCTTGAATATGCTACATCGACTTGTTGATTTTCAATCATGTTCTGGTTGATGCATCACTAAAACTATATTTAGTGAGCCTCGGATAGGGGAATGACCCCTAACTTACCTCTTAGATACACAAATGCATCCTTGGGTAATGGTTTGGTGAAAATGTCTACAATCTGCTCTTTTGTATGAATATATTCTAATCTGATTTCCTTGTCCTGCACCAATTCTCTGACAAAGTGATATTTAATAGCAATGTGCTTGGTTTTGGAATGCATTACTGGATTCTTTGAAATGTTTATTGCACTTGTATTGTCACAAAATATAACAACTGGTTCTTTGATCTCAACCTTCATGCCTTGTAATAACTATTTAAACCAAATAATATTTGAACAATTTATTGTAGCAGCAACATATTCTGCTTCAGTTGTGGATTGAGATGTGCAATTTTGCTTTTTACTGGTCTAGGATACCAGTCTTTTTCTAAGAAAAAATGCTCCACCACTTGTACTTTTTCTATCATCAATGTTCCCTACCCAATCAGCATCAGTAAACACTTTTAAGTCTAGATTGCCTCCAAAGTTATACCACAAACCATATTCTTTAGTTCCTCTTAAGTACCTTAAGATTCTTTTGATTGCCATCATATGATTTTCCTTAGGTTTTGCTGAGAATCTTGCTACTATACCGACTGCTAAGGCAATATCAGGTCTTGTATGTACTACATACTATAATTTTCCAATCATAGATCGGTATAAGGTCTGATCTACTTCTTTTGAATCATCATTTTTGGTAAGTTTCAATCCAGTACACATGGGTGTACCAACTGGTTTTGAATCTTCCATA
The DNA here is from genome assembly GCA_027943335.1 of Chamaecyparis obtusa. Classification (NCBI taxonomy): domain Eukaryota; kingdom Viridiplantae; phylum Streptophyta; class Pinopsida; order Cupressales; family Cupressaceae; genus Chamaecyparis; species Chamaecyparis obtusa. The sequence continues at coordinate 76,218 of BSBK01013007.1, read as the reverse complement.
CCAAACTTCTTAAGTATTTCCTTAATGTATTTAGATTGAGTAATGTATATACCATTCTTGCTTTGCTGAATTTGAAGACCAACAAAGAATTTTATTAAACCAAACATAGACATTTCAAATTCTTTGTTCATTTGCTCTGAAAATTCTTTGCACTAATCATCATTCCCTGTAAATATAGTATCATCTACAAATACTTTTGCCAATACAATTTTGTCATCTGGTCCTTCTCTAATATATAGATTGTTGTTATCATTGGCTCTTTTGAAATTAATCTAAATCAGATAGTTATGGAGTCTTTCATACCATGCTCTAGGAGCTTGTTTCAAACCATACAATGCTTTGTGTAACTTGCAGACCATGTCCTTTTTATCTGGATCAACAAAACCTTCAGGTTGCTCAATGTAGACTTCTTCATCAAGAATTCCACTGAGAAATGTAGATTTTATATCCATTTGATATACCTTAAATCCTTTATGTGCTGCATAAGCAAGTAGAGTTCTTACACCTTCTAATCTTGCAACAGGAGCAAAAGTTTCACCATAATCTATACCTTCTTCTTGAGAATAACCTTTACATACCAATCTAGCTTTGTTTCTAGATACTTGACCATCTTCATTTAGCTTATTCCTGAATACCCATTTTGTTCCAATTACATTCTTATCTTTAGGTCTAGGTACAAGAGTCTATGTTTTGTTCTTTTGTATTTGTTCTAATTCTTCATTCATTGCTTCAATCCAACTTTCATTTTTCAATGCATCTTTGATATTTCTAGGTTCAAAATCAGTAAGCAGACATGTACCTTTTAGCTTACTTCTTGTCATAGTACCATCTAATTTGTTTCCAATAATTTGATCTGGTGTATGATGCCTTCTGACATATTTGGCTAGTATAGGTTCCTTTCTTTTTGAATGAGTCATGTTGTTGTCTTCTAGGATCTCTTCTTTAGGTTGCTCTAGCTCGGTAGATATTTTCTCAATAACTTCAGGCTAAGACTCAGTTTGAATTTCTTCCCGTGACTCAGTTTGAACTTCTTCCTATGACTCAGTTTGAACTTCTTCCTGTGACTCGGTTACTGTGCTAGGCTCGGTAGATATAGTTTCCTTATTGATAGTTCTGTCTGGCAATGTTTCAGGTTCAATGTAAATGAATCTCCTGTAGTTTTTAGGTTCCCTTTTGCTTTCTTCTTCAGTCTTTTCTGCGTACTCATCAAATTTTACATGTATACTTTCTATGACTTTGTGAGTAGACAAGTTCAAACATTTGTATGCCTTACTTTTGCTAGAATATCCTAGGAATATTCCTTCATCACTTTTCACATCAAATTTATTTCTTCTAGATTTTTTAATATATAACACTTGCTACCAAATACTTTCATGTAGCTTACATTGGGTTTATAGCCATACCATAACTCATAAGGAGTTTTGAATGTGTCTTTCTTCAATTGTACTTGGTTCAAGGTATGAACTGCAGTGCTGATAGCTTCCTTCTAGTACTTTATGGTGATGTTCTTTTCTATCATTAGAGTCCTTGCACAATCCATAATAGATCTATTTCTTCTTTCAGCTATTCCATTCTGCTCAGGAGTTCTAGGAGCTGATACCTGTCTTTTGATTCCTCTTTCAATGCAAAAGTTGTTAAATTCATGGGACATGAATTCACCACCTCTGTCTGATCTTAAGCATTTCAATCTTTTCCTTGTTTCCTTTTCCACTCTTTCTAAGTACCATTTGAACTTTTCAAATGCTTCTAAATTTTCTCTTAAATACATAACAGTCATCATTCTAGAATAATCATCAATGAAAAGAATAAAGAATTTATCTCTAGTATAGCTTTCTATTCCAATAGGTCCACATAAATTAGTATGCACAATTTCCAAAATCTCTTTAGACTGATAGTTCTTACTCTTAAAACTAGTCTTACTCATTTTGCCAATCTGACAATTCTTACATAGACCAGTATCAGGTTTCTTCAAAGTAGGAATGCCTCTTACCTTCTTGAATTTGTTTATTTTCATCATGTTATCAAAATTCACATGACATAACCTTTTGTGCCATAGCCAAATTTCTTCAATTTGAGCAATAAAACATGAATATTCACTGAGATCAAGATAAAATAAGTTACCTTTTGTTTGTTTGCCTAATCCAATGAGTTTTCCTTTTCCATCCAGCAATCTTGCTTGACTATTCATGAATTCAACTTTGAAACCAATGTTGATTAGCTGTGCTACACTTAGAAGATTATGTTTTAGTCCTTCAACCCAATAAGCATTATCACATATGAGTTCTTTGGTTAATGAGATTCTTCATTTTCCTTTTATACAACAAGGTTCATTGTTTCCAAATCTTACATTGCCACTATCACAGTCTTCTAGGTATTCAAATTTTGTCTTGTCACTAGTCATGTGATGTGAACATCCACTATCTATTATCAATATATCATCTTTGCTTATATGAGAAATAAGTGCCATCTTATCTTCATCATCATCAAATTCATCTTTTATAGCAATAAAGACAATTTCTTCTTCACTATCATCAGAATCTTTAGCCATAAAACATGTTTTCTTACCTTTATCCTTGAATGATTTGAAATTCTTTTTGCCATAGTACTTGTGACCTCTCTTCTCTTCCTTGGCCTACTTGTTTGGGCACCTAGCTGCAATATGTCCAATTTCTTCACATGAAAAATATATTAAAGGAGTTTTACCTTTATATTTACCTTTCCCTTTAGAGTACTTCTTTGCAAGTAGTGCTTCTACAATTTCAAGATCACTATCAGAACTTTCTTCTGATACTTCTTCACTCTCTGACTGAACTTCTTTTATTTTCTTGTTCTTCCTTAGTGAAACCTTGGCCTCAAATGCTGACTCAATATTTTTGGAAATTGGAACATAGTTGTCATAGTTGTCTAATTCAAAGGCTGTCAATCTTCCAACTAAAGCATCCAAAGTTATATTGTGGTTTGCTTCACATCTTCTTTCTTGAATAGCTAATACTCTTATTGCATAGATAGGGAGTAATGTTTTGAGTACCTTGCTTATAACAGTTTCATCAGTGATTGTTCCTCCAGAAGCTCTAATTGCACTAACACTTGCTTTGATCCTTTCAACATATTTTGCAATGTTTTCATCTTCTTTCATATTCATCTTGTCAAACTGTCCTCTTAGGCTTTCTGCTTTGGCTCTTTTCACATTTGCATCACCACCATATATTTTCTTCAGTTTGATCCACATTTCATATGCAGTAGTGCATTCTTTAATTTCATCAAATTCTTCATAGCTGAGAGCTGATGCAATGTCTATCATCATGGTGTTATGACTCTTTTTCTCTGCAATGTCTTCAACAGTTAATGCGCCAGTAGGAACTGTGTATTCTTCATCAATGTATTTGCATCTTGAATCACCAATGGAAGCCAGATGAAGCCTCATGAGACCTTGCCATGTTGAAAAGTTATCTCTATTGAGCTTTGGAATTTCTCTCTTGTAAGACATCCTGATCTTTAGCTTAGGTGCTTGAAACCCTTCCTGCAAGCACCAAAAGCTCTGATACCAATTGATGGAATATGGATGAAGTGAATGAGAGGGGGGGGTGAATCAATCAACCATAAAACACTTCACTATTATTTCTTTCTAGATCCCTTAGGATATCTTAATGAATATTATCTAATTAACACTCGGTAAATAGATTGCAGTAACTTGGTAGATGCAGAGAGTATTAGTAAAATTATTTTTTTAGATATTCATCACCACTTGTATATGATTAAGATAACTATTAAGAACACAAGAGACATAGGATTTAACATGGAAACCCAATATGGGAAAAACCACCAATGTATCTAGATATTGATTTTCACTTTTCTGAAGTGATGCCCGGTTAGAAGCCAACCCAGTAAAAGGTTACAAAACACACTGTTAGGTGTGACCTTGTTAGAGGATTTAATCACCCTGCTAGGAGTGGCCTGGTAAGAGGTCTTGAGAATAATTCAATGGAATTGTCACCTTGTTAGAGGATTTACAATATGGTTGTTAAACCAACTCGGTTAAGAGATTTAGAATTCACTGTTACAATGATAAAAAGGTAACAATGAAAATGACCTATATAATAATGCAACTGCCTTGCTGATTACAGATCTCTATTCTGTATAAGTGAGATCCTTCCTGATCGAATATATCTCTACTGCTCCTCAAGGATATCTGGTCATCCTTCACAATTTTGCACACACCTTTCCTGTCTTTCTTCTATATATCTTCTTCTATATCTCTTCTATATTTTTCACACTTGACCTTTTATTTATATGATTTTAGATTTGGTAAATCGGCATTACTTAGTATAATAGTCAGCTGAATTAAGCAAACTTTATTTGCAACGATCCTTCAAGGGCTGACAGTGCTCGGTGACCATAATGAAATTTTCTACAATCTTTTGGAGACCGAGAGAACTCGGTAAACACTGATAATCCTTTTTCTTTGATAACCGAGTGAACTCGATAAATGCTAACTTTTCTTTGACAATCGAGTGAACATGGTCAATGCTAATTTTTCTTTGATAATCGAGTGAACTCGGTAAACACTAATTTTAATGCCAAGCAGACCGACTGAGCTCGGTAGGTACTGATTGTTGCGGACTATGGCATTGTGTGACATCAAAGACAATACATAATTTGAGTAGCAATTTTCTTCAGACAATTGTATCCAACAACACAATTATCCATATCACATGTATAATCAACTTAGAATGATTTATCTAATTTGCATCAAGATTGGATTTGGCCATCATTTTTGCCAATCCTTCTCCTATAACCAATTTAGTAATTTGGATATCAATGTTGAATTCTTGGATCCTATTGATCCATCTACATCTTCTCCCAGACACCTCTTGTTGTGAGAAAATATCCTTCACAGCTGCACTTGGCACAAAAGCAATCACAACTACCCCCATCAAGTAACACCTAAAAGCCTTGACTACCTTCACAAGTGCATAAGCTTGTTTTTCATTTATGTCATACTTCAATTCAGTAGCCTGCAAAGATTTACTGAAGAATGCAATAGGCTACTAAAATCCATCCTTATTCTTCTATAACAAAACTACAGAAATAGTGTGAAAAGATGCAAAGGAAAAGATGTGCATTGGGACACTATAATTAGGTGCCTTAAGCACTGGTGCATCTTTGGTAGCCTACTTGATATTTTTGAAAGCCTCATTGGGCTCACCCTCCCATGTACTAGTAGATCCCTTCTTCAACATCTTAGAAATAGGTCTGGTAACCTCTACAAAATTTGTCACAAACCTCCTTAAGAAATTGACCTGACCAAAGAAGGATTGAATTCCTTTAATATTTTTGGGCCTCTGAACCTTATCAATAGCTTCTACCCTCTCAGGGTCAATTCTCACTAATTGCTTCCCAACTAAGTGGCCAAGCAACTTGCCCTCAATGACACCAAATGCACATTTCCTTGGGTTTAATGAAATGCCATATTCCAAAGCCCTTACAAATATTTTCTCTAAATGAGTACAATGGTCCTTTTCTCTCTTGGAATAGGTAGTTAAATCATCTTGATAGACAACAAGGAAATTGTCAATAAAATCTGCAAAAGCAACATCCATTGCTCTCTAAAAAGTAGCACCAGCATTTGTGAGACCAAAAGGCATTCTCACATAAACATATGTCCCCCAAGGTGTTGTAAAAGTTGTCTTGAATTGTTCTGATTCCTTGATAATTACCTGATTGTAACCAAAGAAACCATCCATCATAGACATCAATTCTAATCTGGTCACTCTCTGCAACATAGATTCCATATTGGGTAGACAATAGTTATCTTTTAATGAGCTAATGTTCAAATTCCTGAAGTCCACACAAAGCCCGATGTCACCATTCTTCTTTCTCATAGGAACAAGGTTTGACACCCAAGAAGAATGCCTAATGGACTTGATAATGCTAGCATCTCTTAACTTCATCAACTCTTCTTGCATCTTCGGTGCTAAAGTGGGATTTATAGGCCTTTGTTTTTTCTGAAAAGGTTTAGCATCTTCCCTCAAAGGAATGATATGTTGAAACAAGTCTTCTCTATAAACCTTTAGGTCATCATATGACCATGCCAAAACATGCCTAGATTTTCTTAGTAATTCAATCAGAGATTTCCTCACATTGTGAGACATGTCCCTACCAATGTATACCTTCTTAGGTACCTCATGTGTTCCAAGATTTATCTCTTCTAGATCAGCATGATCCTCTCTTTTGATATTCTTTTGAACTCTATCCTGGTTATCAAAGAGAGTCTCCAAAACAACAAGCCCCTTGGGCACCTTGTTAGTTCTAAGCTGAATGACCTAATTGCCAAAGACAACCTCTTTTCCTTCTACTGACTCAACCAAAATTGAGAAATCAAATTCCTGACCATGATATTGATCATCACAACTCATAAACTTCAAAATATCATTATCATCATCAAAAACTTGCCAATTTTCAATATTGTCTTGTACAATAGGTCTAGTCTGAATTTCAACTTTAGAGATACCAGTAAATGTAATATCATTGGGATTGATTGCAATATTGGCTAACAAGTCAGCCATCTTATTATTACTCCTATCCTTCCATCCAATGTTGAAGGCATCAAAATGTTCAATCAAATCCCAAACTACATTCCTATATTGTTTTAACCTTTTGTTCTTGGAAGCATATACTGACCTAACTTGGGACACCACCAACTTAGAATCACCAACAACACTTAAACACTTAATAACATGCTTTTGTGCCAACTTCATTCCTAACAACAATGCCTCATATTCTGCTATATTGTTGGTACAAAATAAATTCAATGTGAAAGAAAATTTGTAGGTGTTTCCATTAGGATAAATAAGTAAAATACCTACTCCTACTCCATCCTTGCAATTTGCACCATCAAAGTACATTACCCACAAATCACCCTTCATAGAAATAACACTTACCTCAACAAAGATAGGTGACAAAATAGGTTCCTTCTCAAGTACAGGGATCTATGCCCTAAAAGCATTAATATCAGTATCCACAAAACATGTAGTTTCATTATCAATACTTCTCTTAATCATGTGGCATACTCTTGGTTCTCACTCAATCTTGACAAACTGATCATCAATCTTGAAAGTGGCATAGGATAGATCACACTGTAAACTTCCACCCGTGGCAGCACTCCACCTTCTAGATAGTAGCATCCCATAATGAGGAGGGATGTCCACCACCAAAACACTCATTGTTAACTCTTTCTCTGGATATGTTTCCAACCTATATGGCATTGCATTGATAGTCCCAATAACTGGTACCTCCCTTTGATCCATTGCACAACATCTACCTTGAACTGTATCAACTTTAAGGCCCATTTTTTCCATAATCTTAAAAGGCATAATAGTATTAGAGGCACCACTATCAATCATACAATTTCTTAATTTCATTCCATTCACAAGGACACTTAAAAAGAATGCATCAATGTTTTCAAGGCTAGCATTGATAGAACTGTCCAAATATATAGGAGGAATTTGAGATACAATTCCCTAAGTAGCAACACCTTTCAAAGCTTTATCTTGAGATCCATTGCATGCAACATCATTGCTATGAACATTATCTACCCATGCAATAGGTTTTTCTTTTTGTTCAGGGATCCTCAACAATTCTGACAATGGAACCTTGACTGTAATTTGGGACAATACAGATAACATATCAACAGGAGCAGAGTAAGGAATCTCAATCTGCACTGGCTTAGTATTCTTTTGCTTATCTAATACATTAGGTGTATTGGCCACCCTCATCTTTTCAATCTTAGCCACTGTGTTACCTGGCTTCTTAATCTCACTAGAAAATCTTTCAAATCCAACTCCCTTAGGCTCATAATTCTTACCTTTTACATTCTTGAATTTCACCATGTGATCACCTTTTGATTTGTTCTCATTAGGCTCTCTGGAGTTGGTAGTCTTTACAAACATTCCTATAGCTGGGCAATCATTTTTGTAGTAATCCTATCCATCTCTTCTCTAGAAGGTCTTCTTAAATTTACTGGCTTAGAAGAAGAGTTCATGTTACATGTCTTCTTATCAATGTCTTCACTATCAGAAAAAACCTCTTGATGAAAAAGGGCCGGATTGTGTCTCTTTACATTTACATCTGCTTCTTCATAAAAATTAGAATAATCTTCATATCCTAGATATGAAGTAGCCATGTTGCATCCAACATCATCTTGATCTTCTTCTTGATCCATCTCCTCATTGCCACAATCTTGATTTGCAACCATAGAATGTGCAACCACACAATGCTCTGCAGAATGAGGGGACTGGCATGCAACACACCAAGGTATGTCCTCCATGACATTTATTGAAGCTTTTTGTACAAGGTCAGAGACACCTCTATCATTATTTCCTCTTGCACTAGGGACAATAGGCTTTCCATCCTTCCATTGGGTGTTGTAGGGGTAGTTCTGCAATCTATTATGCTTATTGAAATTGTTGTTGAACTAAGGCCTTTCATTGGTAGGAGCACTGATGTTGAAACATCTTGTTGTGTTGAGTTATCCACTTTTTTGTTTGTTGGCTGCAAGGTTTGGACTTTCCTTAATTGGACCCACCATCCTTGACTACATAACATCAAGTCCAAAATGTGATAAAGCTTTGAAAACCTCTAGACTGATGCATCCCTACATCATTTAATTCTGACTAGGAGGGGCCTGGACCCCAAGCATACCTCTTAGATACTTAAAGGCATCTTTTGGCAATGTCTTTGTAAAGATGTCTTATGTTCCTTTGTGCTAATGTATTCCAACCTTATATCCTTCTCTCCCACCTTTTCTCTCAAGAAGTGATACTTAATAAAAATATCCGTAGTTTTAGAGTGCATCACATGATTCTTTGACATGTCTACTATACTGATGTTATCACAATAGATAACCACTGGTTCATCAAAAGTTATTCCAATATCTTTCAGCATTTGTTTTATCCAAACAATTTGACTGTAGTTAATATCAGCAGCAACATACTTTGATTCAGAAATAGATTGAGCTATATAATCTTACTTTTTACTTAGCCATGAAACTAACCTTTTTCCAAGGAAAAATGCACCTCCACTAGTACTCTTCGTGTCATCAATATTCCATGCCTAATCAGCATCAGTATAAGCATGAAGTTCAAAGTCATCATTTTTATGATACCATAAGCCATATTCCATTAATGTTCCTTTTAGATATCTAAATATTTTTTTCACAACAGCTAGGTGTGTCTCTTTAGGTCCTGCCTAATATCTAGTCACAATTCCAATAGCATTAGCAATATCTTTTCTAGTGTGAGTCAGATATTGTAATCCACCAAACATTGATCTATACTCGGTCTAAAAAACATACTTTGTCTCATCATTACTTGATAGTTTTTGAAAAGTCACCATGGGTGTACCAGCTAGTTTACAGTGTTCCATTCCAAACTTTTCCAACATTTCTTTAAGATACTTACTCTAAGAAATAAAAATACTATTCTTACTCTAATTTATTTGCAGTCCAAGAAAAAATATCATTTCACCTATCATGGACATCTCAAATTCATTTTCGATCTCTTTAGAAAATTTCTTACACATTTCATCATTCCCTCCAAGGATAATATCATCAACAAAAACTTCTATTATTAGAATTCCATCTTTACTAGTTCTTAAATATAGGTTACTATCAGCATTACATTTTTTGAACCCAAGGCAAATTAAGTATTTGTCTAACCTTGCATACCATGCCTATGGAGCTTTCTTCAGTCCATACAGTGCCTTCTTCAAGTTTCATACCATGTCTTCATCATTGGATAGAGGAAATTGATCAGGTTGTTCTATGTAAACTTCTTCTTCAAGAACCCCATTTATAAATGCATATTTCACATCCATCTGATATACCTTGAAGTCTTTATGTGTAGCATAAACCAAGAATAATCTCACAACTTCTATCATAGAAATAGGATAAAACGTTTCTTCAAAATCTATGCCATCTTGTTGTGAATAATATTTACGTACCAATCTTGCCTTGTTTCTTACAACAATTCCTTCTTCATTCATTTTGTTTCTAAAAACCCACTTAGTTCCTATTACATTTTTGTCTTTAGGTCTACCAATTCCCAAGTGTTTTTTTTCTTTATCTAATCTAATTCCTCTTGCATGGATTTGATCCATGATTCATCTCTACAAGATTCATTAGTAGTCTTTGGTTCAACTTGGTAAATCAAACAGATTTTTCCCCTTGTCTTTGATCTAGTCATTACTCCTTGACTTGTATTACCAATAATTTGATTTTTAGGATGGTTTTTCTTCACATACCTCAAAGTCTTATGAATCTTAGTAGCCTTATTTGTTTCATCATCACAAGTCTCATTTTCACATTCAATCCCAACAAGTTCCTCTTTTGTAGTAGCATCCTCTTTGATCTTTGTATCCTGATTATAGTCATACATTCTCTCTTGTATCTAAAACTTTTCATCTATCTTCACATTTTTACTTTCAATCATCTTCCTTAATCATAGGTTAAAACATTTTTAAGTCTTTTTTTTAGTAGAATAACCGAGGAAAATACCTTTATCACTTCTAGCATCAAACTTCCCTATCTCATCATGTCTTTTGATATAGCATTAACTACCAAATATTCTAAAATATTTTACAGTAGGAGTACAATTAAACCATAGTTCATAAGGAGTCTTTCTTGTACCTTCTCTTATTTGAATTCTATTCAATGTGTACACTATTTTGCCAATAGCTTCTTTCCAATGCACATGAGATATATTTCGTTAAAGCAACATTGTCCTAGTAGCATCCAGTATAGTTATGTTTCTTCGCTCTACTATTCGATTCTGTTGTGGAGTCCTAAGAGTAAAAGTATGCATTTGTATTCCATGCTCTTCACAATATGAAGTGAATAGATCTAAAGTAAACTCTCCACCTCTATTTGATCTCAAATATATTATCTTTAGACATGATTCATTCTCTACTTTTTCTTTGAATATCTTGAATTTTTCAAATGCTTCTTATTTTTTTTCCAAGTAAGTGACCCACATCATTCTAGAAAATTCATCAACAAAAAATATAAAATACCTTTCACCATAGTATGATCTTTTCCTTGTGGGTCTGGATATAGGTCTGTATGTACCAGATCCAAATTTACTTTTGTTGTATATGATTTTCTTTTATAGCTTCTTCTAGTATGCTTTCCCATTACACATTCTCTAAATATGGTTTTAGATGATTTCACAATATTTGGTAGGTCTCTCACTGCACTAGTCAATATTTCCTTCACAATATTATCAAAATTAACATGACAATTGTTTCGTTCCATAACCAAATTTCATCTACCTTCGCAACAAAACAAGAAGCTCTAGATGTATTTAATTTAAATACATTACCTCTAGATTTAGTACTAGTGGCAATCAATTTTCTATCTTACTACTGATAAAATATTCCCCATCAATGAATTTCAATTGATACTCTTTGTCAATTAGTTGTCCAACACTCAACAAGTTATGCTTAAGTTCATTAAGAAGGAGCACATTGTCAGTATTAGTATTTACATCCAAAGTAATAGATCCTACTCCTATGATAGGTTTAGGAACATTGTCTTTGAATCTTACAACACCACCATCATACTTCATTAGTTTAAGAAACTTGTTTTTGTCTCCAGTCATGTGATGTTAGCCACCACTATCTATAACACATTCATATTTCTTGTCAACATGTGGTACTAAATATTTTTCCTCATGTGCTAGTTTTTCATCTTTAATAGAAATAAATCTAATCTCCTCATAATCCAAAGCATCATCATTAGAAATACTTTCAATAACATAATTAAATTCCTTATCCTTTGAATATCTAGGCTTGAAACACTTAGGTTTGTGCTTAGAAACTCTTACAGGACATTTAGATTTTGGCAGTGGGCCAGTGTCCCTCGCAGGGTTCGTGACATGACTTAACCACCTTATGTGCCTTCTATAAGTGTAGTGATTATATTAGGCATTAATAGGTTGATATTTTCATGCAATGACAACTATTTCTTGTAAATAGTGGTATTAGAGCTTGGTCATAGGTTTAAATCCATGCAAGCCATGACAAGTGATGCTGGGAGGGAGATTGTTGGTAGTGGGTCAACATCCCTCATTGATGCAGGAGCATCCTGGGTGTAAGAGCAATCTTGCATCACCCAAAAAATATTTTTGTTTTTATATTCAATAAGGGCTATTTTGTTCAGAGCTGCTATTTATGGAAAGTTACTATTTTTGGTAATTTTTGTATGTGCTCAGAATGATCTGATTTCTTTCTTGGAGGTTCATGTTGGTCATATAAGTCTGCCAGCAAAGTTTCATAGCTAGATCAAGTGAATATTGGAAGATATTAAAGATTTTCGGTATTGGCAGCAGGGTACAAAAACTTTGAACTCAGTTTTGAAGGCTTTAGAGGCCCCAGATGAGGTCAAAAATTTGGGTGACGGGCGCTTGCGCAGGTCAAGCCTGTAGAGTGCTTCGTGGCATTTTCGAAATGGGGTTATAATAGCCGAGCGGGTCAACTGGTGATGACTTATGATCTTCAGAAGTCGGGTCACCTGAAATGGCGAAAAATAATTTTCTTTCAAAATTTTTGTTCGGGTTTCAAAGGTTATCTTGGGCCGACTATGATGTAATAAAATGTAAAATAAAACAATTCTAAGTTTGGTCGGCCTTAGTGGCTAAAATTCTGGAACCTTCCCAAACGGTGGAAAAATTGCCTATATAAGGAAGGCTGTATTATTGTCTTACGTAGTTCAGAATAGTTCTAGGGTAGTAGATCTGGGTAATAGTTCGAGGCTTTGTCCTACAGAATATTGTAAGGGAATGCCCATGTGGCTTTGCATATTGTAATTCTAAAAGTTTGTAATTTCACATTTGTGGAGATAATAAGAAGCCAATTTTTCTGTTCTTGCATAATATTGTTGTTGTTTCTCTATTTCTGTTATGTGTTTGTGGTATTAAGGGGAGCACCCTTCATCAAGTGGTATCAGAGCAGATTTTCTTGAGTGTGTAAACAGATCACCGACTGTGAGGCAGTTTGCACTAGGACCGTGGCTAGGGTTTCAGCGCGCATCGCAAAAATGCCTCCACGAAGGGAACGTGGTGGAAGAGCTGGTGTTGTGACACCTGAGGTTAGAGAGCTGCAGAGACAAGTGCAAGCATTGCAAGAAGAGATTTGCAGAGGAATGAATCTTAATGTCAGAGACAAAAGCGAGGATGAAGCTGAAGAAGAATATCAAGAAGGAGAAGTTGAAATTGTGAACTAGGAGGAAGAAAGACTTTTTTGAGCGATTCCCAAGATTGGGAAAAGGCCTAAGATTGAGGTTCCTACATTTTCAGGAAATCTTAACCCAGAGGAATTGATCGACTGGATCAATGAATGTGAGGAATATTTTGAGTATGAAGATGTTGAGGATCCTGATAGGGTCAAATTTGCGAAGGCCAGACTAAAAGGTCATGCAAAGATCTCATGGCAAGAAATTCAATTGGAGCGAAATAGAAGAGGGAAAGATAAAATCACGAGATGGGATCAGATGGTGGATAAATTGAAGTGACAGTTCATTCCTGTTGATTATGAGCTTGACCTACTGAAGAAAATGCAGAGTTTGAAGCAAGCAGGAAGATCTGTTCAAGAGTATACAGAGGAGTTCTATCGACTTCTCATCAGAACAGGCCACGCAGAAGCTGATAAGGAGAAAGTTGCCTGATACCTTAATGGGTTAAGGCCAAGCATTCAGGAGGAGCTGAATCTAGTTCGAATGAACAGTATTGAAGAGGCATACCAGTGTGCCCTAAAGGTAGAGGAAAAGCTGAACAAGAAGTTTGAGAGCAGACAAAACGGAAGGGGTCACGGTGGATGATCTGGTGGACGGTCATATGGTAGCCAAAATGAAGATCCGAAAAAGAAGGATGAGGCCAGTAGCAGTCAGAATCAGCGAGGAAATAATTTCAATCACTTCCAGGATCAGAATAATAGAGATCAGAGAGGAAGAGGAAGAGGACAAGAATCTTGAAGAGGTGGCTTCCGTGGAACATATTTTCACTATGGAGAAGAAGGTCATAGGGCATTTGAATGTCCTCAGCGCCAAGGAAGAATAGACAGGAGAAATGAAAGCCAGGCCAGAGTTGCACATGTAGATGAAGATGCCAGATCATCAAATTCTGAAGATGCTGAAAGAGGAGAAACGTTGATTAACAGAAAAGTCCTATTGAGTGGTGAGAATGAACCTGAGCAAAGAAGGAGCCTATTTCGCACCAGGTGCAAGTGCAAAGGTAAATGTTGTGATGTGATCATTGATAGTGGAAGCACTGACAATTTGGTGTCAGAAGAGATGGTGACAAAATTGAAGCTCAAGAGACAGAAACACCCACATCCATATCGGATTGCCTGGGTACAGGATGACCACAAGGTCATGGTCAATGAACAATGCCTAGTGAAGTTAAAGATTGGCGGATACCAAGATAAGGTATTGTGTGATATTATATCTATGGATGCATGTCATATGTTGTTGGGTAGACCATGGCAGTTTGACAGATGTGCTGTACATGATGGTCGTGTGAATACCTATTCCCTGACAAAGGATGGAGTGCGACATAAGCTAAAGCCATTGAAAGAGACCGAAGAAAAGGTATGTGGTAATGCAAGAATAACATTTTTTGATGGAAGAAAATTCCTAGATGGTATAAGGCATGAGCATGTGTGTTTTGCTTTAATTCCAAAAGCTGGTAAAGAAAAAGTAGAGGATGTACCTGTAGAGGTTGCAGATTTGTTGAATGAGTTTCAGGATATTGTATCTGATAATGTACCTAATGGATTACCACCGGTAAGGAAGATCAGTCATCAGATGGATTTGATTCCAGGAGCCAATTTGCCAAACAAGGCAGCAACAGAATGACACCAGCAGAAAGTGAAGAGTTGAACAGACAAGTTCATGAGTTGTTATAGAAGGGGTTGATTCGAGAGAGTCTGAGCCCCTGTGCTGTACCAGCGGTATTAGCACCAAAGAAGAATAGAGAATGGAGGATGTGTACAGATTCTAGGGCAATAAAAAAGATCACAATCAAGTACAGGTTTCCATTGCCACGAATGGATGATATTATGGACTGTTTCAGTGGAGCTGTGTATTTCTCAAAGATAGATCTGAAAAGTGGATATCATCAGATTCGGATCAGAGAAGGAGATGAATGGAAGACTGCCTTCAAGACAAAGGAAGGACTGTATGAGTGGTTAGTCATGCCTTTTGGGCTAACCAATGCACCGAGCACTTTCATGTGGCTCATGAACGAGGTTCTGAAAGAATTTCTGGGTAAGTTTGTCATTGTTTACCTAGATGATATTTTGATCTTTAGTAAGACATTGGATGAGCATATTATGCATATTTGTATGGTATTTGAGAAGTTGAGAGAAGAGAAATTGTTGATTAATTTGAAGAAGTGCAGTTTTGTGAAGAAAGAGTTAGTGTATTTGGGATTTGTAGTTTCAGCAGAAGGTCTAAAAATGGAACCAGAGAAGGTACAGGCTATCCTTGAATGGCCTACTCCAAGGAGTGCTACTGAGGTAAGATCTTTTCATGGTTTGGCTAGCTTTTACATAAAGTTTATGAAAAATTTTAGCAGTATTTGTGGACCCTTGACTGAAACAATGAGAGGGGATAGAAAAGAGTTTAAGTGGACTAAAGGAGCAGAAAAGAGTTTTCAATTATTGAAACAAAAAGTTACAGAACAACCTGTTTTAGCACTTCCAAATTTTAATAAGGTGTTTCAAGTAGATTTTGATGCTAGTGGTACTGCAATAGGAGCTGTTATGAGCCAAGAAGGTAAACCTGTTGCTTATTTCAGTGAGAAGTTAAATGATGCCAAGAGGAAATATTCTGTTTATGATCAGGAATTTTATGCTATAGTTCAGGCATTAAAGAAGTGGAGACATTATCTGCTTCCTAACGAGTTTGTTTTGTATACTGATCATCAAGCTTTGCAATATTTGAATAGTCAAGGAAAATTGAATCAAAGGCATTTGAAATGGGTTGAGTTTTTGCAGAGTTATACATTTGTTTTGAAACACAGGAGTGGAAAGTCTAATAGGGTTGCAGATGCTCTTAGCAGAAGGAAACTATTGCTGATAGAAATGCAGATTGAAGTGGTTCGGTTCAAGGAACTCAAAAATTTATATCTAGAGGATCCTGATTTTGGTGAAGCTTGGAAAGCTTGTGCGGAACCTGTTACTCTAGACAGGACAAAATGGTTGGATTTCATCATCCAGGATGATATGCTATTCAGAGGGAATTAGTTGTGCATTCCACGAAGTTCTATGAGGGAGAATCTCATCAAGGAGAAGCATAGTGGAGGATTGGCTGGACATTTTGGTCGTGATAAAACCCTTGGTCTGGTTAGTGAGAATTATTATTAGCCACAATTGCAGCAAGATGTGAAGAAGTTTGTACAGAGTTGCAGAGTATGTCAGATGGCGAAAGGAGTGAAGCAGAATACAGGGTTGTATCAGCCATTACCTGTACCAGAGAAGCCTTGGGAGGATATCAGCATGGACTTTATTCTTGGTTTATCGAGGACTCAGCGGGGACATGACTCAATTTTTATGGTGGTTGACAGATTTTCGAAGATGGCACATTTTATTCCTTGCAAGAAGACTAATGATACTGTTCATATAGCAGAATTGTTTTTCAGAGAAGTAGTGAGGCTTCATGGTTTGCCAAAGACCATAGTTTCAGATCGGGACACTAAGTTTGTTGGATATTTCTGGCGTACATTGTGGAAGAAGTTGAAGATAGATTTGAAGTTCAGTTCATCACATCATCCACAGACTCATGGACAGACAGAGGTGGTGAATAGAAGTTTGAGAAATCTGCTGAGATGCTTGATTGGAGATAAGCCAACAGGATGGGATTTGATTTTACCACAAGTGGAATTTTCATACAATAATTCTGTCAACAGGAGCACTGGTAAATCACCATTCCAGATTGTATATGGAAGTAGTCCAAGAAATGCATCTAAATTGAGAAAGATAGATAAAAGAGAAATAAGTAGTGCTGAAGCTGAGGATTTTGCAGAACACTTGAAAAACATCCATGGGGAGGTGAGGAAGCATATTACCAAGATGAACGCACAGTATAAGGCTAAGGCAGATGAGAAAAGGAGGTATCAGGAATTTCAAGTTGGAGATGAGGTCATGGTTCATTTGCGGAAGGAGCGGTTTCTAGTTGGTACATATAACAAGCTGAAAATGAAGAAGTTTGGACCATGTAGGATACTGAAGAAACATGATTCAAGAAATGCATATGAGGTAGAATTACCTACTGAGCTAAATATTTCACCAGTGTTTAACCTTTCAGATCTGACAGAGTATCATGAAGGAGGTGTTGAAGATGAGATCACAGCAGCACAGTGGAGTATTCCAGCAACTAGTTCAGACACTAAGGAGATCAAAGATATACTGGACAGTCGTGTTGGCAGAAGAACAAGGAACAGGACATATGAAGAATATCTGGTCAAGTGGAAAGGCAGACCTGTTGAAGATTCATCATGGCTAACAAAGGAGGAGGTTAACCGTCTTGGTTTTCCTCTACACACCTGAGTCGTGACAGGGTCACTTCTCAAATTACCCCGGGTGTCTGATGCAGGAGCATCCTGGGTGTAAGAGCAATCTTGCATCACCCAAAAAATATTTCTATTTTTATATTCAATAAGGGCTATTTTGTGCAGAGCTGCTATTTATGGAAAGTTACTATTTTTGGTAATTTTTGTATGTGCTCAGAATGATCTGATTTCTTTCTTGGAGGTTCATGTTGGTCATATAAGTCTGCCAGCAAAGTTTCATAGCTAGATCAAGTGTATATTAGAAGATATTGAAGATTTTCGGTATTGGCAGCAAGGTACAGAAACTTTGAACTTAGTTTTGAAGGCTTTAGAGGCCCCAAATGAGGTCAAACATTTGGGTGATGGGCGCTTGCGCAGGTCAAGCTTGTAGAGCGCTTCGTGGCATTTCTGAAATGGGGTTATAATAGTCGAGCGGGTCAACTGGTGATGACTTATGATCTTCAGAAGTCGGGTCACCTGAAATGGCAGAAAATAATTTTCTTTCAAAATTTTTGTTCGGGTTTCAAAGGTTATCTTGAGCCGACTATGATGTAATAAAATGTAAAATAAAATAATTCTAAGTTTGGTCGGCCTTAGTGGCTAAAATTCTGGAACCTTCCCAGACGATGGAAAAATTGCCTATATAAGGAAGGCTGTATTATTGTCTTAGGTAGTTCAGAATAGTTCTGGGGTAGTAGATCTGGGTAATAGTTCGAGACTTTGTCCTACAGAATATTGTAAGGGAATGCCCATGTGGCTTTGCATATTGTAATTCTGAAAGTTTGTAATTTCACATTTGTGGAGATAATAAGAAGCCAATTTTTCTGTTGTTGCATAATATTGTTGTTGTTTCTCTATTTATGTTATGTGTTTGTGGTATTAAGGGCAGAACCCTTCATCAAGTGGTATCAGAGAAGGTTTTCTTGAGTGTGTAAATAGATCACCAACTATGAGGTAGTTTGCACCAGGACCGTGGCTAGGGTTTCAGCGCGCATCGTGAAAATACCTCCACGAAGGGAACGTGGCAGAAGAGCTGGTGTTGTGACACCTGAGGTTAGAGAGCTGCAGAGACAAGTGCAAGCATTGCAAGAAGAGATTCATAGAGGAATGAATCTTAATGTCAGAGATGAAAGCGAGGATGAAGCCGAAGAAGAATATCAAGAAGGAGAAGTTGAAATTGTGAACCAGGAGGAAGAAAAACTTTTTCGGGCAATTTTCAAGATTGGGAAAAGGCCTAAGATTGAGGTTCCTACATTTTCTGGAAATCTTAACCCAGAGGAATTGATCGACTGGATCAATGAATGTGAGAAATATTTTGAGTATGAAGATGTTGAGGATCCTGATAGGGTCAAATTTGCGAAGGCCAGACTGAAAGGTCACGCGAAGATCCGGTGGCAAGAAATTCAATTGGAGCGAAATAGAAGAGGGAAACATAAAATCATGAGATGGGATCAGATGGTGGATAAATTGAAGCGACAGTTCATTCCTGTTGATTATGAGCTTGACCTACTGAAGAAAATGCAGATTTTGAAGCAAGCAGGAAGATCTGTTCAGGAGTATACAGATGAGTTCTATCGACTTCTCATCAGAACAAGCCACGCAGAAGCTGATAAGGAGAAAGTTGCCCGATACCTTAATGGGTTAAGGCCAAGCATTCAAGAGGAGCTGAATCTAGTTCGAATGAACAGTATTGAAGAGGCATACCAGTGTGCCCTAAAGGTAGAGGAAAAGCTGAACAAGAAGTTTGAGAGCAGACAAAATGGAAGGGGTCACGGTGGACGATCTGGTGGATGGTCATATGGTAGCCGAAATGAAGATCTGAAAAAGAAGGATGAGGCCAGTAGCAGTCAGAATTAGCGAGGAAATAATTTCAATCACTTCCAGGATCAGAATAATAGAGATCAGAGAGCAAGAGGAAGAGGACAAGGATCTGGAAGAGGTGGCTTCCGTGGAACATATTTTCACTGTGGAGAAGAAGGTCATAGGGCATTTGAATGTCCTTTGCACCAAGGAAGAACAGATAGGAGAAATGAAGGCCAGGCCAGAGTTGCACATGTAGATGAAGATGTCAGATCATCAAATTCTGAAGATGCTGAAAGAGGAGAAACGTTGATTAACAGAAGAGTCCTGTTGAGTGGTGAGAATGAACCTGAGCAAAGAAGGAGCCTATTTCCCACCAGGTGCAAGTGCGAAGGTAAATGTTGTGATGTGATCATTGATAGTAGAAGCACTGACAATTTGGTGTTAGAAGAGATGGTGACAAAGTTGAAGCTCAAGAGACAGAAACACCCACATCCATATCGGATTGCCTGGGTACAGGATGACCACAAGGTCATGGTCAATGAACAATGCCTAGTGAAGTTCAAGATTGGCGGATACCAAGATGAGGTATTGTGTCATATTATATCTATGGATGCATGTCATATGTTGTTGGGTAGACCATGGCAGTTTGACAGATGTGCTGTACATGATGGTCATGCGAATACCTATTCCCTGACAAAGGATGGAGTGCGACATAAGCTGAAGCCATTGAAAGAGACCGAAGAAAAGGTATGTGGTAATGCAAGAATAACATTTGTTGATGGAAGAAAATTCCTAGATGGTATGAGGCATGAGCATGTGTGTTTTGCTTTAATTCCAAAAGTTGGTAAAGAAAAAGTAGAGGATGTACCTGTAGAGGTTGCAGATTTGTTGAATGAGTTTCAAGATATTGTATCTGATAATGTACCTGATAGATTAGCACCGATAAGGAAGATCAGTCATCAGATGGATTTGATTTTAGGAGCCAGTTTGGCAAACAAGGCAGCACACAGAATGACACCAGCAGAAAGTGAAGAGTTAAACAGACAAGTATATGAGTTGTTATAGAAGGGGTTGATTTGAGAGAGTCTGAGCCCCTGTGCTGTACCAGCGGTATTAGCACCAAAGAAGAATGGAGAATGGAGGATGTGTATAGATTCTAGGGCAATAAACAAGATCACAATCAAGTACAGGTTTCCATTGCCACAAATGGATGATATTATGGACTGTTTGAGTGGAGCTGTGTATTTCTCAAAGATAGATCTGAAAAGTGGATATCATCAGATTCGGATCAGAGAAGGAGATGAATGGAAGAATGCCTTCAAGACAAAGGAAGGACTGTATGAATGGTTAGTCATGCCTTTTGGGCTAGCCAATGCACCGAGCACTTTCATGCGGCTCATGAACGAGGTTCTGAAAGAATTTCTGGGTAAGTTTGTCATTGTTTACCTAGATGATATTTTGATCTTTAGTAAGACATTGGATGAGCATATGATGCATATTCATATGGTATTTGAGAAGTTGAGAGAAGACAAATTGTTGATTAATTTGAAGAAGTGCAGTTTTGTGAAGAAAGAGTTAGTGTATTTGGGATTTGTAGTTTCAGCAGAAGGTCTAAAAATGGACCCAGAGAAGGTACAGTCTATCCTTGAATGGCCTACTCCAAGGAGTGCTACTGAAGTAAGATCTTTTCATGGTTTGGATAGCTTTTACAGAAAGTTTATCAAAAATTTTAGTAGTATTTGTGGACCCTTGACTGAAACAATGAGAGGGGATAGAAAAGAGTTTAAGTGGACTAAAGGAGCAGAAAAAAGTTTTCAATTATTGAAACAAAAAGTTACAGAACAACCTGTTTTAGCACTTCCAAATTTTAATAAGGTGTTTCAATTAGATTGTGATGCTAGTGGTACTGCAATAGGAGCTGTTATGAGCCAAGAAGGTAAACCTGTCGCTTATTTCAGTGAGAAGTTAAATGATGCCAAGAGGAAATATTCTATTTATGATCAGGAATTTTATGCTATAGTTCAGGCATTAAAGAACTGGAGACATTATCTGCTTCCTAAGGAGTTTGTTTTGTATACTGATCATCAAGCTTTGCAATATTTGAATAGTCAAGGAAACTTGAATCAAAGGCATTTGAAATGGGTTGAGTTTTTGCAGAGTTATACATTTGTTTTGAAACACAGGAGTGGAAAGTCTAATAGAGTTGTAGATGCTCTTAGCAGAAGGTAACTATTGCTGACAGAAATGCAGATTGAAGTGGTTGGGTTCAAGGAACTCAAGAATTTATATCCAGAGGATCCTGATTTTGGTGAAGCTTGGAAAGCTTGTGCAGAACCTGTTACTCTAGACAGGACAAAATGGTTGGATTTCATCATCCAGGATGATATGCTATTCAGAGGGAATCAGTTGTGCATTCCACGAAGTTCTATGAAGGAGAATCTCATCAAGGAGAAGCATAGTGGAGGATTGGCTGGACATTTTGGTCGTGATAAAACCCTTGGTTTGGTTAGTGAGAATTATTATTGGCCACAATTGCAGCAAGATGTGAAGAAGTTTGTACAGAGTTGCAGAGTATGTCAGATGGCGAAAGGAGTGAAGCAGAATACAGGGTTGTATCAGCCATTACCTATACCAGAGAAGCCTTGGGAGGATATCAGCATGGACTTTGTTCTTAGTTTACCGAGGACTCAGCGGGGACATGATTCAATTTTTGTGGTGGTTGACAGATTTTTGAAGATGGCACATTTTATTCCCTGCAAGAAGACTAATGATGCTGTTCATATAGCAGACTTGTTTTTCAGAGAAGTAGTGAGGTTTCATGGTTTGCCAAAGACCATAGTTTCAGATCGGGACACTAAGTTTGTTGGATATTTCTGGCATACATTGTGCAAGAAGTTGAAGACAGATTTGAAGTTCAGTTCATCACATCATCCACAGACTGATGGACAGACAGAGATGGTGAATAGAAGTTTGGGAAATCTGCTGAGATGCTTGGTTGGAGATAAGCCAGCAGGATGGGATTTGATTTTACCACAAGCGAAATTTGCATATAATAATTCTGTCAACAGGAGCACTGGTAAATCACCATTCCAGATTGTATATGGAAGTAGTCCAAGAAATGCATCTGAATTGAGAAAGATAGATAAAGGAGAAATAAGTAGTGCTGAAGCTGAGGATTTTGCAGAACACTTGAAGAACATCCATGGGGAGGTGAGGAAGCATATTACCAAGATGAATGCACAGTATAAGGCTAAGGCAGATGAGAAAAGGAGGTATCAGGAATTTCAAGTTGGAGATGAGGTCATGGTTCATTTGCGGAAGGAGCGGTTTCCAGTTGGTACATATAACAAGCTAAAAATGAAGAAGTTTGGACCATGTAGGATACTGAAGAAACATGATTCAAGAAATGCATATGAGGTAGAATTACCTACTGAGCTAAATATTTCACCAGTGTTTAACATTTCAGATCTGACAGAGTATCATGAAGGAGGTGTTGAAGATGAGATCACAACAGCATAGTGGAGTATTCCAGCAACTAGTTCAGACACTAAGGAGATCAAAGATATACTGGATAGTCATGTTGGCAGAAGCACAAGGAACAGGACATATGAAGAATATCTGGTCAAGTGGAAAGGAAGACCTGTTGAAGATTCATCATGGCTAACAAAGGAGGAGGTTAACCATCTTGGTTTTCCTCTACACACCTGAGTCATGACAGGGTCACTTCTCAAATTACCCCGGGTGTCTGATGCAGGAGCATCCTGGGTGTAAGAGCAATCTTGCATCACCCAAAAAATATTTCTATTTTTATATTCAATAAGGGCTATTTTGTGCAGAGCTGTTATTTATGGAAAGTTACTATTTTTGGTAATTTTTGTATGTGCTCAGAATGATCTGATTTCTTTCTTGGAGGTTCATGTTGGTCATATAAGTCTGCCAGCAAAGTTTCATAGCTAGATCAAGTGTATATTGGAAGATATTGAAGATTTTCGGTATTAGCAGCAGGGTACAGAAACTTTGAACTCAGTTTTGAAGGCTTTAGAGGCCCCTGATGAGGTCAAAAATTTGGGTGATGGGCGTTTTCGCAGGTCAAGCTTGTAGAGCGCTTCGTGGCATTTCTGAAATGGGGTTATAATAGCCGAGCGGGTCAACTGGTGATGACTTATGATCTTCGGAAGTCGGGTCACCTGAAATGGCAAAAAATAATTTTCTTTCAAAATTTCTGTTCGGGTTTCAAAGGTTATCTTGAGCCGACTATGATGTAATAAAATGTAAAATAAAATAATTCTAAGTTTGGTCGGCCTTAGTGGCTAAAATTCTGGAACCTTCCCAGACGGTGGAAAAATTGCCTATATAAGGAAGGCTGTATTATTGTCTTAGGTAGTTCAGAATAGTTCTGGGGTAGTAGATCTGGGTAATAGTTCAAGGCTTTGTCCTACAGAATATTGTAAGGGAATGCCCATGTGGCTTTGCATATTGTAATTCTGAAAGTTTGTAATTCAACATTTGTGGAGATAATAAGAAGCCAATTTTTTTGTTCTTGCATATTATTGTTGTTGTTTCTCTATTTCTGTTATGTGTTTGTGGTATTAAGGGGAGCACCCTTCACCACAAACACATAATAGAAATAGAGAGACAACAACAATAATATGCAAGAACAAAAAAATTGGCTTCTTATTATCTCCACAAATGTGGAATTACAAACTTTCAGAATTACAATATGCAAAGCCACATGGGCATTCCCTTACAATATTCTATAGGACAAAGCCTCGAACTATTACCCAGATCTACTACCCCAGAACTATTCTGAACTGCCTAAGACAATAATACAGCCTTCATTATATAGGCAATTTTTCCACCGTCTGGGAAGGTTTCAGAATTTTAGCCGCTAAGGCCGACCAAACTTAGAATTATTTTATTTTACATTTTATTACATCATAGTTGGCTCAAGATAACCTTTGAAACCCGAACAGAAATTTTGAAAGAAAATTATTTTCCGCCATTTCAGGTGACCCGACTTCCGAAGATCATAAGTCATCACCAGTTGACCCACTTGGCTATTATAACCCCATTTCGAAAATACCACGAAGTGCTCTACAAGCTTGACCTGCGCAAGTGCCCGTCACCCAATTTTTTGACCTCATCCGGGGCCTCTAAAGCCTTCAAAACTGAGTTCAAAGTTTCTGTACCCTGCTGCCAATATCGAAAATCTTCAATATCTTCCAATATACACTTGATCTAGGTATGAAACTTTGCTGGCAGACTTATATGACCAATATGAACCTCCAAGAAAGAAATCAGATCATTCTGAGCACATACGAAAATTACCAAAAATAGTAACTTTCCATAAATAGCAGCTCTGCACAAAATAGCCCTTATTGAATATAAAAATAGAAATATTTTTTGGGTGATGTAAGATTGCTCTTACACCCAGGATGCTCCTGCATCACTCATAGGGTTTGTGACATGGCTTAACCACCTCATGTGTCTTCTATAAGTCTAGTGGTTTTATTAGTCATTAATAGGTTGATCTTTTGGTACAATGACAACTACTACTTGTAACACTAGAAGAAAAGTGACCTATCTTATTTCATGAAAAACATTTCAAAGGTAACTTTCCTTCAAATTTACCCTTACCTCTCCTTTTTCTTCTAGCAATCATTGCAACAAGTTCATCTATCTTTCTTTCCTCTTCTTGTATTTGTTTGCATTTGAATAGTGGTAAAATGGATTCATCCCTATTTAGATGTAAAGGGGTAAATATGAGATCTATTCTCAAACCCAAATTCCCAAAGAAGAGATCCAATTTGATCAACCAAGAAGTTAATACATAATTGAATCAATTTATGAGGAATATGGAAGAGAGAGAGAGAGAGAGAGAGAGAGAGAGAGAGAGAGAGAGAGAGAGAGAGAGAGAGAGAGTAAATCCAACATTTCCCTATGAACGTAATTATGCTTGAAATATGGAATAATTAAAATACAAATACTAACCTCAACTTAGGGGAGATCTGGAAAATGTCAAATTCTAATGTTTGTGTGTACTTTTGGGCAATTCTAAAACCTTTTTTGGACTGGAAATGGTGAGACAGAGAAAACCCAAAAATCTTTCTCCAAGGTGAGCTCAGGTCAAGTTTGACCCTCATACAAGGTCAAATATTACATTCTTTATTTGAAGTCCAATTTGAATTATGTTCGTAGATCTCAAAATTTTTCCAAAAAGGGTATCCAAATTTTCTCTTAGATCTAAAATTTTGCACCTGTACCTACAAAAAAATGGGAGTTTTTGTTGTATGGTGGGTTTGCCTTGGTCAAACCCCAATTTAGGAATTAACCTTGAAATTGAATTAAAATATATTATGCATAAACAAAGCAATTGAAATAAATCACCTCACTTATGTTGAAGTTCTTGTAGAGGATTCAAATCCTCAAATCCACAAGTAGGAATGCTTCAATGGATGTGGGATGAATGTAGGATGTCTCCAATCAATGGCATTTGATCTTCAACACCAATATTGATTTGATCTTTGCATACGAGAAGGATGGATCATCAAAGGGGGCTCCAAAGAGATTGAATCCTTCAATAGATAACAATGGATATCCTTGATGGATGAATGCTTGAACACTTGAACACTTGAACACTTTCTTAAATGCTTGAGATCTTGAGAGCAATTTCTTGAGGATGAGATGTTCTCATAAAACTTGATGATCAAAATGAGAGAGGAAGGCCTCTTTTTATAGTGATCTAGGGCACAATCCTCTAGAGTGGCCACCTTGGAGAATGAAATATCAATTAGGTTCTAACCTTTATAAAATATACCTATATTAAATGCAATTAAAGGATTTACGATCCCGAAACCTGAAATGGCCAACCCGGAGGTGGGAAAATAAATATCCTCAAAGCCCGATGCCAGAAAATCCAGGATTCTAGAAATTTGAATGAGGGGGGAAAAATCAAGGTTGGACCTAACCTAGTTAGATTTGAGCTCAATCCTAACCTAGTTAGGGTTGACCTTGAATTTGACCCTGGGCCCATATTCAGTCAAAACTAGGTTAGGAGGTCCCGAGGATGCCCAGAAACATAGAAATGATATCCGAATAGGATAGAATGTCAAGGATAGACATAAAATCCTATGATTACTATGATGAAGGTTAGGAGGACCTATTTCTAAATCCTACCTAGAAAATAGAGCCATGTAAGAGGGAAATTAAGGAGAATCCTCGGGATCCTAAACCTAATTTCACCTAGAATGAAGAAATCAAGTGCCAAGAAGAAGTGGAAAGCAGGGAGAAAGCCAAATACATGCAAAGACCTATTCAAGGCACTTAACATGACCCCAAAACACTTACTCAGAGGGATAAATGCTCTTATCATGGAAGTGCTTCCATTTTAAAATGATACATTAAGCCCCCACTTTAGCAAGAGTATGGAATCGATGCAAACTCTTGGTAAAGGAGATCATAATAAAAAGATAATCTTATTGTAATCCAAGGGACAAAGACAAACCTTAAGCCCCCAAGGACTCAAGTCTTTGTCAAATCCTAGATCACAATAAGAGAGACATCTCTAAAGAGAGAAAGAAGGTGTGATTACCTCACCCAATCAGAACTTATGTCCCATTGTGAACCACACAGGAAAATGGCGCAACTAGAAAGATGGAATTGAACCACCTAGTGAATGTGGCTACTCACTAGTCAACCCATCAAGGATTCATCCTTAGGAATATTCTATTCCATAAGAATAAAACAAAAAAAAAAAAGAGATCCAGTCTTAAGGACACTTTCGACCTTAAGGGATCAAAATATATGTGTATTTGAAACTAGAGGGATCAAGAGATCCTAAAATATAAACCCATGCTTTAAGGATTAATTACTAATCCAAAAAGGGAAAAAGTATCTTGAAAATAGTGTGTTTATTGAAAAGTGTGTGTGTAAAAGGTGAGCAGAGCGTATGCCCCCACGTTAAAGTCATTGCTGACACTTTAACAGGAGCAATGACTTTAATGGAAATATAAACAACTCCACTGATTATGTTTCCACATCAAGATGCCCCCAGATAAAGACAAATCAAGTGAAATATCATGGAAACATACATTGAACACAAAAGGGATCTACTTAATATAGGGTCAGTATGATCATAAGATAATATATATATGATATTGCAAATGAATTGGCATCATTACCCAAAGAAAGTAGAACTACGATCACAAAGGAGGAAAGATCACATAAGATATACAAAGGAGAATCTTTTTGGACCATGACATGGAAACCAAAACAAATTAGTGCTACCATATCTGGAATCCAAGCAGATTACACAAGGAAATATTTACAAACAATAGCACAATTACAACATAACATGTGAACAACACATAGAAGAATAGAGATACATATAGAGGAATTTGAACAATAGTTTTGATTCCTTTATCACCTTGTACCAACTGAGTAACAAGGATCATATAAAAGAATCCAATAACATTTAGCAAACACATTATGGGAGAAGCATAGTACAATAGGAAAACACACAACAAAGCTACCACAAAGGACAAGCCGATCAAGCGTGCCACCTACTTTCCCCATCTCATTGTATATCATCTAGGGAAGGTGGGTAACTCGCAAGAGGGACTATATCCAACATAGTAGGAAGGATAGCTAGTTCCAAACAAGGATCCTTTTGAGAATCACAAAGTTTGACACTAGGTGTAAGAGTTAATTGTGATGAAAGCATATTAGGTAAATCAGTGTCAATGTTAATATTTTCATATTCATCATTAACATCATCAGTATCATCAAGAGTATCTTCTTCATCCAAATTAATCAAAATAGGATCTAAGATATGAATAGAATCATCATAATCATGCATGTGAACATCATTATTAGTAACAATCTGTTCTACCACATTATGCATAAGTTTATTCATAGAATGTAGAGATCTTTGAGCTTTAGCATGAGCACGATGCTTTTCATGACATTCATTAGTAGATCATGTACATTTTGATTTATTTGAAATAGGTTGAGAACTAGGAGGAAAAATCATAAGATCCTTCACAAGTTCTTTAGGAAGATCAATAGGATTATTAACCATAGGAGAAACAATCATAGGATCTTTGATAGGTTCGGTAGAAGGAACTTGATTAATAGAGCTAGAAGTCATAGTTAAAGGAGGTATTGAGGGTGTAGGTAAAAGACCATGATTAAGATCCCTAGCAGGTGAACTTAGTTCAAGAATTTTATGATCTTTATAAGCTTGATATGATAAAAAAAGATTATCAGGTTGAGGAGGACATGAATTAGGTAATGAAGGCCAAAAGAAATCTAGAGCAGCACAATCTCTAGGCCTAGAAGGTTGATATAAACTATGATTAATCATCTTCACTTCTTTATCATGAATGAACTTAATACACTTATGGATAGGTGAATCAATAGCATACATGGAAGTTAAGCAAGACAAACCTAGCTTAACTTGAAATTGATCAGAAGTAGGAGCAACAACAAAGGTAGTGTTCACAATCTTTCCACAAAGTTCAACTGGTAAAGTAATAGAACCAAATGATGGATAAATAAAACTATTGCAAATTTGAATCCACACATCCGATGTATCATAAAAGTCACATTGTAAACTTTTCATAAAAAGATTTTCTTTAGTGATAACATTGACTAAGGATGTAGGATCAACAAGACAACCATGAGTAGGTTTCTGAGCAATCCTAGAAGCAATGTAAAAGGGACCATCAGGAGCTTTAATAGTCTTAGAGTCATCAAAGGTAATCAAAAGTTCCTGAGGTCTTTTATTCTTAAATTGTTGTTGACGTTTAGGTTGAGTTTTCAATTTAGGTTTAGGTTTTGGTTGAAATTGAGATTGAACTTGAGGTTGAAGTTGAGGTTGAGGTGGAGATACAGATTGAACAACATGTTCCACTTGATTAACAACATGATTGAGATCATCCATCCTTGAATCATACACAATGTCCATAGTAAATGGTTGAGCAATAGTATTACTATCATGCGTAGGTAAAGGGTTCATATAGATTTGAAGGTTATGATTAGGAGGAGAGACATATTTATGCCCACTACTATCTAGATTATCAACAGATAAATCCTTAGAATCAATTAGATCTTGAACTTTATGTTTTAAAGAATAACATTTCTCAGTATCATGACCATTCTGATGATGATATTGACAAAAAGCATTTTGATCAAAACATTTAGATGCAATTGTAGTAGGTAACAAAGTTTGAATAGGAGGTAAAGTACTCATATTAGCAGCTAACAACCTATTGATAATAGCATGTAAAGATTTGAAAAGAGGAGTAAATGCATGATTTAATTGAAAAGTAGTGGATGCAAAAGTGGCATTGTGAGATGCAAGATCAACAACTGCATTTGCTTGTTTGTCTATCTTGACATAGTTGTTGAATTTTTTAAATTGGTTTGGATTAGGAGCATCACTCTTATCAACAGGAACTAGAGCCATTGAAGTGTTGCTCTCAAATTGACTCACTTGTAATTGATAATGATGAAGTACTGCAAAAAGTTGTTGAAAATAGGTAAATTCAGTAAGAAGAATTTTATCTCTAATATCTTTTATAAAATTTGAAATAAACATATGTTGAATATCAATATCAAGAATAGGATAGGAAATTTGAGCATACAAATGCTTAAATCTACCAATAAATTCAATCAATTTTTCCTTAGCACTTTGTTTACAATGTATTGAATCAGTCAAAGACACTTGCTGTTAGGAATGAATGCAAAGTATTTTGGTAGTCATTCTATAGCAGTTGTTGTTGCATTCATGACTTGGATTGTCATTGATGTCAACACACTGATGTTCTGGATATTAGCAGGAAAGTAGGTACAATTTTGTTTTGTGCACATGTTGTATTGTAGATTGGCTTTTGTGTAGTTGATGGTATGTTCTTTGGTGTGTTATTAACCTATGGTTAACAGTGCAAAAATAAATTCATTCATTTGTGAGAGTTATGAGCATTTTGGTGAAAGCAGTGTTTAGAAAGTGTTTCTGTGAAGCGATGTTTAGAAAGTGAAGGATATCTCTTAGCTGGGATGGAATCTGATTTTGTGCAGTTAAAGGGATGTTGGAGACTCATTAATGATGATGTGGTTCATAGTGAAAACTTTGAGGATATGTTTGGAGAAAGTTACAGTATCTGGAAGCTGACAGTTTTATGTGAATTCTATGTGTAGCGTGTATAATTTATTATTTTGTAATTGAAGACCGACTCATTTGTAATTATTTGAGTTTGGTATATAAGAAGGAATTTTTTCCTTGTTGTAATGTGTACTATGAAGATTGAGATGCGAATATATGCATGAAGTGAAGAAAAGAGATAATTCAGTGATGGAGGAAGACTTGTGAGTACAGAGATCTGGAATTGTGATCTTGTGTAGAAGAGAGTGCGGTTTTGGCACAATGTGAAGGAGGTAATATATTTCATATTATTTTGTTAAATAATTCTAAGATCTTTTGGACAGTGGGTTCAGAGATCTTGCCTTGAAGCTGTTTGGGCAGTGGATCCTTCTGTCTTCCATAAACTCTTAACCAGGTTAGAATCTTTTAACAGGGATTCAAAATCTCCTAATAGGGATTTATATGTACTGAATGTATTTCATAAGACTCCTAACAGGGTCTATCCTCTAACAAGGAACTTTCATATTAGTGCATCATTTTGTGGGCATCATTCCCACTGGGGTTTACTCTTTTCAAGAGGTTCCATAGTCAACATATCTTGTGTTATTGTGCAATTGTGTATGATTATCTTTCTATGGTTAATTAGTACATTGATTACATTGTTTAAAGTAGTTGAATGGATAAATTATCTGATAACTGATTCACCCCCCCCCCTCTCAATTATCTTGGGGATCTTTAGTTTCTAACACTTGCGGTCCAATATTATTTTGAAATTGTTGAATAAAGGCATTGGCAAGCTAAGGAAAGGAATGAATAGAATAAGGAGGCAAGGAACAATACCATTGTAAGGCCTTGTCATAGAAGGTCCTAGCAAATAGTTTGGCTAAAATCCTATGGTCATGAGCATAATCACTAAAAAGGATTTGGAATGTTTTAACATGATGAACAAGATCTCCTTTTCCATTATAATTCTCAAGATGAGGCATCTCACCTTGCTAAGGAATAGGAGTATGAATGATGTCTTGGGATAAGGGACTTCCCATGTCACATGTAGGAATACTAAACTTTTTTTGAGTTAAGGAAGAATTTTATTATTGTAAGGATGATGTAGTTTGAGCCAAATTGATGATTGTTGAATCATTAGAGGAAATAGGAGTAGCAACATTAGACACACTAGGTAAAGTTTAAGAAGTTGCAGGAATAGAAGACACAACTAGATGAACACTAGGAACTACATCTTGAAGCGGATTGGAATAAGTGATAGGAACATTATGATATGAAGGTTGTGATGTAGTAAGGGACACAGGAGGAACACTAATAGGAATAGAGGGAACCGTCACAGTCACCAAAGGAGGAGTATAGGTAGGAATACTAGGTAAAGGATTAGAAGGAGGTTCAACACTAGTGATAGGAGGAATCAACCCTAAATCTTGAGCTTCTTGAACTAAAGGTTTAAAATTTGAATGCACAAGGTGAGTAATACCACACAAGAGGTTAAAACCTTGATCAATATCATAGAGAAATTTTTTAAGAGCCTCTATAGCTTGAATGGAGTCTTGATTATGGTTCTCTTGAAGAAGCCAATTACCCATTTTATCAAGTTTAGTTAAAAATTTTTGGACTTTCTCAGGAGGAACTCTTAAAGTGTCATCCTCATCATGAGATGAGTGAGAAGATTTTTTTTGCATAGTAGGATTGGAATCATGAAGAATCAAGTTATCATCTGGGATCCTAAGGAAAGGAGAAGAAGATTTAGGATCAAAGGCACCCATGATTCTACAACTTCTTCTAACTAGAATGTTATAAGTAGGACTAGTGGTAGTAAAGCTCATAAACCAATGTAATGCAAATGAAGTAAACTAAGGACACATAAAAAATGAATATGAAATCTAATTATCATGCAAGATCTAACACAAAGGAAAAATCTAATACTAACAAGATAAAAGGAAAGCACAATAAGGCATCCAATTACACAAAAGAAAAGATAGTAAGTATGTCGTGTTCACCAAAATAAATAGTGATAAAATGGATTCACCCCTATTCAGATGTAAAGTGGGAAATATGAGATCTATTCTCAAATGCAAATTCCCAAAGAAGAGATCCAATTTGATCAACCAGGAGGTTAATACACAATTGAATCAATTTATGAGGAATATGGAAGAGAGAGAGAGAGAGAGAGAGAGAGAGAGAGAGAGAGAGAGAGAGAGAGTAAATCCAATATTTCCCTATGAATGTAATTATGCTTGAAATATGAAATAATTGAAATACAAATAGTAACCTCAAATTAGGGCAGATCTAGAAAATGTCAAATTTTGATGTTTGTGTGTACTTTTAGGCAATTCTAAAACCTATTTTGGATGAGAAATGTCGAGACAGAGAAAACCCAGAAATCTTTCTCCAAGATGAGCTCAGGTCGAGTTTGACCCTCATAAAAGGTCAAATACTACATTCTTTATTTAAAGTTTGATTTGAATTTCATTCATAGATCTCAAAAGTTTGTTTATCCTTGACATTCTATCCTATTCTAATATCATTTCTACATTTTTGGGCATCCTCGGGACCTCCTGACCTAGTTCTAACTGAATCTGGGCCCAAGATCAAATTTGAGGTTGATCCTGACTAGGTCAGGATCAAGCTTGAACCTAACTAGGTCAGGTCCAACCTTGAATTTTACTAACACCACATAGTTTATCCTAAATTTTTTTGGAATTTTTTTGATGAACGTATAATTTCTAATGAATTTATGAAGTGCACACATCCTGAAAACATGAAATTTCTGTGTGCTCTCCCTAGAAATCATTTAAAACTAATAAAAAATTAATTATTTTTTTTAAAAGTGTGTAGAATGGAGTCTAGTTTCTAAAAATGTAACTTATTGCAAAATTCAATGAACAAGCCAAAATCTATGCCCAAAATACTAGATGTTACATTTTTACAAAAAATGAACATACACACCAAAGAAATTAGGGTTGAAAAACTTAACATAATCAAAATTCAAAAAAATTATATGCTTATGATGAAGGGTGCTCCCCTTAATACCACAAACACATAACATAAATAGAGAAACAACAACAATATGCAAGAACAGAAAATTGGCTTCTTATTATCTCCACAAATGTGGAATTACAAACTTTCAGAATTACAATATGCAAAGCCACATGGGCATTCCCTTACAATATTCTGTAGGACAAAGCCTCAAACTATTACCCAGATCTACTACCCAGAACTATTCTGAACTGCCTAAGACAATAATACAACCTTCCTTATATAGGCAATTTTCCACCGCCTGGGAAGGTTCCAGAATTTTTAGCCAATAAGGCCGACCAAACTTAGAATTATTTTATTTTACATTTTATTACATCATAGTCGGCTCAAGATAACCTTTGAAACCCGAACAGAAATTTTGAAAAAAATTATTTTTCGCCATTTCAGGTGGCCCAACTTTCGAAGACCATAAGTCATCACCCGTTGACCCGCTCGGCTATTATAACCCCATTTCGGAAATGCCACGAAGCGCTCTACAAGCTTGACCAGTGCAAGCACCTGTCACCCAAATTTTTGACCTCATCCGGGGCCTCTAAAGCCTTCAAAACTGAGTTCAAAGTTTCTGTACCCTGCTGCCAATACCGAAAATCTTCAATATCTTCCAATATACATTTGATCTGGCAATGAAATTTTACTGGCAGACTTACATGACCAAAATGAACCTCTAAGAAAGAAATCAGATCATTCTGAGCACATGCAAAAATTACCAAAAATAGTAACTTTCCATAAATAGCAGCTCTGCACTAAAATAGCCCTTATTGAATATAAAAATAGAAATATTTTTGGGTGATGCAAGATTGCTCTTACACCCAGGATGCTCCTGCATCAGACACCCAGGGTAATTTGAGAAGTGACCCTGTCACGACTCAGGTGTGCAGAGGAAAACAAAGATGGTTAACCTCCTCCTTTGTTAGCCACGATGAATCTTCTACAGGTCATCCTTTCCATTTGACCAAATACTCTTCATATGTCCTATTCCTTGTGCTTCTACCAACATGACTGTCCAGTATGTCTTCGATCTCCTTAGTGTCTGAACTAGTTGCTGGAATACTCCACTGTGTTGTTGTGATCTCATCTTCAACACCTCCTTCATGATACTCTGTCAAATCTGAAATGTTAAACACTGGTGAAATATTTAGCTCAGTAGGCAATTCTACCTCATATGCATTTCCAGAATCATGCTTCTTCAATATCTTACATGGTCCAAACTTCTTCATTTTCAGCTTGTTATATGTACCAACTAGAAACCGCTCCTTTCGCAAATGAACCATGACTTCATCACCAACCTAAAATTCCTTATACCTCCTTTTCTCATCTGCCTTAGCCTTATACTGTGCGT
Organism: Chamaecyparis obtusa; assembly: GCA_027943335.1. Classification (NCBI taxonomy): domain Eukaryota; kingdom Viridiplantae; phylum Streptophyta; class Pinopsida; order Cupressales; family Cupressaceae; genus Chamaecyparis; species Chamaecyparis obtusa. Next base: position 41,288 of record BSBK01013007.1, on the reverse strand, counting down.
TCATCTTGGTAATATGCTCCCTCACCTCCTCATGGATGTTCTTCAAGTGTTCTGTAAAATCCTCAGCTTCAGCACTACTTATTTCTCCTTTATCTATCTTCCTCAATTCAAATGCATTTCTTGGACTACTTCCATATACAATCTGGAATGGTGATTTACCAGTGCTCCTGTTGATAGAATTATTGTATGCAAATTCTGTCTGTGGTAAAATCAAATCCCATCCTATTGGCTTATCTCCAACCAAACATCTCAGCAAATTTCCCAAGCTCCTATTCACCACCTCTGTCTGTCCATCAGTCTATGGATGATGTGATGAACTAAACTTCAAATCTGTCTTCAACTTCTTCCACAATGTACACTAGAAATATCCAACAAACTTAGTGTCCCGATCTGAAACTATGGTCTTTGGCAAACCATGAAGTCTCACTACTTCTCTGAAAAACAATTCTGCTACATCAACAGCATCATTAGTCTTCTTGCAGGGAATGAAATGTGCCATCTTCAAAAATCTGTCAACCACCACAAAAATTAAATCATGTCCCCGCTGTGTCCTCAGTAAACCAAGAACAAAGTCCATACTGATATCCTCCCAAGGCTTCTCTGGTATAGGTAATGGCTGATACAACCCTATATTCTACTTCACTCCTTTCACCATCTGACATACTCTGCAACTTTGTACAAACTTCTTCACATCTTGCTGCAATTGTGGCCAATAATAATTCTCACCAACTAAAGCAAGGGTTTTATCACGACCAAAATGTCCAGCCAATCCTCCAGTATGCTTCTCCTTGATGAGATTCTCCCTCATAGAACTTCGTGGAATGCACAACTGACTCCCTCTGAATAGCATATCATCTTGGATGATAAAATCCAGCCACTTTGTCCTGTCTAGAGTAACAGGTTCTGTACAAGCCTTCCAAGCTTCACCAAAATTAGGATCCTCTGGATACAAATTCTTGAGTTCCTTGAACCCAACCACTTCAATCTGCATTTCTGTCAGCAATAGTTGCCTTCTACTAAGAGCATCTGCAACCCTATTAGACTTTCCACTCCTGTGTTTCAAAACAAATGTATAACTCTACAAAAAATCAACCCATTTCAAATGCCTCTGATTCAATTTTCCTTGACTATTCAAATATTGCAAAGCTTGATGATCAGTATACAAAACAAACTCCTTAGGAAGCAAATAATGTCTCCACTTCTTTAATGCCTGAACTATAGCATAAAATTTCTGATCATAAACAAAATATTTCCTCTTGGCATCATTTAACTTCTCACTGAAATAAGCAACAGGTTTACCTTCTTGGCTCATAACAGCTCCTATTGCAGTACCACTAGCATCACAATCTACTTGAAACACCTTATTAAAATCTAGAAGTGCTAAAACAGGTTGTTCTGTAACTTTTTGTTTCAACAATTGAAAACTCTTTTCTGCCCCATTAGTCCACTTAAATTCTTTTCTATCCCCTCTTATTGTTTTAGTCAAGGGTCCACAAATACTGCTAAAATTTTTGATAAACTTTCTATAAAAGCTAGCTAGACCATGAAAAGATCTTACCTCAGTAGCATTCCTTGGAGTAGGCCATTCAAGAATAGCCTGTACCTTCTGTGGGTCCATTTTCAGACCTTCTGCTGAAACTACAAATCCCAAATACACTAACTCTTTGTTCACAAAATTGTACTTCTTCAAATTAATCAACAATTTCTCTTCTCTCAACTTCTCAAATACCATACGAATATGCATCATATGCTCCTCCAATGTCTTACTAAAGATCAAAATATCATCTAGGTAAACAATGACAAACTTACCCAGAAATTCTTTCAGAACCTCATTCATGAGCCACATGAAAGTGCTCGGTGCATTGGTTAGCCCAAAAGGCATGACTAACCACTCATATAGTCCTTCCTTTGTCTTGAAGGCAGTCTTCCATTTATCTCCTTCTCTGATCCGAATCTGATGATATCCACTTTTTAGATCTATCTTTGAAAAATACATAGCTCCACTCAAACAGTCCATAATATCATCCATTCGTGGCAATGGAAACCTGTACTTGATTGTGATCTTTTTTATTGCTCTGTAATCTGTACACATCCTCCATTCTCCATTCTTCTTTGGTGCTAATACCGCTGGCACAGCACAGGGACTCAGACTCTCACAGATCAATCCTTTCTGTAACAGTTCATGTACTTCTTTGTTCAACTCCTCACTTTCTGCAGGTGTCATTCTGTGTGCTGCCTTATTCTGCAAACTCACTCCTAGAATCAAGTCCATCTGATGACTGATCTTCCTAACTGGTGGTAATCCATCAGGCACGTTATCGGATATAATATCTTGAAACTCATTCAACAAATCTGCAACTTCTACAGGAACATCTTCTACTTCCTCTTTACCAGCTTTTGGAATTAAAGCAAAGCATACATGCTCATGCCTCATACCATCTAAGAAATTTCTTCCATCAACAAAAGTTATCCTTTCATTACCACATACCTTTTCTTCAGTCTCCTTCAATGGTTTTAGCTTATGTCACACTCCATCCTTTGTCAGGGAATAGGTATTCGCACGACCATCATGTATAGCACATCTGTCAAACTGCCATGGTCTACCCAACAACATATGACATGCATCCATAGATATGATATCACACAATACCTCATCTTGGTATCCGCCAATCTTGAACTTCACCAAGAATTGTTCATTGACCATGACCTTGTGGTCATCCTGTACCCAGGCAATCTGATATGGATGTAGGTGTTTCTATCTCTTGAGCTTCAACTTTGTCACCATCTCTTCTGACACCAAATCGTCAGTGCTTCCACTATCAATAATCACATCACAACATTTACCTTCACACTTGCACCTGGTGCGAAACAGGCTCCTCCTTTGCTCAGGTTCATTCTCACCACTCAACAGGACTCTTCTGTTGATCAATGTTTCTCCTCTTTCAGCATCTTTAGAATTTGATGATCTAGCATCTTCATCTACATGTGCAACTCTAGCCTAGCCTTCATTTCTCCTGTCTGTTCTGCCTTGGTGCTGAGAACATTCAAATACCCTATGACCTTCTTCTCCACAGTGAAAACATGTTCCACGGAAGCCACCTCTTCCAGATCCTTGTCCTCTTCCTCTTCCTCTCTGATCTCTATTATTTTGATCCTGGAAGAGATTGGAATTATTTCTTCACTGATTCTGACTACTACCGGCCTCATCCTTCTTTTTCGAATCTTCATTTCAGCCACCATATGACCGTCCACTAGATCGTCCACCGCGACCTCTTCCATTTTGTCTGCTCTCAAACTTCTTGTTCAGCTTTTCCTCTACTTTTAGGGCAAACTGGTATGCCTCTTCAATACTGTTCATTCGAACCAGATTTAGCTCCTCCTGAATGCTTGGCCTTAATCCATTAAGGTATCAGGCAACTTTCTCCTTATCAGCTTCTGCATGGCCTGTTCTGATGAGAAGTCGATAGAACTCCTCTGTATACTCTTGAACAGATCTTCCTGCTTGCTTCAAACTCTACATTTTCTTCAGTAGGTCAAGCTCATAATCAACAGGAATGAACTGTCACTTCAATTTATCCACCATCCGATCCCATCTTGTGATTTTCTCCTTTCCCCTTCTATTTCGCTCCAACTGAATCTCTTGCCACCATATCTTCGCATGACCTTTCAGTCTGGCCTTCACAAATTTGACCCTATCAGGATCCTCAACATCTTCATACTCAAAATATTTCTCACATTCATTGATCCAGTCGATCAATTCTTCTGGGTTAAGATTTCCAGAAAATGTAGGAACCTCAATCTTAGGTCTTTTCCCAATCTTAGAAATGGCCCGAAAAAGTCTTTCTTCCTCCTGGTTCACAATTTCGATTTCTCCTTCTTGATATTCTTCTTCAGCTTCATCCTCGCTTTCATCTCTGACATTAAGATTCATTCCTCTGTGAATCTCTTCTTGTAATGCTTGCACTTGTCTCTACAGCTCTCTAACCTCAGGTGTTACAACACTAGCTCTTCCGCCACGTTCCCTTCGTGGAGGCATTTTTGCGATGCGCGCTGAAACCCTAGCCACGGTCTTGGTGCAAACTGCCTCATAGTCGGCGATCTGTTTACACACTCAAAAACTCCTGCTCTGATACCACTTGATGAAGGGTGCTCCCCTTAATACCATAAACACATAACAGAAATAGAGAAACAACAACAATATGCAAGAACCGAAAATTGGCTTCTTATTATCTCCACAAATGTGGAATTACAAACTTTCATTATTACAATATGCAAAGCCACATGGGCATTCCCTTACAATATTCTGTAGGACAAAGCCTCAAACTATTACCCAGATCTACTACCCAAAACTATTCTGAACTGCCTAAGACAATAATACAGCCTTTCTTATATAGGCAATTTTCCACCGCCTGGGAAGGTTCCAGAATTTTTAGCCAATAAGGCCGACCAAACTTAGAATTATTTTATTTTACATTTTATTACATCATAGTCAGCTCAAGATAACCTTTGAAACCCGAACAGAAATTTTGAAGAAAATTATTTTTCGCCATTTCAGGTGGCCCAACTTCCGAAGACCATAAGTCATCACCCGTTGACCCGCTCGGCTATTATAACCCCATTTCAGAATTGCCACGAAGTGCTCTACAGGCTTGACCGGCGCAAGCACCCGTCACCCAAATTTTTGACCTCATCCGGGGAATCTAAAGCCTTCAAAACTGAGTTCAAAGTTTCTGTACCCTACTGCCAATACCGAAAATCTTCAATATCTTCCAATATACACTTGATCTGGCAATGAAACTTTACTGGCAGACTTACATGACCAAAATGAACCTCCAAGAAAGAAATCAGATCATTCAGAGCACATGCAAAAATTACCAAAAATAGTAACTTTCCATAAATAGCAGCTCTGCACTAAAATAGCCCTTATTGAATATAAAAACAGAAATATTTTTGGGTGATGCAAGATTGCTCTTACACCCAGGATGCTCCTACATTAGCTTAGATAGATAGCAAAGAGATCTGAAATATCATGTCATCTGATTTTTACGTTCTTGAGCCACGAATAAACCTGACGAGGACCACACAAAAAAAGATGTCTTTTTTTTATGTCTGCTGAAAAATACGTCTCAACCCTATTTCAATCATCCAAGCCTTTGGGTTGGATCTCCAACACAAATCCAAGCCTTAGGATTGGTAAGGTCAAATCCTTTACAAAGAGCATAGGCCCTATAGGGCACACACACTATGTAAATTTATGATTTTCATAGCATGCTTGCACTATATAAATCATAAATTTATATAGGGCATGCACCCTATGTAAGATATAGATTCACATAGTGGTGAGAAATAGAGAGAGAGAGAGAGAGAGAGAGCTCTCCCTCCCCCATACTCTCTCTATCTCTCTCTCCCCTTTATCTGTCTCTCTCTCTCTCTCTCTCTCTCTCTCTCTCTCTCTCTCTCTCTCTCTCTCTCTCTCTTTTCTCCCTTTTTCTTGTTTTACATAGGGTGTACGCCCTATAAGGCATGTGCACTATAGGCTGCATGCCCTATTTAAGACTATGCATAACATCTTTTTATATATATATATGGGGCATACGCCCTATAGCATGCTTGTGCTATGTAAAACTAGAAGAACAGTCTTATTTACCAAGGATCTCATGAAAGAGACCCACTTTTTTTTATGCTATCTGAATTTTGCATTTTCTCCAACAATTTTTTTCTTTTCATGGTGTTGATAGTGACAAATCAACATCATTTTGCACCATAGTGACAAGTTTTCACTTTCCACCACCGTGAAAGTCAATTATTGAAGAGAAATTTATCGATTGAGGTAAGTTTTTTATTTTTTTACATGTCAAATGTGAATAAAGAGTGTTTTGGTTTATAATTGGTATGATATATAATTGTTCATTACATAATTTGATATAAGTGCAATAAATTTATATTATAATTTTTCATATTGTAAGAGGTTTATATTATAATTTGACTTATTGTTTTACATTTATATTATATTTTTAAAATTGTAATCAATTGATATGTAGAAATCATCATCATGCCAAGGAAATGAGCAAAGAATTTAACACCAAAAGAGCATGAAAGAGACAAAGAGAAGAAAAGGGAAAGAATGAGACAACTTCCTGGACAATAAAAATTAGATACCATAGAAGAAGATTTTTCTTTGGATGAGGAACATGAAACATTAATACAAAGTAAGAGAGAATTGGAATTGGAATAAAAAAGACAACGAATGAGAAACTTGTATGCAACAAGACAATTGAATTATGAAGATGCATGGACATCATCTATAAGTTCCCAAGTTCAAGAGACATCATCGTCCAATGTTCGAGGCACACCAATGTATCATGTTGAAGGCACACCATTGTCTACTTCCGAAGGTGGAGGCACACCAGTGTATCATGTTGAAGGCACACCATTGTCTACTTCTGAAGGTGCAGGCACACTCTTCTATCATGTTGAAGGCACACCATTATCTACATCCCAAGGTGTAGGCACAACATCATCTCATGTTGAAGGCACTCAAGATGGTACACAATTCACACATAATGTTTTTGATGCTCCTAGAATTATTAAATATAGAAAGTCAAAATATTTGATTGATATTGATAATAACATTTTGCAAGCAATGCCTGACAAGATTCCCAAGTGTACTTGTCAAAGAAATTTTAATCATATTTGGAGATCATTTTTTGAGAATTTAAACATGATAGGAAGATGTCAACTATTTGTTGAAATGATGAGAAATCTAAAATTTAGGCTCATCGTGAAGATTCGTGGGCTAAGAATGATGGACAAGTCAAGTGAAAAATCTATTGTAAAGAATCTAATGACTACATATGAGAGTGTGGGTTCTACATCATGCACAAAAGATAGTAATGTCACATGATGTGTACTTACATCAATGACAGTCAGCACTCAAATGAAGAAATCTTGACTCATTAGAAAGATAAGCAAAACATCAAAAATAAGTAAAAAGTCTCTAATGAGAGCCTTGGGAAGGCGTCAAAGAGTGGAAGATCCAAATAGCAATGAGTTATGGGCATTTTCCAGTAGACTACCATGAAAAGATAAAGCAATTGTTGAAGCTTTGAAATCCTTGATTAAAGAATTTTGGAAGAATAATACATGGGTATCTCCTAATCAAAGAGATGTTGTAAGACGGAGGATTGGTAGTCAAATTTGTATTCCACATCCAAAACATTTTTTGGATTCAACTCAGACACAATTCTTTGCAAAATTTATGCATATGTATCTTCAAATTAAAATTAGTCAGAGATATTTTGAAATGCGTAAACCTTTTTATGTCAAGATAAATGACACACACACACAACTTGTTGTTGTAGGGCACACATTTAATTTTCTAATCACTTTTAAGTTTATAGGAATATATGTGTAGGTGTGCACTCTAACAATGTTTTACAAGATTGTAACATAAATGTCCCACCTAGATCTTCAAGGGAATTAATATCTACCATTTTATGTGAAAGAGTGGATGGTCAACAATTTTACAAGCTCTCATGCTTGAATGGTACATGCATAGATTGCCGAGGTTTGTGACATTTGCCAATTTGTCAACATATGGAGAGTACACATGCAATCAGTAATGAAATAGTAGAATTTGGAAAATATAAGACCGTGACATACAATCTAAAAGATGGAAAAGAGGCTAAAAGATGTGATTTAGTAATTGAAAAAATTCTAGTGTATCAGTTCATGGACATTTTTTGTAAAAAAATTATTTATGAGTATGTAAGGCATACATATAGAGCACGATGGTTGGATATGAAATTCAAGTTGTGGAAGGACACATTCCCACTTGATACCATTGTTTTAGTTGTGGACTTTGCAGAGAACTAGACACTAAAACCATAGAATGAGGTGCAAGCAAAGTATTATAGCTCTCAACAGGTTGTTATATTTGTTCATATAACATTCACGCATGCACTAGACAGTACAGAGGAGAACAAGAAGATATTGAGAGAGTATCATTTTTATATCAATGATGATCGCTTACATTCTACATAGTTTGTACATGATTGCTTTCAACTATTTTATGGTCATTTGGCAAATAGGGGCATAAAATATCATCAACATATCATTTGGTCAGATAATTGTGCATCCCAATTCAAGAATTCTTGGATGTTTTATTAGTTGTGTAGGATGCATAAGATTACTGGAAGTCAATATATGTGGAATTTCATAGAGGCTAGTCATGGAAAGGGAGAGCATGATGGCCCAGGTGCATGTATTAAAAGAACCTTAGCATGTGAACAATTAAAGTACAAAGAGAAAGCAACATTGTCAGATGTAGGATGTATTGTCCATTGGTGTAATGCTACAATGGGTCTAGATAATGAAGGTGAGTCTATGGTTCATAGATTTTTTTGGTTGATGGATGAAACTAACATTGCACCATATGAGGATTGTTATACATTGACAGGATCGAGTGAGCTACACTCTTTTAGAAGTTGTAATGTAGGTTCATGGAGTATCTACACATGACATATGGCATACTTTTGTTCATCATGTGGTGATGAAGATTGGGATGGGTGTGAGTCAAATGAATGGGTTGATGAATGGTTTACATGTATTTTGAGTCCACTTGCCTCCTATCATCCCCATGAATCACTACAACCGATAGAAATGGAATCATCCATTGACTTTGATGGCTTATCTAATATAGTACAACTAGGTCTGTATTTTCCATAGACAAATAATCTCAAATTTAGTACTTTATCATAAATATTTAGTAAACTAATGTCCTCATTAAGTTTATATCATTACAGACCATGTTTTTGTTGTGATTGCACCTAAAGATAATGAAAAATGGATAGATTATTATTTGTGTTATTGTGTTGAGGCAAAAAAGAAATTGGATCACTCTATTATTGATGGTGAAGAATAAGAATACCCTATAGGAGCAGTGGTTGTAACTGGTACATGGCTTAGATGGTATGCTATGAAGAACTATAGGTTTTGGTTGTTCGAGGATTGGGAGACACACAAAAAGATTCTTCATTATTCAAACCTCATCATTGCATCAAATGTCGACTTAATCAGATATGGGAGAAGACAACAAAATAAAACTCTTTGGAAGGTTCATGAGTCAGACCATGAGGCAATACTTGAGACAATCAAGGGTAGGGCACACCCAATTGGTTCATTGGACTAAATAGAGATACAAAATATCATAACATGTCAAATTTATATAGCACTATAAATTGGGTGGATTGTAAATTGCTCATGCATTACCCCGTATGTATAACGGGAAGTTTGTAACATTTAATGACAACCTTTCTCTTCTATTTTTGGGGGCAATACCAGAAGGTTTTCTTTGCTTAGCTCTTTCCTTCAATGCTCCTATTGAGTTGAGTTGTAAAAATATTTCTCATTATTAATAAAAAAAAATTATAATAGAAATCTTGTAGTTTAGAGATTTTTCGCAACATACATAGCATAATTCATATATTCTTTACATACACTAAGATCCCAGTTCAACATTAACTTCCACATGTAAACCTAAGCCAAAACCAACTTCTAAACAAGCCTACCATAAACACCATGTAGAAAAAACATAAAATCTTCCAACAAAACCTAACCCAGAGCAGTAGGAAACTTGGTAATAGCCTTACTTCCTTCAGAATTAGCATGCCTAGCCAGCTCTCTAGGCAGAACAAACTTGATAGCAATCTCAACTTTTTTGATGGAAAGTTTCATGATCTTGTTATATTTCAGTAGAGAAGTAGCCTCAAGAGTAATCTTATAAAAAATATCAATCATGAAGCTCTCCATAATATCCATGGCAACACTAGATATTCCCTTGGAGGGATGCACTTGTTTCAACACCTTGTATATTAACCTTTTGTAACTTCCTACACTTCTCTTCCTCTTCATTTTCTTATTCTCTTCCTTCTGAACGTCACTTTCTTTGGTTTTCTCATCTTTGGAGAATCCTTTACTTCATTCTCTCCTTTCATACCATCTACTTTAAGACCCAAAACCCCCTAGAAACTAGGACTCACCCAATGTCTTGTCTCCCAGCACCATAGAAACTGAAACAAATTTGATTCACCATCATTTGACCATCCTATGATGGATTCATGCATAAAATTCCCCCCTCCAATGGCTATAACATGTACTGATGTACCCTTGCACCAATTTCATGACCCTTATGCACCCTCCAAACTCATCAAAATCCTTCTATCCTTGAAATATTTCATGACCCTTATGCACCCTTCAAATTAATGTATTCTCTAGGAGGAAGATTATAATCTCCATATTTCCACAAGCCTTGAAATATTTTCTTTTTTATCGCTCTCCACCTCTGCTCTGTCAATTTAGTCCCCTACCTCTCCACTGCACTCAACTTAGCCATCCTTACCTACTCTTTAATAGAGATTCTCCAAAATTTGTATACAAAGGCATCCTACAGGAAAAAATGAAAAGTTTCCTTGAGAATATCCTATATATTTTGACCAATTAAGGAAGCAAAAAATAAGTGAATAAGCAATTGGCTACCAGCCACAAAGAAATTACAAGACTTTGAAAATAAAATCTTCTTTCTTGATGCTGAACTCATTTGATGTGGTTGTATATGATATGTACGTTGTACTTTACAAAGTGTTTTATGATAATCTAATTTAATCTTATTATATGATGTAGCCGAGTGTCGACACAGTCATTATATATGGTATGTTTTACTATTTTTTTTTTAGAGCTAATGCTTCTAGTGAATCCAAATTTAGTTGTTATAAACATGAGATGTTAGTGAATGACTTCTTCCTAATACTACTCTTCCACTAGATCTAGATTTCAACCCTTTTGTGGATCTATAGGCTCAATTACGAGCCCACAGGATTGGCCAATGTGAAATGAAGCCTTAAATTGGTTCATTAGCAGGCAAAGAATTTGGTCATGCACTTCATTCTAGCACCACAAATATTTCTATTAGAAATGCCTATTCATCAATCACCTTCCATTTACGGGACCTGAGCATTATCCTTGAAATATAAGTTCATTGCCACCTTTGGGAAGGCAGTCTCACTCCTCATTTTACAACAAAGGGCAGCCATATATGGTCCAAGGTTTTAATTCACCTAACAAGTGGAGAGCTTCTCAAGGTACTGATCTCTTTCATAGAGAAGTTCCTACTTCATCTCAAGGTTCTCATATAGGTGACCAACTCCTTCGAGGTCCACAAATAGACCCATTAATTTCCCAAATGGGTTCATTAGCAGGCAAAGAATTTGGTCATGCACTTCATTCTAGCACCACAAATATTTCTATTAGAAATGCCTATTCTTCAATGGCCTTGCATTTACGAGACTTGGGCATTATCCTTGAAATGTAAGTTCATTCCCACCTTTGCGAGCAGTCTCACTCCATATTTTACAACAAAGGGCAGCCATCTATGGTCCAAGGTTTTCATTTAGCTAATAAGTGGAGAGCTTCTCAAGCTACTAATCTCTTTCATAGAGAAGTTCCTGCTTCATCTCAAGGTTCTCATTTAGGTGACCAACTCCTTCAAGGTCCACAAATAGACCCATTAATTTCCCAAATTGGTTCATTAGCAGGCAAAGAATTTGGTCATCCACTTCATTCTAGCACGAAAAATATTTCTATTAGAAATGCCTATTCATCAATGGCCTGGAATTTAGTGCACCTGGGCATTATCCTTGAAATGTAAGTTCATAGCCACCTTTGGGAAGGTAGTCTCACTCCTCATTTACAAAAAAGGGCATCCATCTATGGTCCAAGGTTTTAATTTAGCTGACAATTGGAGAGTTTCTCAAGGTACTAATTTCTTTCATAGAGAAGTTCCTATTTCATCTCAAGGTTCTCATTTAGGTGACCAACCCCTTTGAGGTCCACAAATAGACCCATTAATTTCCCAAATTGGTTCATTACCAAGCAAAGAATTTGGTCATGCACTTCATTCTAGCACCACAAATATTTCTATTAGAAATCCCTATTCTTCAATGGCCTTACATTTATGGGACTTGGGCATTATCCTTGAAATGTAAGTTCATTGCCACATTTGGGAAGGCAGTCCCACTCCTCATTTTATAGTAAAGGGAAGCCTTCTATGGTCCAAGGTTTTAATTCAGCTAAGAAGTGGAGAGCTTCTCAAGGTACCGATCTCTTTCATAGAGAATTTCCTGCTTCATCTCAAGGTTCTCATTTAGGTGACCAACTCCTTTGAGATCCACAAATAGACCCATTAATTTCCCAAATTGGTTTGTTAGAAAGAAAAGAATTTGGTCGTGCACTTCATTCTAGCACCACAAATATTTCTATTAGAAATGCCTATTCATTAATGGCTTTTCATTTACAGGACTTGGGCATTATCCTTGAAATCTAAGTTCATTGCCACCTTTGGGAAGGTAGTCTCACTCCTAATTTTACAACAAAGGGAAACCATCTATGGTCCAAGGTTTTAATTTAGCTGATAAGTGGAGAACTTCTCAAGGTACTGATCTCTTTCATAGAGAAGTTCCTACTTCATCTCAAGGTTCTCATTTAGGTGACCATCTCCTTCGACGTCCACAAATAGACCCATTAATTTCCCAAATTGGTTCATTAGTAGGAAAATAATTTGGTCATGCACTTCATTCTAGCACAAAAAATATTTCTATTAGAAATGCCTATTCATTAATGGCCTTGCATTTATAGGACTTGGGCATTATACTTGAAGTGTAAGTTCATTACCACCTTTAGGAAGGTAGTCTCACTCCTCATTTTACAACAAATAGTAGCCATCTATGGTCCAAGGTTTTAATTCAATTGACAAGTGGAGAGCTTCTCAAGTTACTGATCTCTTTCGTAGAGAAGTTCCTACTTCATCTCAAGGTTCTCATTTAGGTGACCAACTCCTTTGAGGTCCACAAATAGACCCATTAATTTCTAAAATTGGTTCATTAGTAGGCAAATAATTGGTCATGCACTTCATTCTAGCACCGCAAATATTTCTATTAGAAATGTCTATTCATCAATGGCCTTGCATTTATGAGACTTGGGGATTATCCTTAAAATGTAAGTTCATTGCCACCTTTGGCAAGGTAGTCTCACTCCTCATTTTACAACAAAGGGCAGCCATCTATGGTCCAAGGTTTTAATTCAGTTGAGACATGGAGAGCTTCTCAAGGTAGTGATCTCTTTCATAGACAAGTTCTTGCTTCATCTCAAGGTTCTCATTTAGGTGACCAACTCCTTCGAGGTCTAGAGATAGACCCATTAATTTCACAAATTGGTAGAAGGGTAGATGCAATTTTGGAAAGAGTATCCCAATTAAAGAGAAATGGAAATTCTAGTGAGCATGAAGTTATTATAGATCCAATGGGTGTATCAACTCCACTGACAAATATAACTACTTCCAGAGACTTGAGTTTAAATGGAGACTGTCTGTTCCCAAACATGCCCTAGTCGAGTAGATGTACTAGATGTTGCTTGAGTAAAGAAGATAGTGGTTTATTAAAGCATTTGGATTATCCCACTTGCTATCAATTACTACTTTTTGAGTGGGTTGCTAGCTTCTTATGTGTAGGATTTCTATAATATATAATGTCCTCATGCAAGTACATGCCACACACTGTCATTCGATCACCACCGAGGACTCCATGCTGAAGTGTCCCTCAATGTCCCTTAAGCATGAAATTAGTGACCTTTGTGGGGTCATATCTCAGAGCTCATGCAAGGTAGCATGGATCCATTAGTTGTTACAAGATCATGTTGTTAGGGCCTACAAAAGCCTGTCTCAGTTTTTGGAGATTGAAGTTCATTTAAAATCAGCAAAACATCTCGGTTAATGTCAGAACTCACAGTGTTCCTCAGCTCAAATGGCCAACATTGTGTATCTTTCCAACCATCAATTGTAGAATTGAACCATCTATTTGAATAGCTCCAAATGGCTGGATAAATGCTAGTGGAAACCTCATTTGGCATGCATAGTCATTCGATCACCACCGACGACTCCATGCTGAAGTGTCCCTCAAGGTCCCTTAAGCATGGAATCAACGGTCTTTGCAGGCTAGTATCTTGGAGCTCATGCAAGGTAGTATGGATTCATCAGTTTCTACGAGACCATGTTTCTGAGGCCTAAAAAAGCCTATCTCAGTTTTTGGAGATTCAAGTTCATTTAGAACTGGTAACACATTCTCGGTCGATGTCAGAACTCACAATGTTCCTTAGCTAAAATGGCCAACATTGTGTATCTTTCCAACTATCGATTGTAGCATTGAACCATCTATTCCAACAGCTCCAAATGGCTAGGTAAATGCTAGTGGCAACCTCATTTGATATGTATAGTTGTTCAATCCTCGCCGATGACTCTATGCTGAAGTGTCCCTCAAATGATATTTGTGGGGTGGTATATCAAAGCTCATGTGAAGTAACATGGATCTATTAGTTGCTACAAGATCATGTTGTTGGAGCCTACAAAAGCCAATGTTGGTTTTTAGAGATTCAACTTCATTTAAAATCGGCAACACATTCTTGGTTGATGTCAGAACTTAAAGTGTTCCTCAATTCAAATAGCCAATGTTGCATATCTTTCCAACCATTGGTCATAGCATTGATCTATCTATTCCAATAACTCCAAATGGCTAGGTAAATTCTAGTGGCAACCTCATTTTCCATGCATAGTCATTTGATCCCTGTCATTAAGTGTAGGCCAAAGTGTCCCTCAAGGCCCCTTAAGCATGAAATTAGTGATCTTTGTAGGGTCATATCTTGGAGCTCATGTGAGGTAGAATCGATCTGTCAGTTACTACGGGACCATGTTGTTGGGGCCTACAAAAGCTTGTCTCAGTTTTTGGAGATTCAACTTTGTTTAAATTTCGCAACACATTCTCATTTGATGTCAAAACTCAAAGCATTCCTTAGTTCAAATGGCCAATGTTGCGTATCTTTCCAACTATCAGTTGTAGCATCGAACCATTTGTTCCAACAACTCTAGATGGCCAAATAAACCCTAGTGGAAACCTCATTTGCCACACATAGTCAGTCAATCCCTGCCGATGACTCTGGGTAGAAGTGTCCCTCAAGGTCCCTTAATCATGAAATAAATGATCTTAACGAGATGGTGCTAGTGAGGCCTACAAAAGCTTGTCTCAATTTTTGGAGATTCAACTTCATTTAAAATCAGCAACACATTCTCGATCAATGTCAAAACTAAAAGTGTTCCTTAGTTCAAATGGCCAACATTGCATATCTTTCCAACCATCAGTCATAGCATTGATCTGTCTATTCCAACAGCTCTGAATGGTTGGGTAAACACTAGTGGTAACCTCATTCACCATGCACAGTCATTTGATCACCATCGATGACTCCATGCTAAAGTGTCCCTTAAGGTCTCTTAAGCATAGAATCAATGATCTTTGTGGGGTCATATCTTGGAGCTCGTGCAAGGTAACATAGATCCATCAATTGCTATAGGACCACGTTTTCAGGGCCTACAAAAGTCTATCTTAGTTTTTGGAGATTCAAGTTCATTTAAAATTTGAAACACATTCTTGGTTGATGTCAGAACTCATAGTGTTCCTCAACTCAAATGGCCAACATTGCATATCTTTCCAATCATTGATCATAGCATTGAACTGTCTGTTCCAATAGCTCCAAATGGTTGGGTAAGTGCTAGTGGCCACCTCATTTTCCACACACAGTTGTTTGATCACCGCCGACAACAATGTGCTGAAGTGTCCCTCAAGGTCCCTTAAGCATGAAATCAATGATCTTTGTGGGGTCATATCTTGGAGCTCATGCAAGGTAGCATGGATTTTTCACTTTCTACAGGACCACATTGCTGGGGCCTACAAAAGCCTATCTTAGTTTTTGGAGATTCAACTTCATTTAAATTTGGAAAAACATTCTTAGTTGTTGTCAGAACTTGAAGTGTTCCTCAGTTCAAATGGCCAATGTTGCATATATTTCCAATCGTCAGTCATAGCATTGATCTATCTATTCCAATAGATCTGAATGACTGGGTAAACACTAGTGGAAACCTCGTTCACCATGCACAGTCGTTTGATCCCCGCCGACAACTCCAGGCCGAAGTGTCCCTCAAGGTCCCTTAAACATGAAATCAATGATCTTTGCGGGGTCATATCTTGGAGCTCATACAAGGTAGAATTGATTCATCAGTTTCTATGAGACCATGTTTCCAGGGATTACAAAAGCCTATCTCATTTTTCAGAGATTTAACCTTTTTTAAATTTGGCAACACATTCTCGGTTGATGTCAGAACTCAAAGTGTTCCTCAGTTCAAATGCCCAACATTGTGTATCTTTCCAACCATCAGTCATAGAATCAAATTGTCTATTCCAATAGCTCTTAATGGCGAGGTAAACCCTAGTGGCAACCTCTTTCACCACGCATAGTTGTTCGATCCTTGCCGATGACTCTGGGCCGAAGTGTCCCTCAAGGTCCCTTAATCATGAAATAAGAAATATTTATGGGGTCATATCTTAGAGATCATGTGAGGTAGAATCAATCTATTAGGTGCTATGGGACCATGTTTATGGGGCCTACAAAAGCCTATATTGATTTTTAGAGATTCAACTTTGTTTAAATTTGGAAACACATTCTCAGTCGGTGTCAAAACTAAAAATGTTCCTCAGTTCAAATAGCCAATGTTGTGTATATTTCCAACTATCGGTTGTAGCATCAATCTATCTATTCCAATAGATCTAAATGGCCAGGTAAATTATTGTGGAAACCTTGTTCACCATGCACAGTCATTCAATCGTTGCTGATGACTCCATGCTAAAGTGTCCCTCAAGGTCTCTTAAGCATCAAATCAGTGATCTTTTTAGGGTCAT
Organism: Chamaecyparis obtusa; assembly: GCA_027943335.1. Lineage (NCBI taxonomy): Eukaryota > Viridiplantae > Streptophyta > Pinopsida > Cupressales > Cupressaceae > Chamaecyparis > Chamaecyparis obtusa. The sequence goes on along the minus strand of BSBK01013007.1, from coordinate 24,456 downwards.
ATCTTAGAGCTCTTGTGAGGTAGCATGTATCCATTAGTTTCTATGAGACCATGTTGTCAGAGCCTACAAAAGCATGTCTCAGTTTTTGGAGATTCAAGTTCGTTTAAAATCAGCAACACATTCTTGGTTGATGTCAGAACTCACCATGTTCCTTAGTTCAAATAGCCAACATTGTGTATCTTTCCAACCATCGATTGTAGCATCAAATCATCTATTCCAATAGCTCTAAATGGTCAGGTAAATGCTAGTGGCAACATCATTTTCCACACACAGTTGTTCAATCCCCGTCGATGACTCTGAGCTGAAGTGTCCCTCAAGGTCCCTTAAGCATGGAATTAATGATCTTTGTGGGGTTGTATCTTGGAGCTCATGTGAGGTAGAATGGATCCATTAGTTTCTATAGGACCATGTTGTTGGGGCCTACAAAAGCCTATCTTATTTTTTGGAGATTCAACTTCATTTAAATTCGGTAACACATTCTCGCTCAGTGTTAGAACTTAAAGTGTTCCTCAGTTCAAATGGCCAATGTTGTGTATCTTTCCAACCATCAGTGGTAGCATTGATGTGTCTATTCCAACTACTCTGAATGGCTAAGTAAATAGTAGTGACAATCTCATTCACCATGTATAATCATTCGATCCCCGCTGACAACTCCAGGCCAAAGTGTCTGTCAAGGTCCCTTAAGCATGAAATTTGTGATCTTTGTGGGGTCATATCTTGGAGCTCATGCAAGGTAGAATCGATCTATCAGTTGCTATGGGACCATGTTGCCAGGGAAAAAAATTTGTCTCAATTTTTAGAGATTCAACTTCGTTTAAATTTGGCAACACATTCTCAGTCGATGTCAGAACTCAAAGTGTTCCTCAATTCAAACAACCAATGTTGCGTATCTTTCCAACCATTGGTCATAGCATCAAACTATCTATTCCAACTACTCCAGATGGCCGAGTAAACCCTAGTGGCAACCTCATTCACCATGCATAGTCATTCAGTCCCCAGTGACGACTCTGGGCCGAAGTGTCCCTGAAGGTCCCTTAATCATGAAATCAACAATCTTTGTGGGGTCATATCTCAGAGCTCGTACAAGGTAGAATCAATCCATTAGGTGCTACAGGACTATGTTGTTGGGGCCTACAAAAGCCTATGTTAGTATTCTGAGATTCAACTTCATTTAAATTTGGAAAAACATTCTCGGTCAGTGTCACAACTCAAAGTGTTCCTCAGGTCAAATGGCCAACGTTGCGTATCTTTCAAACTCTCAGTCATAGCCTTGAACCATAAGTTTCAACAACTTTGAATGGTTAGGAAAATGCTATTGGAAACCTCATTCAGCACACACAGTCATTTGAAACCCCCCCATGACTCTGGGCCAAAGTGTCCCTCAAGGTCTCTTAAGCATAAAATTAGTGATCTTTGCAGGGTCATAACTTGAAGCTTGTGCAAGGTAGAATCAATCCATTAGATGCTATGAGACTATGTTTCTGGGGCCTACAAAATCCTATCTCAGTTTGTAGAGATTCAACTTCATTTAAATTCAGCAAGACATTCTCAGTTGATGTCAGAACTCAAAGTGTTGCTTAGTTCAAACGGCCAACATTACGTATCTTTCAAATCGTCGGTTGTAGCATTGAACCATCATTTCCAAGAGCTTCAAATGGTCAGGTAAATGCTAGTGGCAACCCTATTTGACATACACAGTCATTCAAACCCCACCGATGACTTTGGGTTGCAGTATGCCTTAAGGTCTCTTAAGCATGAAATCAGCGATCTTTGTGGGATCATATTTCAGAGCTCTTACAAGGTAGAATTGATCTGTTAGGTGCTACAGGACCATGTTGTTAAGGGCTACAAAATCCTATCTCAATTTTCAAAGATTCAAGTTTGTTTAAATTCAGCAACACATTCTTGATTGATGTCAGAACTCAAAGTGTTCCTCAGTTCAAATGGCCAATGTTTTGTATCTTTCAAACCATTGGTTGTAGTATCTAACCTTCACTTCCAATAGCATCGAATGGTTAGGTAAATGCTATGGGGAAACCTTCTTCAACACACACACTAGTTTGAACCTCGCTGATGACTTTGGGCCAAAGTGTCCCTCAAAGTCCCAAATGCATGAAATCAATGATCTTTGCAGGGTCATATCTCAAAGCTCATGTGAGGTAGAATTGATCTATCAAGTGCTATGAGACCGTGTTGTCAGGGCCTACAAAATCCTATCTCAATTTTCAGCAATTCAAGTTTTTTAATATTTGGAAACACATTCTTAGTCGATGTCAGAACTCATAGTGTTCCTCAGTTCAAATGGCCAACATTGCATATCTTTCCAACTGTCAGTCGTAGCATCAAACCATCTATTCCAACATCTTTGAATGACTGATTAAATGCTAGGGCCAACCTCATTTGGCATGCACAGTATTTCAAACCCCATCGATGACTCTATGCTGAAGTGTCCCTCAAGGTCTCTTAAGCATGAAATCAATGATCTTTGTGGGGTCATATCTCAGAGCTCGTGCAAGGTAGCATGGATCCATCAGGTGATATAGGACCATGGTGCTAGGCCTAAAAAATCTTGTCTCAATTTTTAGAGATTCAAGTTCATTTATATTTGAAAACACATTCTTGGTTAATGTCATAACTCATAGTGTTCCTCAATTCAAATGGCCAACATTGTGTATCTTTCCAACCATGGGTCATAGCATCGAACTGTTTGTTCCAACAACTTTGAATGGTCAGATAAATGCTAATGAAAACCTTTTTTAGCACACAGTCATTCGAATGACACCGATGACTCTGGGGTGAGTAGTAGGATGAGTGCAAATATGTATTCTAGTGTTTGTCATTAACAATCAGTTAGTTAGGGGACAATTAGAAGTTAGTTTGTAAAACCATAAGGTTGCACATCCACATCTTCCATAGTAATTTTATTAATAAAAGAACTCTTTCCAACATTAGGGTACCCCAAGAATCCTTATATTATATTTATACATTTATGAAATCATTTAATTACTTTTGTTATTATTACAGTCAAGGAATTGACTATTATTGAGGATAGCGACTGGCATTTGTAGCACAGTTGGCAAGTTAAACATACATCGATAAACATACAAGTATAACTATAAGGCATGGGAAATTTAAAAGGAAAAGACATCCACATAAACATAAATTAGCATACATCAATACACCAAACACATGAATTGCATACCTAAAACATTAAAAAAAATATTCATAGGGCATGAAGTCAAATATATATGTCCAATAATGTCATACATTGAATATATTCAATACAGTAAAATTGGCTTCCTCAAAGCCAAATGGATGTACAACATATCAATGATGCAATATAAAAAAAATGTGTCCACTAATGCCATATAGGCATATAATCCATATCCCTAATCTAGTCCTTTCCCGCTAGGGGAAGAAAATAAATCCCGAGCTGTGTTCGATCATTGCATCGATGGAGATGCAGTGGATGTTGTAGTCTTCCAAGTACGCTCACTCATCCTCCTATCTAGACTCTTCTGCAGCTCGACCTGATAAAAAAAAAAAGGATAGAGATAACTAATATACATCAAAATTGAATTATACAATGACATAAAATTGAATATTGGCTTACAGCTAGCAAATAGTCACCATGTTCATCCACCAAAGGCGCATGCTGGTGATCTAGAGTCATAAGTCCCTACAAAAATGATCAAAATAATAATTAAAATACATACATGGATATCATTATAAAATTCAATACAAACTATTAAAATAATAACTAAAGTTAAGTGATCTCTTTCATACCTCAGTCAGTGCTTCAGAACTAGCTACTGCTGCAGCTACTCCACGATCCAAAGTATCATGAACAAAAGGAGGAGTCTCTAATGTCAAAAAGTAAAAATGAAACAAAAAATTAAATTATGTAGTTATCAAGATTACATACATTTTTACAACCCTACTAATGAGTAAATGATACCTCCGTGAAGGTTCCACCGCATCCTCCAGTGTGTGGTGTCAAGGTTGAAGCTCCAACATTCAAATAGTGTACATGTACATGAAAAATTATAAGATAACCATTCATATAAGAACATACTACTGATATGTTAATTATAATGCATTATTACATGTATACTTGTGGACTCAATGGTGACCTCACAAACCTAGGTGAAAGAATGTAATCATCGTGTCTTTGGCTTTTGATCATAATTTGTCTAGTAATTTATTCATTCATTCATTAATTAAATATGATCAAGTAAATTCAATTAATATGCAAATAAAGATACCTCAAGGAAAGTTGCACGATGCCCTTCGCTATCTGCTGTGAACATCAATGGTCGACCAGTGCACATCTAATGCACATGCACAATAAGTTAGGATACAATTATTCATATAATTAAATAATAATCAAATATTTTAATTAAATGTTTTATTCAATACATACTTGTGGAATTGACGACGATGTGTAAAAGGGGACATTAGGATCATTTCCACTTCCACTTCTACTGCCACTGCCACCGCCACTAACATTATTGCCCTGAATTTTCATCATAAACAATAGATACTAAATTAAATAGTTATTCTTTTATAAATGAAATATGATCAAATAAATTTAATGAACTTGGAAATATTTACATGTGTGTCAATGCCAAATGTCATGTTTAGAAAGCTATCAGTCATCAATCTAGAATCCTCTTCCTCTTTCTCACCTGTACCAAATGTGCACAAGCATCCACATGACTGACAAATATGCCCCCTCGAGGATTGACCATAGTCACCCTCAACTAAAGGAGTGGCACACTGAATGAGAGTCAATGTCAAAGCACTAATCGTGCCTAGTGTGTCTGCCTCTATACGTTCCTTCACAACAGAAGGAATACTAACATGATCCACCTGTGGCTTGCCAATAGTAGCCCTAGGTGCATTAGGGTCATGATGTGCCCCTGCTTGATCAAATGATGACCCCCCTCCTCTACCTTGAGAATCCAAAATGTCAAAATAATTTGGCAACTCCTTGAGTACAAAACTAAAATAGAGTTTCCTCAAGAAATATATAGGAACCTCATGATTGTTACAAGGAGGTGAATCAAAGACCATCCACCATCTCTCCCAAAAATTGTTTTTAATGTCTTTATTTGTGCACCAATGAATTGGGAACCTCCTTGTTGTAGTTCTAAGAGTATTTGTGTCCCCTGGTTTTTTAAATAGCTAGCAAATGCCATCTTTTATGATTTTTTTCTTTTTTATCTCCACATAAGATAATTTATTTGTATAATATTATTTTTGTTCTTCTCTTTTATCCCGCCATAAATTAATTTTCCCACTAACCACGCTTATGTGTCAAGATTGCTTCCAATGATTTTGCAAGTCTTTCCTTTCCGGGATTTGTACCACTAGAATCTTTTAACCTATTAATTAAATATTCTAATTATTTTTTCCCTCTTTCAATTTGGTTCATCAAATTTTTTTGTGTTCTAGGAGGAGGTTTCTCAATTGGTGGAGGCAATTGAGATTCATTTTTTTCATTTGTTTCTTCATTCAGTTCTTCATTTGGTTTTGCATGAGGAGAGGGAGGGTTTGGTGGATAATTTGGTTGATGGAGATTATTTCTTCTTGACAATTTAAAAAACTACATATTAAAATCTTCATTACACAATAAATTTAAACAAAAACAAATTTTAACAAAACAAATTATAGAAAAACTAAAATTTTAAAACAAATAAGAGGCATGGGCTATAAAAACACTTACCTCTTCTTCTGGATCAAACTTGACGACACTGTGGAGCCATTTGATCGATGGATGAACAAAAATGATTGATTCAAAAGAAAATATAACAGGGTGTGCGCCCTTTAGAATCCCTTCTTAGCTGAAAACGTGGGTTTGAGAAAGCAAAATAAGCTTCCAAACCCACGTAGCAAACTTTATAAGGGTTTTTTAAAAGGGTGTGTGCCCTATAGGGTGTACACCCTTTGGATGTGTTTTCCAAAGTGCGTGCACCCTATAGGGCACATATGCTTTGGTTTGGATTGTCCAAGCCTAAGGCTTGGGAAACCCAAGCCATATGCTTGGGAAACCCAAGCCATATGGTGTGCACCCTATAGGGAGCACGCCATTTAGTGCATGTTGTATGCACCCTAAAATGGTCACCTAGACTTTGGGCCCCATTCTTGGAATTTATCAATTTCCCAAATCAATATTTTCAAATTAAATCAATTTCCTTGATCAAATCCTAATCCTATCATTTATTCGATTATATTCTATGGGCTAACCATTTTATCCCAAGTCTTTATTTAATTAAAATGAATTCCCTCCGCTTTTATTAAATAAAAAGCCCCCACTTATCTCTTATCCTAAGTTGCACAAATAAAGCATTATTCCTATTTTATAAAAAGGAGAAAAGGCCTTTTGGTCTCACATGGGGCACAAAAGTCAACACTTCTTTCTCATTGGAGGAGACTTGGGCACATGGATTTCTTTCTTTTTCAAACTCCACCCTTGATGAAATCTTTTGCCTCTTAATCTCCATCGTCTATTGATTCTCACTTTCTTTAAAAGGAGAGCTCTTTTCTCATTCTAGGATCAATTCTTTCATACTAATCTTATGCTATAGGATTTCTTGGTGACTTTGGAGCTTTGGAGATCCTCTTGCAATCTAGCTTTCATTCTTTCATCTAGCTTAGCTTTCATAGCATTCTAGTTTATTTTCCTTTCATGTTCTAGCTTAACTCACCTAGTTTAATTAGCAAAGGCTTGTAATATTTTCATTTTCATAGCATAGTTTCATTCTTCCATCTCCATTTCTAACATAGCATTGTATTGCATTTTCATCTTGATTCTTGAAGATATTGGCATTCTTTCCCTTGTCTCTTGGAGTCTCCCATTGCGTAGATTACTAGCAAGGTTATTGGCTTAATATCTCTAGCTGAGAGGATTCTAAACACCCTTGTGACTCCATGCCTAGGGAGCTCTAGGTGCTTTCTGAAGGTTTCCAATCCATGGATTCTCTTGGAAGTAATGACTTAGAGAAGTGGACATTTCGAGTGTACATTTTTGGCACCTGCCAAAAAAAAATCCCAAAAAAATTCATATATGATGCTAAAAAATTCCTAAAAAAGCATATAAAGTCCTGAAAAAATACAAAAAAACAAAAAATTAAAAAAAAATTAAAAAAAATAGAAAAATTGCCTTGGTGGAAACTTGGAAATAGATGCCTTGGTAGCAAAAATACAAAAAAATTGAAAAAATGAAAAAAATCTATCAAGTGGTGAAAACCTAAAAATAGGGGCTACTTGAGGCGTTTTGCACCCTTGTTTCTTAGCACATGTCCTCAACACTTAGCCTTTCTCCATCATACCTTGTCCTTGTTGCCTTTGTTTGGAATTGGTCTTTGTCTTTGTCTAGGGGGCATAATTGTGTTAGCTTTGGTCTCTTGGATGCGTTAGTCTTTAGGACATCTTGCAAATGGTTTTTTTCAACACCACCCCAACTGTATTTTTCAACACTGTCCTAGTGCATCATGTGGTTCTCAACATTTATCAGATATCCTATCCATAGTCTACTATGATATGATATCTTCAATTGGCAGATGTGATACTCAAAGTTTGATTCTATGACCTACACACACGCACTTAAACACTTGACTCATTGAGACTTGTTTGAATTTATTTCCTTATGTGCTATCTATGATGATTTCTTTGATGAGTGTTCTCTCCTGAATAGTTTTTGATGATGCATGATTAGAAGAATGGGAGCACAAGGACATATTTTATTTATTTTCTGCTTGTGGGTATATTTTGTTGATCTCAACTGTCATGAGCATCTATGCTTGTTCCACTTGACACTAGGATCTACAATGTATTATCCTTGACTATTTTCCACAAGTGCATGCTTATAGTCATCTTGACTTTCTTGTGTCTCGATGTGAGCATAATCTTTCTATACTAAACTTAAGGAGCCTCACTACACTAGTCATCTTGACCTATATGTCTTTGATGCCTAGGTGGGATTCCCACATACCTATCTGATATAGATCATATTCAGATTCACATAGTTATACTAGTGTGTATTCTATGATCTTACGATGCTACCAATAAAGATCGATGATGATTATTAGAGTCTAATGGCTTTGTGACCTTGCAAGTAAACCACTTTTCATAGTAGCTTAGATTCTTAAGTTCATGATAGTTTAGTCTTGGATCTTGCATATGGAGAGAGCTCTCCTTCCATCTTTTGGAATTTTAATCAACTATGGTCACATTTTGATCTTCATTTCCTTATCTTCTTTCATGAACTCAATCAAAATTTCTATCTTAAATAGTTGATTGATTTTGAGGCACTCTCTTTCTTGAGGCAAATTCTCTTTCTTCTCTCCATTTCTTTACACCTCTCCAAACTTTGATCTTCCAATCACTTTCCCCCCACTTCTTTTCTTCTAATTCCATCTTGGGGAATAATATTTCATGCTTGATGATCTACCTTGGTTTTGTTATCCTAATATCTTTCATCTTACATCAAGAACCTTATCTTTAGTTTGATTTGATAAAATTTATCAATTCATTATTTCTCCTCTATCTCATTTCTATCACAAGGGGGTAGTACCTGTTAAACTTCAATCCTTGATTCAGCTTATCAATCAAACCTTGAGATTCTTATCTCTTATTTGATACTTGACAATCACCTATTTATAGGGGTGTCAGCCTTGTCTTTTTCAATCAGCTTATCTTTGTCTTGATGTGTTCCCATTCATCGAACACATGTCTGGGTTGTTTTGTGATCCCAAATCAATCTCACACTTCAATTCCATTCTTTGACTACATGTGATCCCAAATCGATCTCACATTAGTCAAACAGGGGAAAATGTATGCACTCTAAAATGCTCACCTAGACTTTGGGCCTCATTCTTGCAATTTATCAATTTCCTAAATCAATATTTTCAAATTAAATCAATTTCCTTGATCAAATCCTAATCCTATCATTTATTCAATTATATTCTATGGGATAACCATTTTATTCTAAGTCTTTATTTAATTAAAAGGAATTCCCTCCCCTTTTATTAAATAAAAAGCCCCCACTTACCTCTTATCCTAAGTTGCACAAATAAAGCATTATTCCTTTTTTATAAAAAGGAGAAAAGGCCTTTTTGTCTCACATGGGGCACAAAAGTCAACACTTCTTTCTCATTGGAGCAGACTTGTGCACATAGATTGCTCTCTTTTTCAAACTCCACCCTTAATCAAATCTTTTTCCTCTTAATCTCCATCATTCGTTGATTCTCACTTTCTTTAAAAGGAGAGATCTTTTCTCATTCTAGGATCAATTCTTTCATACTAATCTTATACTACATGATTTCTTGGTGACTTTGGATCTTTGGAGATCTTCTTGCATTCTAGCTTTCAGTCTTGCATCTAGCTTAGCTTTCATAGCATTCTAGTTCACTTTCCTTTCATGTTCTAGCCTAACTCACTTAGTTTAATTAGCAAAGGCTTGTAATACTTTCATTTTCATAGCATAGTTTCATTCTTGCATCTCCATTTCTAGCATAGCATTGCATTTCATTTTCATCTTTATTCCTGAAGATATTGGCATTCTTGTCCTTGTCTCTTTGAATCTCCCATTGCGTGGTTTACTAGAAAGGTTATTGGCTTAATAGCTCTAGCTGAGAGCATTCTAAACACCCTTGTGACTCCATGCCTAGGGAGCTGTAGGTCACTTTCTCAAGGTTTCCAATCCATGGATTCTCATGGAAGTAATGAATTAGAGAAGTGCACATTTTGAGTGGATATGTGCGCACAATGCACAATGGGGGGCAAAAAGAAAAGTGGCTTCTTATTGGTCCCCCATCTTTGTGCACATACCCAACATGTCCTTTGGTTTACTAGTTTACTTATAATTAGTATGTCCTTTGGTTTACTAGTTTAATCTAGTTTAAGAATGGTTTCTTTCATGTTTGAATGTACCATTGAATGAAGCTTGGCTATATTAAGTACAATCTTAAGACTCGTGACTCTTCAAATTCTCTTGTTTCCTTCAAAACTCCAAACATGTGTACTTTGATTAGCCCTCCAACAAATGGAATTTTGATGATTTTCACAATAGTAGATGTGTAGGAGGACTACTCAAAGTATTGCTTAGTCAAAAATAAATGTTCATCATCTGTGCTACTATGAATATAAGAGTTGATCCTAGATGGTATATGCTAGACGTAGTAGCAAATAGATTTGTGGTGATTTTCACAATAGTATGTATGTGTTTCTGGGTAAGCTCCTAATAGCACTCAAGTAAATATGCATGTTCATCACTTGTTCATATGAAGTGGCTCTAATGGAAGATACAAAATTGTCAAAGTTGCACTGACAACTTTTACAACTTTTTGTGCAAAAAAATGAAAGAAGAAGGGAACTAATGGGAAACTAGTTTGAAAGTCAGTTATAGGCATTTTCACCCATAGAAAACTATGCCACCATGTCCCATGGGATGCCATGCCTCCTCCAATGTTTATGTCATACAACCTACGGTGGTCAGGTCGTGTGTCGTGCCTTGGCAGAGAGTATTTATTACATAATTTTCAAAGATGATATAAAGATATTATATTTTATACTTAGAAAGATTTTAATGTTAATATGCTTAGCAAGATCTTGCTAAGTATAAAATATAATATTGATTATACATAATCTTACTAAGTAAAAAAACAAAGGTGAATTTCATTTCTCATTTCATTATTTCATTTGCAAAAAAAAGAAGTATGGTTCTCCAATGACTACAACCGATTTGTAAGTCTTGTTCTCATTTGTTGTTTGTGATACCAAAGGAGTAACTGGTATTGTGTAGACAATGAATGGCCAGATTGTTCCTGAAAAAAAATTACAAAACTGAACCAATGGCATTTTAATTCACAATTTTTTTTACAAAATTGAACAAATTGCATGTTTACAACAAATAAATAGAATGATAATAATATGCTGAAAATTCTATTATGTTTAATACAAGCCAAAAGACCAGTCCCAACAATTCTTAAACATACTTTATCTGATATGATGAATTCTTAATAAAGGTTTAGTCAATTTTTAGAACTGCTAGCACAAAGGAAGATTTGACCTAGCCAAATCTTCCTTGTACCACACAAACAATTGTGAATAACTATGTCTACCCCAACCTTAATTGTTTGAGAACTCATCATATCAGATAACATATGTTTAAGAGTTGTTGGGAGTTCTATTAGACCTTTTTTTTAAACATATCATTGGTTTAGTTTTGTAAATTTGTTTTTTGCGTTAAATGCATTTAAATGGAACATTAAGCATAGTAATAATATGCTTAATCTATTACTAAAATATAAAACTCTGAGGTAGGAGAATTTATTCTCATGAGGAAAGGAGGACCATTACCAACATCAGCACAAGAAAGTATATTTAAATCAAGATGTTTGGTCCAAGGCAAGGTATGCACTCTAATTATTAATTCAGGGGAACATAGCAATTTTGTTTTAGTTGATATGGTGTCTAAGTTGGGATTGGCATTAGTAGAACATCCTAACCCTTACAGTGCCACTTGGGTAAACCAAGAGTTGAATGTGAAGGTTAGTTAGAGGGCTCTTGTCAATTTTTCAATTAGGGCCATATCATGATCAGGTTTCCTGTGATGTCATAACTATGAATTGTGGGCATATGATATTAGGTAGACCATAGCAATGTATGAGAAGGAAAATTCATGATGGATACTCTAATAAATATATTTTTCCCAAAGGCAAAGAGAAATTTTAGTTAATACCACTGACTTGCAAGGATAAAGACAAGATAATAATGTGTTTTGGTGATACTATTCCTCTTCATAAGCAAGGAAACATTTCAGGTGATACAGGTTGGTACAATGTCAAAGAATCTCTATTCCACTTAAATAATGAAGATGGAACAATGTTGAATAATCTATATTGTGAGTTTAGAAAACAACAACACTATTGCAATGCACATAGCATAAGCATTCTATTAGTTTTGGCTAGAGGCGTAAGCTAAAATATTATTCAATTTGAATAGAAGATTTGAATAACTTCCAATAGCTACAACATGAATGGATGAGGTGTTTATCCTTGATCACAACCTCTTCCTTTCTTGATAGTGTATGTCTACTATAAACAAATCCCTTAGAAAAATTTAAAGATAAGAAGAAACTAAAATAGAAATATGCGGGTGAGCCAATAAAACAAGGGACACAAGCATACTTGAACCTCACCTTGCCAACATGGTTAGAAATCCATGTTGGCATTAAGAAGAATTGCCACTAGTGACAACACTTATTTGCATTCTCAGTGCAAACTGAGCAGACAGTGCAAACCGAGCAGACAGTGCAAACAGAGCAGACAGTGCAAACCGAGCAGACAGTGCAAACCGAGAAAATAGAGCAAACTGAGTAGACAGTGCAAACCGAGCAAACAGTGCAAACTAAGTAGACAGTGCAAATCGAGTAGACAGTGCAAACCGAGCAGACAGTGCAAACTGGGCAAGTTAGTACAAACCGAACAGAACAGTGTAAACTGAGTAACATCATGTCTACCGAGTCACTAGTATTTACCGAGTTCAAAACCTACCGAGTGATCAGTATGAACTATGCCTTCACTTCTACCGAGTGCATGACGATGCCGAGTAATGCAGTAGACGCCGAGTATCAGAAAGTCACCGAGTTATTCTGCAGGAACCGTGTAACCATACTTGGGCTGACTTAGTATCACTTATGTTTATTTGTCAAGCCGACTTTGTAATTGTAATTGTAATTAATTGTTTAAAACTTGTATATAAACAATGTTGTAAAAATGTAAAATGCAAGTAAGAAATATATGTGAAAGAGAAAGAAAGGCAAAAATAAGCGAATTAAAAAAGGCTTCAGAAGTATAAGGAACAGCAAAGACAAATTCATCACAGAAGGTGATCAGTACATCAGCGAATCTCAATCAGCAATCCAGTTGCAAAGCCAGAGATCTACTGTTTCATTCTAACAAGTGAATCAGTACTAAATCCTTTAACAGGGTAGACTTAACAGTCTTTTGTAAAATCTCTTTACCGAGTGCATACTTCATTGTATGTTTGTAAATCTTTTAACAGGGTGGATTTAGCAATCCTTATTGCTCCTAACAGGGCAGATCATCAGAAGTGATCAAATTGTAAGCCTTAACCGGCCAACTTTATTCTGCAGTATTAAAGCTTTGTGGGTTTCCTCCCCACCCCAGTTTTACTTTCTTTTGGAAGGTTTCTGGGTAACCAAATCTATGTGTCATTATTGTGAATGCATTTAAGTTTCATGCTTTCTGTATGCAAAGCTTAAAAGTAAATTACATGTTAAAATTGAAAGAAAATTTGGAGTTACTGATTCACCCCTCCCCTCTTAGTAACTCGGTTAATTGTTGAATATTTCCAACAATTGGTATCAGAGCGGCATTGGTTCTCAAGATAAAGCTTAACTAGCTTGAGCAAAGATCCAGGACAATGGAGGTATTCAAACTGAACAAGGTGATTGAAAATGAAAAGCTAGATCTGGAAATGGCCATAGCTAAACTCAAAGAAGCCAAAGGACATCTTCTCCCAATCCCTAAGAAGAAGGAAGGAACTTGCAAATCAGATGAATGATCAGAATTACATTGAAGAAAAGATTAAAGATCTTTTTCCCTCAAATAACTCAGAAGAAGCAAACAATGTTGTCAAAGAACTCCTAGAAAAGAATGGGTCTCTGCAGGAAGAAGTGAGAAAATTGAAAAGAGAACAAGAGCTACACTCTACAAGATTCTGTGAGATCTTGGAACAAAGAAACAAGTTGAAAGATGAATTAGATGGAAGAAACATTGAAGTCCAAAATAAAACCCTTCAGCTAGAAAACCTAATTGATCAGATCTCTCACACAAATGAGGAAATTCTGAATCTAAGATCAGAAATAGAAAGCACAAGAGAAGAACTAAGATCTGAAAAGGAAATCAATCTAAGATTGATGGATGACCTAAACGCTGAAAAAATAATCAATGAAGGAATGCTGAAAAGCCAAGAAGACTTGAATCAGCTGTATGAGCGAAATCTTCATAGGCAAAAAGGAAAAGCAGGACTTGGATACAAAGGAGAAGGCGAATCCTCTAAGCAAGGTACTCAAAGAAATCAAAAACCTACTTGTAATAATTGTGGTAAAATAGGACATACTTCAAATAAATGTTGGAACAATGAAAAAGTAGAATTCAATGGGAAATGTTACAGCTGCAATCAACCTGGTCACAAAGCAAATGAATGCAGGGAAAAACCTAGATTCAGAGGTAATTGTCACAAGTGCAACAAACAAGGTCACAAGGCATCCGAGTGCAGATCCAAGACATTTAATCCAGCAGAACAAATTGTGAAAGCAATGTTTGGATGGGACTACAACACCTGGTGTAGATGTCATTATTGTGGAGAATATGGACACATTGGCATGAATTGCATAAAACATCATCTAAGGAAAAGAGATACTACCGTAAGATGCTTCAAATGCACTAAACTCGGTCACATAGCCAGAAACTGCATGAATGCTAGTGAAGTTGAAGATGGAAAGAAGAATAAGGCAACTAAGGTCAGGAAACAGGTAAGACAAAAATGGATTTCTAAAGCTACCGAGAAATCCAGTCCAAGTAATGGAATGGATGGCTCTATCGACTCAAACTAAATTTCCAAGAAAGCACTGGAACTATATTCTCATAGACCAATTTCAAGTAGTTCTAGAACTAAAATTAAAAGAAAGATCTAAATCAGCATGCAAGATGCAGGGAGGTCGGTATCAGTCTTCACCGAGCAAGGTCGGTATCAGTCTTCACCGAGTGAGGTCAGAGGAATATGAATTCTTGAGTTCACCGAGTTGCGAAGTCTTTACCAAGCAATTAATTCTTAGTGGGTGATAGTCTGTCAAAATTCATACCCTAATTTGTACTGAGCATTAATGACAAAGTTGTAAACAAAAAGCAAGTAATCGAACTCATTCTTCACTGCGAATCTTTAGCACTTTGAGAGCAGAAAATTTCAAGAGCAACCCAGCGATTCAATACTTTTGCGAAAGGAATTTTTTGTGAGCTATCATGGCATCATCTAGCACTTTAGTGAAGAAAGGATCTGATATGTTAGTCCAAGGGGAATGGAAAGCACCAGATTTCAAGATCGTGCCCACAATTGCAGCAGCCCTAGATCCGAACGGAGCTCAATCTCAGATTCCTCCTAAGGTACTGCTTATTAACGATATCTGCAATCATTTTAACTATTCAATTCATGAAATGGGGAACCTAGAACTAGATATTGTGCATGAGGAACTATGTGTGGATGGTATTCTGAAACCCGAGCACAAACATCTGGAAGATAAAGGTTTAGTTCACATTGCACATCTACCTCGAAACTTTTGAGATAAATGGGTTAGATATATTCTCAGCCGTGTACATGATGGCAAGATTTGGCTTGAGCAACCTATTGAGATCAAAAAGAAGATGATTCAACAAGTCACCAGTCTTCCCATGTTGAACAAAGCAAAAACTACCAAAACCCTAGGTCAGACGAAACTAGAGAAGAAAACCCTAGCCGAGTGGGATGGTAGAGGCATGAAAGTTAGCAGCATTACTGATGCTGAACTAAAGTTTGGTACACACATTATTGCCCATAAGATTTACAGTTCTAGTCATCAGAACAGTGTCTCCTGTGAAGCTAGTGACCTAGCATACAAAGTGGTCAAGAATAACTTGACATTTGACCTAGCAGACTTATTCTTAAAGCAGTTTAACAAAAACATGGAAAGCATTAAAACTTCCAAAAACAATCCATGTAAGTTTGGATCCTTGCTGATCTGTTTATTCTTCTATGTTCAGAAATTCTTCCCTTCTAAAGGAAAAGTTGTATGGAGAAAAGATGTGCCAGTCCTCTATGAAATAAATGAATACATCTCAGAAATGAGTGAAAACTTTGAAAGCATCATGGATAATTATTTTGAGTCTTTCAAAGAGAAAATGAATGACAGATTCTAGATTCCACAGAAGTTGGTGGAAGATTACAAAGATGACATTTGTTTTATGGTGGATTGTGATAATGTATATATTCAAGCAGTTAAACCGAGGACTGTATATGTAAAACCTCTTCCTTATGAGGTAAATATTGATGAAACCAAGAATATCATTGAAGCTCTTCTTAATCAGCCTGTCAATCCCAAAGCTCCATATTTTGGAACATATGATGAAGCTAAGGTGAGAATTGAACTAAGCATAAAGCTTCCACAGGTGGTAAACAAAGGAAAGAAGAGGATAGCCAAAATGCAAATGATAACTGAGGACAAAGAAGAAAAGGATGAAGAAGAAGAGGAAAAGGATAAGAAAATAGAGGAACCAGAACCTGCAAAGAAGAAAGGAAAGGTATTCATCACTAAGGCACCTAAGCCTCCCACTACTGTATTTACAAGGAGAAATACAAGAGGTAAGGCAGACAAGGCAGACAAGGCAGATAAAGACATAGTATTCAAAAGGCCTCCTCTAAACCTTCAAGAAAAGCTCAAACTCTTTAGAGACGGATTAGGATCTGGAGTAAGTAACATAAAATCTTTAAAATATGAAACCAGATCAGAAACAGAACAGAAGGAAATAGAAGATGTTGTTATTGAAAAGATGGGACAGTGGAAATACTCTCCTGAAGAAATAGCCCCACAGGTTCCAACAGTTCTACTAAATCCAATAAAAATGAGATGGAGCAATGCAAAGCAAACTGTGATAGATATATTTGATCAAACCCTGAGAAAGTTAATGCCGAGCTTGAAAAATGATGAAGTAAAGAAGGCATTAAAAGAAAATGAAAATAAGATGACATTGAAGTTCAATACTTGTTTGATTTTGATCAACAATATTGAATCGGTTGTGAAGGCTGCAAATGCCACATGGAAGAACATATACCACCTTCACCAACTGAGTATTGAAATAGTAATAATAAAAGATATTGAAGATGACAGTGATGATCAAGAAGAAGACACTGAGGTAGATGATACTGTGAGGATAGCAGCAGAAGTCAATTGCATCCCTTCCTACCTCTCCAGTGAAAGTTTCTACATCTAGCCCGGAGACACCTTCAAGCATGGTTGTGACAACTTCCACATTTGTCCAATCATCCATAGCAACAACAGAAGCAGCTATCATTTCTTCTACCGAGTTGCAGTCTCCCGCATCATCAAGTTTTCCAGCAGTAAGTTTTCCAATTTTTGAATCTTCAAGTGTAAATATTTTAAGCTCTCTAGTAGAAAGTATGCCAGTATCTATAGCCAGCCCTACTTTATCTACTGTCACTACTACCAAAGCATTAAGTTCAGATAAGCCTAAGGCTCTACCGAGTATAAAATTTTTGGGTAAGAGTGTAGTAGAGGATATAGACCTAGATGAAGAGATAGAGATTCCTACATTAGATTTTGCAAATCTATCAGTGGACCAAATGCAAAATATAGGTGAGATCCTCCAAAGGAAAGCAAAACAAAAGAAGCTTAAAGAGGAAAGAGACAAGGAATATCAAATCATCAAGGATGCTAAGGACATTTTGTCTGATGCATTAGGCATTAAAGTAGACTCCTCCCAACATGTTTTGTTACAATTAGCAGAAGCAGTTGAGAAATACAATGAGGATTCATCTGGGACAGAAAAATTAGTTGAAAGAGCTGAGAAGAGATTCAACAATAAAGTGCTTGAGCACATTGCTCAGCACATAGCTATTAACCAAGTAGAATTGTCTTCAGTTTTGTCAAACACTGAATCTATCTATTCGAATGCTACCTCTCTTTTGGCCAGATTGTGCAACATTACCGAGTTCACAAAGGATGTTAAGGATAATAAAATGGATGAGGACATGAAGATTAGCATACAGAAGCTACAACTTGAACCAAGTTCAAGCTCTTCTCATCACATGAAAATTTCACACCTATCAAATATGCAGTCTGATCTACTGAAAGAAGACACAAGGATCCGGTCCACACTGCTAGACATCCAACACATGATCCATCCCATCATGAATACAATGTATAAGCACATTGAACATTCCAAAACATTGATTCATGACAATCAGTTCTCTATAGCAGATCACATGATTGAACTCTCTGCAGAAGTCCAAATTGCTATACAAACATGTAAGATCCTGCAAGAAAGTTGGGATAGAACCCTAGCACTAATAATGAAGGTACATTCTAATTTTCTATCAAATTTTGGATTCTCTCTGTAAATAACCTGTATACACACCTTTGGCATTATCGTCAAAAAGGGGGAGATATGTATAGAAGAAGATTTGAATAGAAACAGCTAGCACATTGAAAGGGGGAGACAATGTATAAAGCCCTATAACAAAGACAAATTTTGAAAAATCAAAATAAAACTCAGCATGATTCGTGTATATAAGTTTTGGCCAATAAGTGTTTTTGTCACTAATGCTAAAGGGGGAGATTGTTGGCATTAAGTAGAATTGCCACTAGTGACAACACTTATTTGCATTCTCAGTGCAAACCGAGCAGACAGTGCAAACCGAGTAGACAGTGCAAACCGAGCAGACAGTGCAAACCGAGCAGACAGTGCAAACCAAGCAGACAGTGCAAACTGAGCAGACAGTGCAAACCGAGCAGATAGTGCAAACCGGGAAAGTTAGTACAAACCGAACAGAATAGTGTAAACCGAGTAACATCATGTCTACTGAGTCACCAGTATTTACCAAGTTCAAAACCTACCGAGTGATCAGTATGAACCGTGCCTTCACTTCTACCGAGTGCATGACGATGCCGAGTAATGCAAGTGGACGCCGAGTATCAGAAAGTCACCGAGTTAGTCTGCAGGAACCGTGTAACCATACTTGGGCCAACTTAGTAGCACTTATGTTTATTTGTCAAGCCGACTTTGTAATTGTAATTGTAATTAATTGTTTTAAAACTTGTATATAAACAATGTTGTAAAAATGTAAAATGCAAGTAAGAAATATATGTGAAAGAGAAAGAAAGGTAGAAATAAGTGAATTACAAAAGGCTTCAGAAGTATAAGGAACAGCAAAGACAAATTCATCACAGAAGGTGATCAGTACATCAGCGAATCTCAATCAGCAATCCAGTTGCAAAGCCAGAGATCTACTGTTTCATTCTAACAGGTGAATCAGTACTAAATCCTTTAACCGAGTAGACTTAACGATCTTTTGTAAAATCTCTTTACCGAGTGCATACTTCATTGTATGTTTGTAAATCCTTTAACAGGGTGGATTTAGCAATCCTTATTGCTCCTAACAGGGCAGATCATCAAAAGTGATCAAATTGTAAGCCTTAACCGGCCAACTTTATTCTATAGTATTAAAGCTTTGTGGGTTTCCTCCCCACCCCAGTTTTACTTTCTTTTGGAAGGTTTTTGGGTAACCAAATCTATGTGTCATTATTGTGAATGCATTTACGTTTCATACTTTCTGTATGCAAAGGTTAAAAGTAAATTACATGTTAAAATTGAAAGAAAATTTAGAGTTACTGATTCACCCCTCCCCTCTCAGTAACTTGGTTAATTCTTGAATATTTCCAACAATCCATGGGTAGTGGTGATCAAATTTCTCAACACGATGGTTGCAAGAAGAGCAATGCTTGGAACATATAGGCCTGATCTAAAGAAATCAGTAAATAAAAACTAACATGCAAAATGTTAAATTGAATGACATTTTATTATAGAGATAAATGTGTTGTCTAGATTAATACATTTCAAAAGAAATATCGATATGCTAGAGCACCTTTCAAGTTGGGCAAAGCTGAGACCAAAGCCTGCCCACCGAGAAGAATTGCTTAGCTCTCTATATGAATGATGGTATATTGATTTATTATCATTTACTTGTATTTATTTCATTTTTTCATAAGGTTTTAAGGTAGAGAACACAAGTTGTTGTTGACTATCCTGTACAAGGGTTTTGCAATCAAAAATCCTTTTATGAAGTTGCAGTTGAAGAAATTTGCACAAAATAGACCATACAAAGCCCCATGAATGAGTGATGAGAAAATTCTTGTGAGTAGGGAACAAGATTATGTAGATTTTTTTATTGGTGAGTACAAGGAGAAATTTTTTGTGTGATATAGTACCAATGACATGTTGTGACATCCTCTTAGGAAGACCTTGGGAGTCCCTAAGAAGGAAAATATGATGGGTACAAGAATACTTGTTCATAAGGATGGTAACAAGTTTATTCTAAAGCCTTTGCAAAAATAATTCTTCATATGAGATAAGGGTTATCTATTTTGGAAAGAAAGAGTATGTTGATTTGAAGAGTCACACAAGGAAGAGGTCTATGAAAGAGGATTATAAGATTGGAGCATCACTAATGGTTCTAAAAATCAATGATTATGATAGTGAACAAAAGATGGAAAATTGAAGAGTGGTGTAATTGAAGAAGATATAGTTATGTGCACACATTGGTGTCCTATCATTGCACAAGTGCAATATCATAAGGGTCTATTCATAGAGTGAATAAAAAAAGGTCATTTTAACCTTACAAGGCAAGAGGAGAGACAGTCCAAATAATTCTATGGTGACTGTCCCAAACAAGAGACAAATGATGGAATTGCTAACATTTTTTCTTTTCATGTTTCTAACAAGTTTGTTGCAGGTTCTAAGAGATTGGATAAGGATTTCTTATTGTAATAGATGCCTAAGAGAGGAGAAAAGTGTAGAATTCCTTTTAGAATACTTAGATGTGTGAAGACATAGAGCTATTTAGATGAACAAATTGTGACATGGGACAACAATAAAAGTTACATTTTCTGTAAATTTTTGTTATTTCCATCTTAATTTTTATTAGAGATTGATATTATGAGATAATTATAATGCCAAGAGATTGAGGATCTTCATTATTAAGTGTTTTGTTGGCATCTTCTATCAGGTTTCTTGGTGTGGGGGTATCCATTTTACCACTATGTATATGTTCTATCAAAATGGGTAAGGGTAAAATCTTGGCCTTATTGGAGTACTCCAATCAAGCCAAAATTTTCTAATATCTTTCAAGCTAAGAAGTATCCAATCTTCCATTGGATACCCCTTCTGTCTAAGTGGGCCACTTGACCTTATCTCTTAAAACCTATTTATGGTACTATTCTCATTTGTTATAGCATACATACCTCAAAGAGTTTAAATTTTGGTGGGGGGTGTAATCAAGAAACATACCATCACCCATACCAATTATTCTTGAAATAGAATTAAATCTATTTGATATGATCTTTGACATTTAAGATTTAACTTTATAAATAGTAATTTGAATTAGAAAGTTAGAAATTAAAACAAAAACATTTAAGAGTCTCAAAGAGAGGAACACATTAAGGAATTAATATTTCGTTCAGGCTATACTTGGGACTGCCATCAAAATTTATCATCATTGAAGGGGATTAATTCATATTTGGTAGATAAATATGGTAAGTAATGAAATACAAACATTTCATTTCCAATTAGTATTAGTGAGATAAATAAATTTGGGCCAAGAGTATAGAATATGGAGAAGACTCCAAACATAAGTGAGTTGGTGGTAAAAATGTCTTACTAGAATTTACATCAAAACCAAAAACATTAATTAGTTGATTATTATATAAGCTCATGAAGCATGAGTTTGAGAGGACTACATTACAGGTTGAGACAGAATATTATTTTCACAAGTTGGTGACTATCATAATCATCTGCCAGATTAGGCTATAACTGGTGGAGAGAAGTATGCATGTAGATCAGAAAGCATAGAGTACACACCAGTGTCTTGCATAAGTGAATTATTTTGATACTTAAAAATAGTAGACTATACAAGCTATAGCTTATATAATAGGGATATAAATATTAATCAAGCACAGCTATTCAATTGTGGCATAGCCTCTCATACCTCCATCTCATAAACCAATAATTCAATCTGAAATAGTGATAGCTTGTATTCAATTCATATTCAAGATGCTTAGCAAATTTCATTGATAATAATTCAATAGACCAGAACAAGGCACCATTCTTAGTTTCATTATTTCTATATATATATATATATATATATATATATATATATATATATATATGTATATATATATATATGTATATATATATATATATATATGTATATATATATATATATATGTATATATATATATATATATATATATGTATATATATATATATATGTATATATATATATATATGTATATATATATATATATGTATATATATATATATATATGTATATATATATATATATGTATATATATATATATATGTATATATATATATATATATGTATATATATATATATATGTATATATATATATATATCTATGTATATATATATCTATGTATATATATATATTATAGATATATATATGTATAGATATTATATATATATATATATACATATATATATATATATATATATATATATATATATATACATACATATATATATATATATATATATATATATATATATATATATATATATATATATATATATATATATATATATATATATATATATATATATATATATATATATATATATATATATATATATATATATAACCATCATTACAATAGAACCACCCTTTCAAGATATTCTTAGCCAAATCGGCCTGGATAAAGAAAGAAGATTGATCATGGAAAAAAATGAGTCTTTGATATGAGAAACAAGAGATCTCAGAATGGATTATAAAGAAGCAGAAATTAATTATCAAATTGATATTATATTCAGAAGTTGTAGATCTTTTAGTAATATCATTTTGAATACCATGATACATCTATTTGATTTAATTACAAAACCTCTATCAAGTTCAGATCAGATTGGAACTTGACTTAATAGTCATAAATGCAAAGGAAAAATATTAGAAAGAATTGATATATCTGAGCACATCCTATTTAATATAAACTTACCATTCGTATTAGATAAATTATTGACTTTGGAGCTATATAGAAAGGAGAATATTATAGTTTAAACTATAAAAATATAGACAAAATCCTTAGAAATCCCTTAAGGGAACATTATAGAAGTACCCGAGCATTAAAATTTGATAGCTATATTACGTAGTCCTAACAGGAGACATTACAAAAAACCCTTTAATTCGGTCATTGCCAGTCTAGAACACAATGTATGGATTCTTCATGCATAGAATCATTGAACCAGAGACCAAAACAAGGCTTGGAAAAATATGAACTTCTTGAAGATAAGATGTATCAATCCCTTTGTTGATAGAACCACTCTTGAAAACCTAGAAATGCTACAAATTGAATGCAAAAAAATATAAATGCAGCACAAGAACTTTTTCAAAGATTAAAAAACTAGAGATGAGTGTATTTATTATAGATGAAGAGTAGTTCCTATAGGTGGATTCAAGGCTAGTGATGCATAGGCGGTGGATCAACATACAATCCCTTTTCTTTCGCCTCTTCTTTGCCACGCGCAGAATATAAAACAAAACAAAATAAAATGAAATCCCTATGTTTTTTTTAAAGTTATATTCCTGTGTTGGTCAAAATTACAACAACCTATCATGGTTGTCGCAATACTGACCAACACAGGAATGGATTAAAAAAAATCAATTTTTTCCTTCTATAAACTGACCAAGAAAAACTATTTTAATGATTGGTTAGAAATGTTGGTCTAAAAACTGGGTCTAATGTACTACTGTTGACAAAGAAAAAAATCAAAGAGTTACAATGAAATTGGTTCTCACTATCATCATGCAGTATGTTACGGTTGATGGGAGGTTTACAAGAGTCCATACTTACCACTTTTTTCTCATGAATCGCTTCAAGCACAAGAAGAAGATTTCATTTCCCTACTACGTTTGTTTCTCATTGAAGGACAATGTCAACAAACATACGAATAAGGTCAATTCCCCTATTCTTCATAGTGGTTGATGTTGCTTGTTTCTAAAGATGCTCTGAAGTATGATAGCTAGGTCTTCTAGTAAATTAGACATTTGGTGGCCAGGAATAAGATTTTGAAAGAAAGGATTAAAATTATGGATGATGAGGGTAGCAATAGAATGGCCAAATTAGTTAATTTGAAGAAAAGGTCATTGATCTAGCCAATAAGGTAGATAACAACACTAAAACATTTAGGAAAACCCTCCTAGTTTACCAGAAGGCTTTGGTTCTCTCGGCCAAGAACATGGAAGCCCTTGCCATCCATCTTGAAGGGAATGGCCCCTCTAAAGCCATTATAGATCTGGAGAAGCAGTTTGATAATAAATAAATCATACCCTCTAGTCTAGGAAAGCATACTAGGGAGACCCTAGGGAAGAAGGAAACTTCTAATTCAAATGAAGTCTCATTTCTTTGTGATACTGTTAAGAAGATGGGTGAAATCAGTGAGAGGTTGGAGAAATTATCAAGAATATGATTCAGGTGGTGCTTAGTCTTTTTCCACTATCTAGTTTAGTTTCTAGGGTTGTGTTGGCTTCTATACTAGCTTTGTTTGGTGGTGTTGTTGGCTTTGCTAATGGGCTATTGTGGTTTT